>CAXAJV010000678.1:4038746-4638746 GCA_963969225.1 Xylocopa violacea
GTCGTCGCCTACTTCTCGATGGGGACATTATATACATCTATAACCTTGTATATCCTAACCTAAGGCAGCCTAACATCTCGGATGTAATATTTTACAACATTCCTGGCGTGTCGGTCCCTACATCTCGGTGGGAACATACTATACGTATATAACGTTGTATATCCTAACCTAAGGGAACCTAACATCTCGGATGTAATAGTTGACAACATTCCTGGCGTGTAGGCCCGTACTTCTCGGTGGGAACATTGTATACGTCTATAACGTTATATATCCTAGCCTAAGGCGACCTAGCATGTCGAATGTAATATTTTACATCATTCCTGGCGTGTCGTCGCCTGCTTCTCGATGGGAACATTATATACGTCTATAACGTTGTATATCCTTACCTAACGCAACCTAACATCTGGGATGTAATATTTTACAACATTCCTGGAGTGTCGTCGCCTACTTCTGGATGGGGTCATTATATACATCTATAACCTTGTATATTCTAACCTAAGGCAACCTAACATCTCGGATGTAATATTTTATAACATTCCTGGCGTGTCGTCGCCTGCTTCTCCATGGGGACATTATATAAGTCTATAACGTTGTATATCCTAACCTAACGCAACCTAACATCTCGGATGTAATATTTTACAACATTCCTGACGCGTCGACCCCTATTTTTCGGTGGGAACATTATATACGTCTATAACGTTATATATTCTAGCCTAAGGCAACCAAACATGTCGAATGTAAAATTTTACAACATTCCTGGCGTGTCGTCGCCTACTTCTCGATGGGGACATTATATACATCTATAACATTGTATATCCTAACCTAAGGCAACCTAACATCTCGGATGTAATATTTTACAACATTGTGGCGTGTCCTCGACTGCTTCTCGATGGCGAGATTATATACGTCTATAACGTTGTATATCCTAACCTAACGCAACCTAACATTTGGAATGTAATATTTTACAACATTCCTTGCATGTCGGTGCCTACGTCCCGGTGGGAAAATTATATACGTCTATAACGATATATATCCTAACCTAAGGCAACCTAACATATCGGATGTAATAGTTGATAACATTCCTGGCGTGTAGGCCGGAACTTCTCGGTGTGAACATTGTATATGTCTATAACGTTATATATCCTAGCCTAAGGCGACCTAACATATCGAATTTAATATTTTACATCATTCCTGGCGTGTCGTCGCCTGCTTCTCGATGGGAACATTATATACGTCTATAACATTATATATCCTAACGTAAGGCAACCTAACATCTCGGATGTAATAGTTGACAACATTCCTGGCGTATCCGCCCGTACTTCGCGGTGGGAATATTATATACGTCTATAACGTTATATATCCTAGCCTAAGGCCACCTAACATGTCGAATGTAATATTTTACAACATTCCTGACGCGTCGGCCCCTATTTTTCGGTGGGAACATTGTATACGTCTATAACGTTATATATCCTAGCCTAAGGCGACCTAGCATGTCGAATGTAATATTTTACATCATT
Source organism: Xylocopa violacea (assembly GCA_963969225.1). Classification (NCBI taxonomy): domain Eukaryota; kingdom Metazoa; phylum Arthropoda; class Insecta; order Hymenoptera; family Apidae; genus Xylocopa; species Xylocopa violacea. The sequence continues at coordinate 4,040,264 of CAXAJV010000678.1, forward strand.
CCTGGCGTGTCGTCGCCTGCTTCTCGATGGGAACATTATATACGTCTATAACGTTGTGTATCCTAACATAACGCAACCTAACATCTGGGATGTAATATTCCTGGCGTGTCGTCGCCTACTTCTGGATGGGGAGATTATATGCGTCTATAACGTTATATATGCTAACCTAAGGCCACCTAACATTTCGAATGTAATATTTTACAACATTCCTGACGCGTCGGCCCCTATTTTTCGGTGGGAACATTATATACGTCTATAACGTTATATATCCTAATCTAAGGCAACCTAACATGTCGAATGTAATACTTTACAACATTCCTGGCGTGTCGTCGCCTACTTCTCAATGGGGACATTATATACGTCTATAACGTTGTGTATCCTAACATAACGCAACCTAACATCTGGGATGTAATATTTTACAACATTCCTGGCGTGTCGTCGCCTGCTTCTCGATGGGGACATAATATACGTCTATAACGTTGTATATCCTTACCTAACGCAACCTAACATCTGGGATGTAATATTTTACAACACTCCTGGAGTATCGTCGCCTACTTCTGGATGGGGTCATTATATACATCTATAACATTGTATATCCTAACCTAAGGCAACCTATCATCTCGGATGTAATATTTTATAACATTCCTGGCATGTCGGTCCCTACTTCTCGGTGGAAACATTGTATACGTCTATAACGGTATATATCCTAACCTAAGGCAACCTAACATCTCGGATATAATAGTTGACAACAATCCTGGCGTGTAGGCCCGTACTTCTCGGTGGGAACATTGTATACGTCTATAACGTTATATTTCCTAGCCTAAGGCAACCTAACATGTCGAATGTAATACTTTACAACATTCCTGGCGTGTCCGCCCGTACTTCTCGGTGGGAACATTATATACGTCTATAACGTTATATATCCTAGTCTAAGGCAACCTAACATGTCGAATGTAATACTTTACAACATTCCTGGCGTGTCGGCCCGTAGTTCTCGGTGGGAACATTATATACGTCTATAACGTTATATATCCTAGCCTAAGGCCACCTAACATGTCGAATGTAATATTTTACAACATTCCTGACGCGTCGGCCCCTATTATTCGGTGGGAACATTATATACGTCTATAACGTTATATATCCTAGTCTAAGGCAACCTAACATGTCGAATGTAATACTTTACAACAATCCTGGCGTGTCGTCGCCTACTTCTCGATGGGGACATTATATACGTCTATAACGTTGTTTATCCTAACCCAAAGCAACCTAACATCTGGGATGTAATATTATACAAGATTCCTGGCATGTCGGTCCCCAAGTCTCGGTAGGAACATTATATACGTCTATAACGATATATATCCAAACCGAAGGGAACCTAACATGTCGGATGTAATATTTTACAACATTCCTGGCGTGTCGTCGCCTGCTTCTCGATGGGGACATAATATACGTCTATAACGTTGTATATCCTTACCTAACGCAACCTAACATCTGGGATGTAATATTTTACAACACTCCTGGAGTGTCGTCGCCTACTTCTGGATAGGGTCATTATATACATCTATAACATGGTATATCCTAACCTAAGGCAACCTATCATCTCGGATGTAATATTTTATAACATTCCTGGCATGTCGGTCCCTACTTCTCGGTGGAAACATTGTATACGTCTATAACGGTATATATCCTAACCTAAGGCAACCTAACATCTCGGATATAATAGTTGACAACAATCCTGGCGTGTAGGCCCGTACTTCTCGGTGGGAACATTGTATACGTCTATAACGTTATATTTCCTAGCCTAAGGCAACCTAACATGTCGAATGTAATACTTTACAACATTCCTGGCGTGTCCGCCCGTACTTCTCGGTGGGAGCATTATATACGTCTATAACGTTATATATCCTAGTCTAAGGCAACCTAACATGTCGAATGTAATACTTTACAACATTCCTGGCGTGTCGGCCCGTACTTCTCGGTGGGAACATTATATACGTCTATAACGTTATATATCCTAGCCTAAGGCCACCTAACATGTCGAATGTAATATTTTACAACATTCCTGACGCGTCGGCCCCTATTTTTCGGTGCGAACATTATATACGTCTATAACGTTATATATCCTAGTCTAAGGCAACCTAACATGTCGAATGTAATACTTTACAACATTCCTGGCGTGTCGTCGCCTACTTCTCGATGGGGACATTATATACGTCTATAACGTTGTGTATCCTAACCCAAAGCAACCTAACATCTGGGATGTAATATTATACAAGATTCCTGGCATGTCGGTCCCCAAGTCTCGGTAGGAACATTATATACGTCTATAACGATATATATCCAAACCGAAGGGAACCTAACATGTCGGATGTAATATTTTACAACATTCCTGGCGTGTCGTCGCCTGCTTCTCGATGGGGACATAATATACGTCTATAACGTTGTATATCCTAACCTAACGCAACCTAACATCTCGGATGTATTATTTTACAACATTCCTGGCGTGTCGTCGCCTGCTTCTCGACGGGGACATTATATAAGTCTATAACGTTGTATATCCTAACCTAACGCAACCTAACATCTCGGATGTAATATTTTACAACATTCCTGGCATGTCGGTCCCTACATCTCGGTGGGAACATACTATACGTCTATAACGTTGTATATCCTAACCTAAGGGAACCTAGCATCTCGGGTGTAATATTTTACAACATTCCTGACGCGTCGACCCCTATTTTTCGGTGGGAACATTATATACGTCTATAACGTTATATATTCTAGCCTAAGGCAACCTAACATTTCGAATGTAATATTTTACAACATTCCTGACGCGTCGGCCCCTATTTTTCGGTGGGAACATTATATACGTCTATAACGTTATATATCCTAATCTAAGGCAACCTAACATGTCGAATGTAATACTTTACAACATTCCTGGCGTGTCGTCGCCTACTTCTCGATGGGGACATTATATACGTCTATAACGTTGTGTATCCTAACATAACGCAACCTAACATCTGGGATGTAATATTTTACAACATTCCTGGCGTGTCGTCGCCTGCTTCTCGATGGGGACATAATATACGTCTATAACGTTGTATATCCTTACCTAACGCAACCTAACATCTGGGATGTAATATTTTACAACACTCCTGGAGTATCGTCGCCTACTTCTGGATGGGGTCATTATATACATCTATAACATTGTATATCCTAACCTAAGGCAACCTATCATCTCGGTTGTAATATTTTATAACATTCCTGGCATGTCGGTCCCTACTTCTCGGTGGAAACATTGTATACGTCTATAACGGTATATATCCTAACCTAAGGCAACCTAACATCTCGGATATAATAGTTGACAACAATCCTGGCGTGTAGGCCCGTACTTCTCGGTGGGAACATTGTATACGTCTATAACGTTATATTTCCTAGCCTAAGGCAACCTAACATGTCGAATGTAATACTTTACAACATTCCTGGCGTGTCCGCCCGTACTTCTCGGTGGGAACATTATATACGTCTATAACGTTATATATCCTAGTCTAAGGCAACCTAACATGTCGAATGTAATACTTTACAACATTCCTGGCGTGTCGGCCCGTACTTCTCGGTGGGAACATTATATACGTCTATAACGTTATATATCCTAGCCTAAGGCCACCTAACATGTCGAATGTAATATTTTACAACATTCCTGACGCGTCGGCCCCTATTATTCGGTGGGAACATTATATACGTCTATAACGTTATATATCCTAGTCTAAGGCAACCTAACATGTCGAATGTAATACTTTACAACAATCCTGGCGTGTCGTCGCCTACTTCTCGATGGGGACATTATATACGTCTATAACGTTGTTTATCCTAACCCAAAGCAACCTAACATCTGGGATGTAATATTATACAAGATTCCTGGCATGTCGGTCCCCAAGTCTCGGTAGGAACATTATATACGTCTATAACGATATATATCCAAACCGAAGGGAACCTAACATGTCGGATGTAATATTTTACAACATTCCTGGCGTGTCGTCGCCTGCTTCTCGATGGGGACATAATATACGTCTATAACGTTGTATATCCTTACCTAACGCAACCTAACATCTGGGATGTAATATTTTACAACACTCCTGGAGTGTCGTCGCCTACTTCTGGATAGGGTCATTATATACATCTATAACATTGTACATCCTAACCTAAGGCAACCTATCATCTCGGATGTAATATTTTATAACATTCCTGGCATGTCGGTCCCTACTTCTCGGTGGAAACATTGTATACGTCTATAACGGTATATATCCTAACCTAAGGCAACCTAACATGTCGAATGTAATATTTTACAACATTCCTGACGCGTCGGCCCCCATTTTTCGGTGGGAACATTATATACGTCTATAACGTTATATATCCTAGTCTAAGGCAACCTAACATGTCGAATGTAATACTTTACAACATTCCTGGCGTGTCGTCGCCTACTTCTCGATGGGGACATTATATACATCTATAACCTTTGTATATCCTAACCTAAGGCAGCCTAACATCTCGGATGTAATGTTTTACAACATTCCTGGCATGTCGGTCCCTACATCTCGGTGGGAACATACTATACGTATATAACGTTGTATATCCCAACCTAAGGGAACCTAACATCTCGGATGTAATAGTTGACAACATTCCTGGCGTGTAGGCCCGTACTTCTCGGTGGGAACATTGTATACGTCTATAACGTTATATATCCTAGCCTAAGGCGACCTAGCATGTCGAATGTAATATTTTACATCATTCCTGGCGTGTCGTCGCCTGCTTCTCGATGGGAACATTATATACGTCTATAACGTTGTGTATCCTAACATAACGCAACCTAACATCTGGGATGCAATATTCCTGGCGTGTCGTCGCCTACTTCTGGATGGGGAGATTATATGCGTCTATAACGTTATATATCCTAACCTAAGGCAACCTAACATCTCGGATGTAATAGTTGACAACATTCCTGGCGTGTCCGCCCGTACTTCTCGGTGGGAACATTATATACGTCTATAACGTTATATATCCTAACCTAAGGCCACCTAACATTTCGAATGTAATATTTTACAGCATTCCTGACGCGTCGGCCCCTATTTTTCGGTGGGAACATTATATACGTCTATAACGTTATATATCCTAGTCTAAGGCAACCTAACATGTCGAATGTAATACTTTACAACATTCCTGGCGTGTCGTCGCCTACTTCTCGATGGGGACATTATATACGTCTATAACGTTGTGTATCCTAACCCAAAGCAACCTAACATCTGGGATGTAATATTATACAAGATTCCTGGCATGTCGGTCCCCAAGTCTCGGTAGGAACATTATATACGTCTAGAACGATATATATCCAAACCGAAGGGAACCTAACATCTCGGATGTAATATTTTACAACATTGTGGCGTGTCGTCGACTGCTTCTCGATGGGGAGATTATATACGTCTATAACGTTGTATATCCTAACCTAACGCAACCTAACATTTGGGATGTAATATTTTACAACATTCCTTGCATGTCGGTGGCTACGTCTCGGTGGGAAAATTATATACGTCTATAACGATATATATCCTAACCTAAGGCAACCTAACATATCGGATGTAATAGTTGACAACATTCCTGGCGTGTAGGCCCGAACTTCTTGGTGTGAACATTGTATATCTCTATAACGTTATATATCCTAGCCTAAGGCGACCCAACATATCGAATTTAATATTTTACATCATTCCTGGCGTGTCGTCGCCTGCTTCTCGATGGGAACATTATATACGTCTATAACGTTGTGTATCCTAACCTAACGCAACCTAACATCTGGGATGTAATATTCCCGGCGTGTCGTCGCCTACTTCTGGATGGGGACATTATATACGTCTATAACATTATATATCCTAACGTAAGGCAACCTAACATCTCGGATGTAATAGTTGACAACATTCCTGGCGTATCCGCCCGTACTTCGCGGTGGGAACGTTATATACGTCTATAGCGTTATATATCCTAGCCTAAGGCCACCTAACATGTCGAATGTAATATTTTACAACATTCCTGACGCGTCGGCCCCCATTTTTCGGTGGGAACATTATATACGTCTATAACGTTATATATCCTAGTCTAAGGCAACCTAACATGTCGAATGTAATACTTTACAACATTCCTGGCGTGTCGTCGCCTACTTCTCGATGGGGACATTATATACATCTATAACCTTGTATATCCTAACCTAAGGCAGCCTAACATCTCGGGTGTAATATTTTACAACATTCCTGACGCGTCGACCCCTATTTTTCGGTGTGAACATTATATACGTCTATAACGTTATATATTCTAGCCTAAGGCAACCTAACATGTCGAATGTAAAATTTTACAACATTCCTGGCGTGTCGTCGCCTACTTCTCGATGGGGACATTATATACATCTATAACCTTGTATATCCTAACCTAAGGCAGCCTAACATCTCGGGTGTAATATTTTACAACATTCCTGACGCGTCGACCCCTATTTTTCGGTGTGAACATTATATACGTCTATAACGTTATATATACTAGCCTAAGGCAACCTAACATGTCGAATGTAAAATTATACAACATTCCTGGCGTGTCGTCGCCTACTTCTCGATGGGGACATTATATACATCTATAACCTTGTATATCCTAACCTAAGGCAGCCTAACATCTCGGATGTAATATTTTACAACATTCCTGGCATGTCGGTCCCTACATCTCGGTGGGAACATACTATACGTCTATAACGTTGTATATCCTATCCTAAGGGAACCTAACATCTCGGGTGTAATATTTTACAATATTCCTGACCCGTCGGCACCTATTTTTCGGTGGGAACATTATATACGTCTATAACGTTATATATCCTAGCCGAAGGCGACCTAACATGTCGAATGTAATATTTTACAACATTCCTGGCGTGTCGTCGCCTGCTTCTCGATGGGGACATTATATACGTCTATATCGTTGTATATCCTAGTCTAAGGCAACCTAACATGTCGAATGTAATACTTTACAACATTCCTGGCGTGTCGTCGCCTACTTCTCGATGGCGACATTATATACATCTATAACCTTGTATATCCTAACCTAACGCAACCTAACATCTCGGATGTAATATTTTACAACATTCCTAGCATGTCGGTCCCTACATCCCGGTGGGAACATACTATACGTCTATAACGTTGTATATCCTAACCTAAGGCAACCTAACATCTCGGATGTAATAGTTGACAACATTCCTGGCGTGTCCGCCCATACTTCTCGGTGAGAACATTATATACGTCTATAACGTTATATATCCTAGTCTAAGGCCACCTAACATGTCGAATGTAATATTTTACAACATTCCTGACGCGTCGGCCCCTATTTTTCGGTGGGAACATTATATACGTCTATAACGTTATATATCCTAGTCTAAGGCGACCTAACATGTCGAATGTAATATTTTACATCATTCCTGGCGTGTCGTCGCCTGCTTCTCGATGGGAACATTATATACGTCTATAACGTTGTGTATCCTAATCTAACGCAACCTAACATCTGGGATGTAATATTCCTGGCGTGTCGTCGCAAACTTCTGGATGGGGAGATTATATACATCTATAACGTTATATATCCTAACCTAAGGCAACCTAACATCTCGGATGTAACAGTTGATAACGTTCCTAGCGTGTCCGCCCGTACTTCTCGGTGGGAACATTATATACGTCTATAACGTTATATATCCTAGCCTAAGGCCACCTAACATGTCGAAAGTAATATTTTACAACATTCCTGGCGTGTCGTCGCCTGCTTCTCGATGGGGACTTAATATACGTCTATAACGTTGTATATCCTAACCCAACGCAACCTAACATCTGGGATGTAATATTTTACAACATTCCTGGCGTGTCGTCGCCTACTTCTGGATGGGGTCATTATATACATCTATAACGTTGTATATCCTAAGCTAAGGCAACCTAACATCTCGGATGTAATATTTTATAACATTCCTGGCATGTCGTCGCCTGCTTCTCGATGGGGACATTATATACGTCTATAACGTTGTATACCCTAACCTAAGGCAACCTAACATCTGGGATGTAATATTTTACAAGATTCCTGGCATGTCGGTCCTCAAGTTTCGGTAGGAACATTATATACGTCTATAACGATATATATCCTAACCTAAAGCAACCTAACATCTCGGATGTAATAGTTGACAACGTTCCTAGCGTGTCCGCCCGTACTTCTCGGTGGGAACATTATATACGTCTATAACGTTATATATCCTAGCCTAAGGCCACCTAACATGTCGAATGTAATATTTTACAACATTCCTGGCGTGTCGTCGCCTGCTTCTCGATGGGGACGTTATATACGTCTATAACGTTGTATATCCTAACCTAAAGCAACCTAACATCTGGGTTGTAATATTTTACAAGATTCCTGGCATGTCGGTCCTCAAGTCTCGGTAGGAACATTACATACGTCTATAACGATATATATCCTAACCTAAAGCAACCTAACATCTCGGATGTAATAGTTGACAACGTTCCTAGCGTGTCCGCCCGTACTTCTCGGTGGGAACATTATATACGTCTATAACGTTATATATCCTAGTCTAAGGCAACCTAACATGGCGAATGTAATATTTTACAACATTCCTGGCGTGTCGTCGCCTACTTCTCGATGGGGACATTATATACATCTATAGCCTTGTATAGCCCAACCTAAGGCAGCCTAACATCTCGGATGTAATATTTTACAACATTCCTGGCATGTCGGCCCCTACTTCTCGGGGGAAACATTGTATACGTCTATAACGATATATATCCTAACCTAGGGCAACCTAACATCTCGGACGTAATATTTTACAACATTCCTGGCAGGTCGGTCCCTACATCTCGGTGGGAACATTCTATACGTCTATAACGTTGTATAACCTAACCTAAGGGAACCTAACATCTCGGGTTTAATATTTTACGACATTCGTGACGCGTCAGCCCCTATTATTCGGTGGGAACACTATATAAGTCTATAACGTTATATATCCTAGTCTAAAGCAACCTAACATGGCGAATGTAATATTTTACAACATTCCTGGCGTGTCGTCGCCTACTTCTCGATGGGGACATTATATACATCTAGAACCTTGTATATCCCTACCTAAGGCAGCCTAACATCTCGGATGTAATATTTTACAACATTCCTGGAATGTCGGTCCCTACTTCTCGGGGGAAACATTGTATACGTCTATAATGATATATATCCTAACCTAGGGCAGCCTAACATCTCGGATGTAATATTTTACAACATTCCTGGCATGCCGGTCCCTACATCTCCGTGGGATCATTCTATACGTCTATAACGTTGTATATCCTAACCTAAGGGAACCTAACATTTCGGGTGTAATAGTTCACAACATTCCTGACGCGTCGGACCCTATTTTTCGGTGGGAACATTATATACGTCTATAACGTTAGATATCCTAGCCTAAGGCAACCTAACATGTCGAATGTAATATTTTACAACATTTCTGGCGTCTCGTCGCTTACTTCTCGATGGGAACATTATATACATCTATAACCTTGTATATCCTAACCTAAGGCAACCTAACATCTCGTATGTAATATTTTACTACATTCCTGGCATGGCGGTCCCTACTTCTAGGTGGAAACATTGTATACGTCTATAACGATATACATTCTAGCCTAAGGCGACCTAACATGTCGAATGTAATATTTTACAACGTTCCTGGCGTGTCGTCGCCTGCTTCTCGATGGGGACATTATATACGTCTATAACGTTGTATATCCTAACCTAATGCAACCTAACATTTAGGATGTAATATTTTACAACATTCCTGGCATGTCAGTCCCTACGTCTCGCTGGGAACATTATATACGTCTATAACGATATATATCCTAACCTAACGCAACCTAACATCTCGGATGTAATATTTTACAGCATTCCTGGCGTGTCGTCCCCTACTTCTCGATGGGGACATTAAATACATCTATAACGTTGTATATCCTAACCTAAGGGAACCTAACATCTGGGATGTAATATTTTACAACATTTTTGGCATGTCGGTCCTAACGTATCGGTGGGAACATTATATACGTCTATAACGATATATATCCTAACCTAAGCCAACCTAACATCACGGATGTAATAGTTGACAACATTTCTGGCGTGTGGGCCCGTACTTCTCGCTGGGAACATTATATACATCTATAACGTTATATATCCTAGCCTAAGGCGACCTAACATGTCGAATGTAATATTTTTCATCATTCCTGGCGTGTCGTCGACTGCTTCTGGATGAGAACATTATATACGTCTATAACGTTGTATATCCTAACCTAACGCAACCTAACATCTGGGATGTAATATTCCTGGCGTGTCGTCACCTACTTCTGGATGGGGACATTATATACGTCTATAACGTTATATATCGTAACCTAAGGGAACCTAATGTCTCGGGTGTATTATTTTACAACATTCCTGACGCGTCGGCCCCTATTTCTCGGTGGGAATATTATATACGTCTATAACGTTATATATCCTAGCCTAAGGCAACCTAACACCTCGGATGTAATATTTGACTACATTCCTGGCGTGTTAGCCCGTACTTCTCGGTGGGAACATCATATACGTCTACAGCGATATATATCCTAACCGAAAGCAACCTAATATCTCGGATGTAATATTTTACAACATTCCTGGCATGCCGGTCCCTACATCTCCGTGGGATCATTCTATACGTCTATAACGTTGTATATCCTAACCTAAGGGAACCTAACATTTCGCGTGTAATATTTTACAACATTCCTGACGCGTCGGACCCTATTTTTCGGTGGGAACATTATATACGTCTATAACGTTAGATATCCTGGCCTAAGGCAACCTAACATGTCGAATGTAATATTTTACAACATTCCGGGCGTCTCGTTGCCTGCTTCTCGATGGGAACATTATATACATATATAACCTTGTATATCCTAACCTAAGGCAACCTAACATCTCGTATGTAATATTTTACTACATTCCTGGCGCTTCGGCTCCTCCTTTTCTTTGGGAACATTATATACGTCTATAACGTAACATATCCTAACGTAAGGCAACATAACATCTCGGATGTAATATTTTACAACATTCCTGGCGTGTCGTCGCCTGCTTCTCGATGGGGACATTATATACGTCTATAACGTTGTATATCCTAACCTAACGCAACCTAACATCTGGGATGTAATATTTTACAACATTCCTGGCATGTCGGCCCCTATTTCTCGGTGGGAATATTATATACGTCTATAACGTTATATATCCTAGCCTAAGGCAACCTAACATCTCGGGTTTAATATTTTACAACATTCCTGACGCGTCGGCCCCTATTTCTCGGTGGTAACATTATATACGTCTATAACGTCATATATCATAACCTAAGGCAACCTAAAATCTCTACCGTAATAGTTTACAACATTCCTGGCGTGTCGGCTCGTACTTCTCGGTGGGAACATTATATACGTCTATAACGTTATATATCCTAACGTAACGCTACATAACATCTCGGATATAATATTTTACAACATTCCTGGCGTGTCGTCGCCTGCTTCTCGATGGGGACATTATATACGTCTATAACGTTGTATATCCTAACCTAACGCAACCTAACATCTGGGATGTAATATTTTACAACATTCCTGGCATGTCGGTCCCTACGTCTCGTTGGGAACGTTATATACGTCTATAACGACATATATCGAAACTTAAGGGAAACTAACATCTCGGATGTAATATTTTACAACATTCCTGGTGCTTCGGCTCCTACTTTTCGGTGGGAACATTATATGCGTCTATAACGTTACATATCCTAACGTAAGGCAACATAACATCTCGGATGTTATATTTTACAACATTCCTGGCGTGTCGTCGCCTGCTTCTCGATGGGGACTTTATATACGTCTATAACGTTGTATATCCTAACCTAACGCAACCTAACATCTGGGATGTAATATTTTACAGCATTCCTGGCATGTCGGTCCCTACGTCTCGGTGGGAACGTTATATACGTCTATAACGACATATATCCAAACTTAAGGGAAACTAACATCTCGGATGTAATATTTTACATCATTCCGGGCGCTTCGGCTCCTACTTTTCGGTGGGAACATTATATACGTCTATAACGTTACATATCCTAACGTAAGGCAACATAACATCTCGGATGTAATATTTTACAACATTCCTGGCGTGTCGTCGCCTGCTTCTCGATGGGGACATTATATACGTCTATAACGTTGTATATCCTAACCTAACGCATCCTAACATCTGGGATGTAATATTTTACAACATTCCTGGCATGTCGGCCCCTATTTCTCGGTGGGAATATTATATACGTCTATAACGTTATATATCCTAGCCTAAGGCAACCTAACGTCTCGAGTTTAATATTTTACAACATTCCTGACGCGTCGGCCCCTATTTCTCGGTGGGAACATTATATACGTCTATAACGTTATACATCATAACCTATGGCAATCTAAAATCTCTACCGTAATAGTTTACAACATTCCTGGCGTGTCGGCTCGTACTTCTCGGTGCGAACATTATATACGTCTATAACGTTATATATCCTAACGTAAGGCAACATAACATCTCGGATATAATATTTTACAACATTCCTGGCGTGTCGTCGCCTGCTTCTCGATGGGGACATTATATACGTCTATAATGTTGTATATCCTAACCTAACGCAACCTAACATCTCGGATGTAATATTTTACAACATTCCTGGCATGTCGGTCCCTACGTCTCGGTGGGAATGTTATATACGTCTATAACGATATATATCCAAACTTAAGGGAAACTAACATCTCGGATGTCATATTTTACAACATTCCTGGCGCTTCGGCCCCTATTTCTCGGTGGTAACATTATATACGTCTATAACGTTATATATCATAACCTAAGGCAACCTAAAATCTCTACCGTAATAGTTTACAACATTCCTGGCGTGTCGGCTCGTACTTCTCGGTGCGAACATTATATACGTCTATAACGTTATATATCCTAACGTAAGGCAACATAACATCTCGGATATAATATTTTACAACATTCCTGGCGTGTCGTCGCCTGCTTCTCGATGGGGACATTATATACGTCTATAACGTTGTATATCCTAACCTAACGCAACCTAACATCTCGGATGTAATATTTTACAACATTCCTGGCGCTTCGGCTCCTACTTTTCGGTGGGAATATTATATACGTCTATAACGTTACATATCCTAACGTAAGGCAACATAACATCTCGGATGTAATATTTTACAACATTCCTGGCGTGTCGTCGCCTGCTTCTCGATGGGGACATTATATACGTCTATAACGTTGTATATCCTAGCCTAAGGCAACCTAACATCTCGAGTTTAATATTTTACAACATTCCTGACGCGTCGGCCCCTATTTCTCGGTGGGAACATTATATACGTCTATAACGTTATATATCCTAGTCTAAGGCGACCTAACATGTCGAATGTAATATTTTACATCATTCCTGGCGTGTCGTCGCCTGCTTCTCGATGGGAACATTATATACGTCTATAACGTTGTGTATCCTAATCTAACGCAACCTAACATCTGGGATGTAATATTCCTGGCGTGTCGTCGCAAACTTCTGGATGGGGAGATTATATACATCTATAACGTTATATATCCTAACCTAAGGCAACCTAACATCTCGGATGTAACAGTTGATAACGTTCCTAGCGTGTCCGCCCGTACTTCTCGGTGGGAACATTATATACGTCTATAACGTTATATATCCTAGCCTAAGGCCACCTAACATGTCGAAAGTAATATTTTACAACATTCCTGGCGTGTCGTCGCCTGCTTCTCGATGGGGACTTAATATACGTCTATAACGTTGTATATCCTAACCCAACGCAACCTAACATCTGGGATGTAATATTTTACAACATTCCTGGCGTGTCGTCGCCTACTTCTGGATGGGGTCATTATATACATCTATAACGTTGTATATCCTAGCCTAAGGCCACCTAACATGTCGAATGTAATATTTTACAACATTCCTGGCGTGTCGTCGCCTGCTTCTCGATGGGGACGTTATATACGTCTATAACGTTGTATATCCTAACCTAAAGCAACCTAACATCTGGGTTGTAATATTTTACAAGATTCCTGGCATGTCGGTCCTCAAGTCTCGGTAGGAACATTACATACGTCTATAACGATATATATCCTAACCTAAAGCAACCTAACATCTCGGATGTAATATTTTACAACATTCCTGGCATGTCGGTCCCTACATCTCGGTGGGATCATTCTATGCCTCTATAACGTTGTATATCCTAACCTAAGGGAACCTAACATCTCGGGTTTAATATTTTACACCATTCCTGACGCGTCGGCCCCTATTTTTTGGTGGGAACATTATATACGTCTATAACGTTATATATCCTAGTCTAAGGCAACCTAACATGGCGAATGTAATATTTTACAACATTCCTGGCGTGTCGTCGCCTACTTCTCGATGGGGACATTATATACATCTATAGCCTTGTATAGCCCAACCTAAGGCAGCCTAACATCTCGGATGTAATATTTTACAACATTCCTGGCATGTCGGCCCCTACTTCTCGGGGGAAACATTGTATACGTCTATAACGATATATATCCTAACCTAGGGCAACCTAACATCTCGGACGTAATATTTTACAACATTCCTGGCAGGTCGGTCCCTACATCTCGGTGGGAACATTCTATACCTCTATAACGTTGTATATCCTAACCTAAGGGAACCTAACATCTCGGGTTTAATATTTTACGACATTCGTGACGCGTCAGCCCCTATTATTCGGTGGGAACACTATATAAGTCTATAACGTTATATATCCTAGTCTAAAGCAACCTAACATGGCGAATGTAATATTTTACAACATTCCTGGCGTGTCGTCGCCTACTTCTCGATGGGGACATTATATACATCTAGAACCTTGTATATCCCTACCTAAGGCAGCCTAACATCTCGGATGTAATATTTTACAACATTCCTGGAATGTCGGTCCCTACTTCTCGGGGGAAACATTGTATACGTCTATAATGATATATATCCTAACCTAGGGCAGCCTAACATCTCGGATGTAATATTTTACAACATTCCTGGCATGCCGGTCCCTACATCTCCGTGAGATCATTCTATACGTCTATAACGTTGTATATCCTAACCTAAGGGAACCTAACATTTCGGGTGTAATAGTTCACAACATTCCTGACGCGTCGGACCCTATTTTTCGGTGGGAACATTATATACGTCTATAACGTTAGATATCCTAGCCTAAGGCAACCTAACATGTCGAATGTAATATTTTACAACATTTCTGGCGTCTCGTCGCTTACTTCTCGATGGGAACATTATATACATCTATAACCTTGTATATCCTAACCTAAGGCAACCTAACATCTCGTATGTAATATTTTACTACATTCCTGGCATGGCGGTCCCTACTTCTAGGTGGAAACATTGTATACGTCTATAACGATATACATTCTAGCCTAAGGCGACCTAACATGTCGAATGTAATATTTTACAACGTTCCTGGCGTGTCGTCGCCTGCTTCTCGATGGGGACATTATATACGTCTATAACGTTGTATATCCTAACCTAATGCAACCTAACATTTAGGATGTAATATTTTACAACATTCCTGGCATGTCAGTCCCTACGTCTCGCTGGGAACATTATATACGTCTATAACGATATATATCCTAACCTAACGCAACCTAACATCTCGGATGTAATATTTTACAGCATTCCTGGCGTGTCGTCCCCTACTTCTCGATGGGGACATTAAATACATCTATAACGTTGTATATCCTAACCTAAGGGAACCTAACATCTGGGATGTAATATTTTACAACATTTTTGGCATGTCGGTCCTAACGTATCGGTGGGAACATTATATACGTCTATAACGATATATATCCTAACCTAAGCCAACCTAACATCACGGATGTAATAGTTGACAACATTTCTGGCGTGTGGGCCCGTACTTCTCGCTGGGAACATTATATACATCTATAACGTTATATATCCTAGCCTAAGGCGACCTAACATGTCGAATGTAATATTTTTCATCATTCCTGGCGTGTCGTCGACTGCTTCTGGATGAGAACATTATATACGTCTATAACGTTGTATATCCTAACCTAACGCAACCTAACATCTGGGATGTAATATTCCTGGCGTGTCGTCACCTACTTCTGGATGGGGACATTATATACGTCTATAACGTTATATATCGTAACCTAAGGGAACCTAATGTCTCGGGTGTATTATTTTACAACATTCCTGACGCGTCGGCCCCTATTTCTCGGTGGGAATATTATATACGTCTATAACGTTATATATCCTAGCCTAAGGCAACCTAACACCTCGGATGTAATATTTGACTACATTCCTGGCGTGTTAGCCCGTACTTCTCGGTGGGAACATCATATACGTCTACAGCGATATATATCCTAACCGAAAGCAACCTAATATCTCGGATGTAATATTTTACAACATTCCTGGCATGCCGGTCCCTACATCTCCGTGCGATCATTCTATACGTCTATAACGTTGTATATCCTAACCTAAGGGAACCTAACATTTCGGGTGTAATATTTTACAACATTCCTGACGCGTCGGACCCTATTTTTCGGTGGGAACATTATATACGTCTATAACGTTAGATATCCTGGCCTAAGGCAACCTAACATGTCGAATGTAATATTTTACAACATTCCGGGCGTCTCGTTGCCTGCTTCTCGATGGGAACATTATATACATATATAACCTTGTATATCCTAACCTAAGGCAACCTAACATCTCGTATGTAATATTTTACTACATTCCTGGCGCTTCGGCTCCTACTTTTCTTTGGGAACATTATATACGTCTATAACGTAACATATCCTAACGTAAGGCAACATAACATCTCGGATGTAATATTTTACAACATTCCTGGCGTGTCGTCGCCTGCTTCTCGATGGGGACATTATATACGTCTATAACGTTGTATATCCTAACCTAACGCAACCTAACATCTGGGATGTAATATTTTACAACATTCCTGGCATGTCGGCCCCTATTTCTCGGTGGGAATATTATATACGTCTATAACGTTATATATCCTAGCCTAAGGCAACCTAACATCTCGGGTTTAATATTTTACAACATTCCTGACGCGTCGGCCCCTATTTCTCGGTGGTAACATTATATACGTCTATAACGTCATATATCATAACCTAAGGCAACCTAAAATCTCTACCGTAATAGTTTACAACATTCCTGGCGTGTCGGCTCGTACTTCTCGGTGGGAACATTATATACGTCTATAACGTTATATATCCTAACGTAACGCTACATAACATCTCGGATATAATATTTTACAACATTCCTGGCGTGTCGTCGCCTGCTTCTCGATGGGGACATTATATACGTCTATAACGTTGTATATCCTAACCTAACGCAACCTAACATCTGGGATGTAATATTTTACAACATTCCTGGCATGTCGGTCCCTACGTCTCGTTGGGAACGTTATATACGTCTATAACGGCATATATCGAAACTTAAGGGAAACTAACATCTCGGATGTAATATTTTACAACATTCCTGGTGCTTCGGCTCCTACTTTTCGGTGGGAACATTATATGCGTCTATAACGTTACATATCCTAACGTAAGGCAACATAACATCTCGGATGTTATATTTTACAACATTCCTGGCGTGTCGTCGCCTGCTTCTCGATGGGGACATTATATACGTCTATAACGTTGTATATCCTAACCTAACGCAACCTAACATCTGGGATGTAATATTTTACAGCATTCCTGGCATGTCGGTCCCTACGTCTCGGTGGGAACGTTATATACGTCTATAACGACATATATCCAAACTTAAGGGAAACTAACATCTCGGATGTAATATTTTACATCATTCCGGGCGCTTCGGCTCCTACTTTTCGGTGGGAACATTATATACGTCTATAACGTTACATATCCTAACGTAAGGCAACATAACATCTCGGATGTAATATTTTACAACATTCCTGGCGTGTCGTCGCCTGCTTCTCGATGGGGACATTATATACGTCTATAACGTTGTATATCCTAACCTAACGCATCCTAACATCTGGGATGTAATATTTTACAACATTCCTGGCATGTCGGCCCCTATTTCTCGGTGGGAATATTATATACGTCTATAACGTTATATATCCTAGCCTAAGGCAACCTAACGTCTCGAGTTTAATATTTTACAACATTCCTGACGCGTCGGCCCCTATTTCTCGGTGGGAACATTATATACGTCTATAACGTTATACATCATAACCTATGGCAATCTAAAATCTCTACCGTAATAGTTTACAACATTCCTGGCGTGTCGGCTCGTACTTCTCGGTGCGAACATTATATACGTCTATAACGTTATATATCCTAACGTAAGGCAACATAACATCTCGGATATAATATTTTACAACATTCCTGGCGTGTCGTCGCCTGCTTCTCGATGGGGACATTATATACGTCTATAATGTTGTATATCCTAACCTAACGCAACCTAACATCTCGGATGTAATATTTTACAACATTCCTGGCATGTCGGTCCCTACGTCTCGGTGGGAATGTTATATACGTCTATAACGATATATATCCAAACTTAAGGGAAACTAACATCTCGGATGTCATATTTTACAACATTCCTGGCGCTTCGGCCCCTATTTCTCGGTGGTAACATTATATACGTCTATAACGTTATATATCATAACCTAAGGCAACCTAAAATCTCTACCGTAATAGTTTACAACATTCCTGGCGTGTCGGCTCGTACTTCTCGGTGCGAACATTATATACGTCTATAACGTTATATATCCTAACGTAAGGCAACATAACATCTCGGATGTTATATTTTACAACATTCCTGTCGTGTGGTCGCCTGCTTCTCGATGGGGTCATTATATACGTCTATAACATTGTATATCCTAACCTAAGGCAACCTAACATCTCGGATGTAATATTTTACAACATTCTGGCTTGTCGGTCCCCACGTCTCGATCTGGACATTGTATACGTCTATAACGATATATATCCAAACTTAAGGGAAACTAACATCTCGGATGTAATATTTTATAACATTCCTGGCGCTTCGGCTCCTACTTTTCGGTGGGAACATTATATACGTCTATAACGTTACATTTCCTAACGTAAGGCAACATAACATCTCGGATGTTATATTTTACAACATTCCTGGCGTGTCGTCGCCTGCTTCTCGATGGGGACATTATATACGTCTATAACGTTGTATATCCTAGCCTAAGCAATCTAACATCTCGGATGTAATAGTTTACAACATTCCTGGCATGTCGGTCCCTACGTCTCGGTGGGAACGTTATATACGTCTATAACGACATATATACAAACTTAAGGGAAACTAACATCTCGGATGTAATATTTTACAACATTCCTGGCTCTTCGGCTCCTACTTTTCGGTGGGAACATTATATACGTCTATAACGTTACATATCCTAACGTAAGGCAACATAACATCTCGGATGTTATATTTTACAACATTCCTGGCGTGTCGTCGCCTGCTTCTCGATGGGGACATTATATACGTCTATAACGTTGTATATCCTAGCCTAAGGCAACCTAACATCTCGAGTTTAATATTTTACAACATTCCTGACGCGTCGGCCCCTATTTCTCGGTGGGAACATTATATACGTCTATAACGTTATACATCATAACCTATGGCAACCTAAAATCTCTACCGTAATAGTTTACAACATTCCTGGCGTGTCGGCTCGTACTTCTCGGTGCGAACATTATATACGTCTATAACGTTATATATCATAACGTAAGGCAACATAACATCTCGGATATAATATTTTACAACATTCCTGGCGTGTCGTCGCCTGCTTCTCGATGGGGACATTATATACGTCTATAATGTTGTATATCCTAACCTAACGCAACCTAACATCTCGGATGTAATATTTTACAACATTCCTGGCATGTCGGTCCCTACGTCTCGGTGGGAATGTTATATACGTCTATAACGATATACATCCAAACTTAAGGGAAACTAACATCTCGGATGTCATATTTTACAACATTCCTGGCGCTTCGGCCCCTATTTCTCGGTGGTAACATTATATACGTCTATATCGTTATATATCATAACCTAAGGCAACCTAAAATCTCTACCGTAATAGTTTACAACATTCCTGGCGTGTCGGCTCGTACTTCTCGGTGCGAACATTATATACGTCTATAACGTTATATATCCTAACGTAAGGCAACATAACATCTCGGATATAATATTTTACAACATTCCTGGCGTGTCGTCGCCTGCTTCTCGATGGGGACATTATATACGTCTATAACGTTGTATATCCTAACCTAACGCAACCTAACATCTGGGATGTAATATTTTACAACATTCCTGGCATGTCGGCCCCTATTTCTCGGTGGGAATATTATATACGTCTATAACGTTATATATCCTAGCCTAAGGCAACCTAACATCTCGGGTTTAATATTTTACAACATTCCTGACGCGTCGGCCCCTATTTCTCGGTGGGAACATTATATACGTCTACAACGTTATATATCATAACCTAAGGCAACCTAAAATCTCTACCGTAATAGTTTACAACATTCCTGGCGTGTCGGCTCGTACTTCTCGGTGCGAACATTATATACGTCTATAACGTTATATATCCTAACGTAAGGCAACATAACATCTCGGATGTAATATTTTACAACATACCTGGCGTGTCGTCGCCTGCTTCTCGATGGGGACATTATATACGTCTATAACGTTGTATATCCTAGCCTAAGCAATCTATCATCTGGGATGTATTATTTCCAACATTCCTGGCATGTCGGTCCCTACGTCTCGGAGGGAACGTTATATACGTCTATAACGATATATATCCACACTTAAGGGAAACTAACTCCTCGGGTGTCATATTTTACAACATTCCTGGCGCTTCGGCTCTTACTTTTCGGTGGGAACATTATATACGTCTATAACGTTACATATCCTAACGTAAGGCAACATAACATCTCGGATGTTATATTTTACAACATTCCTGGCGTGTGGTCGCCTGCTTCTCGATGGGGTCATTATATACGTCTATAACATTGTATATCCTAACCTAAGGCAACCTAACATCTCGGATGTATTATTTTACAACATTCTGGCGTGTCAGTCCCCACGTCTCGATCTGGACATTATATACATTTTTAACGATATATATCCAAACTTAAGGGAAACTAACATCTCGGATGTAATATTTTACAACATTCCTGGTGCTTCGGCTCCTACTTTTCGGTGGGAACATTATATATGTCTATAACGTTACATATCCTAACGTAAGGCAACATAACATCTCGGATGTTATATTTTACAACATTCCTGGCGTGTCGTCGCCTGCTTCTCGATGGGGACATTATATACGTCTATAACGTTGTATATCCTAGCCTAAGCAATCTAACATCTCGGATGTAATATTTTACAACATTCCTGGCATGTCGGTCCCTACGTCTCGGTGGGAACGTTATATACGTCTATAACGACATATATACAAACTTAAGGGAAACTAACATCTCGGATGTAATATTTTACAACATTCCTGGCTCTTCGGCTCCTACTTTTCGGTGGGAACATTATATACGTCTGTAACGTTACATATCCTAACGTAAGGCAACATAACATCTCGGATGTTATATTTTACAACATTCCTGGCGTGTCGTCTCCTGCTTCTCGATGGGGACATTATATACGTCTATAACGTTGTATATCCTAGCCTAAGCAATCTAACATCTCGGATGTAATATTTTACAACATTCCTGGCGTGTCGTCGCCTGCTTCTCGATGGGGACATTATATACGTCTATAACGTTGTATATCCTAACCTAACGCAACCTAACATCTGGGATGTAATATCTTACATCATTCCTGGCATGTCGGTCCCTACGTCTCGGTGGGAACGTTATATACGTCTATAACGATATATATCCAAACTTAAGGGAAACTAACATCTCGGATGTCATATTTTACAACATTCCTGGCGCTTCGGCCCCTATTTCTCGGTGGTAACATTATATAAGTCTATAACGTTATATATCATAACCTAAGGCAACCTAAAATCTCTACCGTAATAGTTTACAACATTCCTGGCGTGTCGGCTCGTACTTCTCGGTGCGAACATTATATACGTCTATAACGTTATATATCCTAACGTAAGGCAACATAACATCTCGGATGTAATATTTTACAACATACCTGGCGTGTCGTCGCCTGCTTCTCGATGGGGACATTATATACGTCTATAACGTTGTATATCCTAACCTAACGCAACCTAACATCTGGGATGTAATATTTTACAACATTCCTGGCGCTTCGGCTCCTACTTTTCGGTGGGAATATTATATACGTCTATAACGTTACATATCCTAACGTAAGGCAACATAACATCTCGGATGTAATATTTTACAACATTCCTGGCGTGTCGTCGCCTGCTTCTCGATGGGGACATTATATACGTCTATAACGTTGTATATCCTAGCCTAAGGCAACCTAACATCTCGAGTTTAATATTTTACAACATTCCTGACGCGTCGGCCCCTATTTCTCGGTGGGAACATTATATACGTCTATAACGTTATACATCATAACCTATGGCAACCTAAAATCTCTACCGTAATAGTTTACAACATTCCTGGCGTGTCGGCTCGTACTTCTCGGTGCGAACATTATATACGTCTATAACGTTATATATCCTAACGTAAGGCAACATAACATCTCGGATATAATATTTTACAACATTCCTGGCGTGTCGTCGCCTGCTTCTCGATGGGGACATTATATACGTCTATAATGTTGTATATCCTAACCTAACGCAACCTAACATCTCGGATGTAATATTTTACAACATTCCTGGCATGTCGGTCCCTACGTCTCGGTGGGAATGTTATATACGTCTACAACGATATATATCCAAACTTAAGGGAAACTAACATCTCGGATGTCATATTTTACAACATTCCTGGCGCTTCGGCCCCTATTTCTCGGTGGTAACATTATATACGTCTATAACGTTATATATCATAACCTAAGGCAACCTAAAATCTCTACCGTAATAGTTTACAACATTCCTGGCGTGTCGGCTCGTACTTCTCGGTGCGAACATTATATACGTCTATAACGTTATATATCCTAACGTAAGGCAACATAACATCTCGGATGTTATATTTTACAACATTCCTGTCGTGTGGTCGCCTGCTTCTCGATGGGGTCATTATATACGTCTATAACATTGTATATCCTAACCTAAGGCAACCTAACATCTCGGATGTAATATTTTACAACATTCTGGCTTGTCGGTCCCCACGTCTCGATCTGGACATTGTATACGTCTATAACGATATATATCCAAACTTAAGGGAAACTAACATCTCGGATGTAATATTTTATAACATTCCTGGCGCTTCGGCTCCTACTTTTCGGTGGGAACATTATATACGTCTATAACGTTACATTTCCTAACGTAAGGCAACATAACATCTCGGATGTTATATTTTACAACATTCCTGGCGTGTCGTCGCCTGCTTCTCGATGGGGACATTATATACGTCTATAACGTTGTATATCCTAGCCTAAGCAATCTAACATCTCGGATGTAATAGTTTACAACATTCCTGGCATGTCGGTCCCTACGTCTCGGTGGGAACGTTATATACGTCTATAACGACATATATACAAACTTAAGGGAAACTAACATCTCGGATGTAATATTTTACAACATTCCTGGCTCTTCGGCTCCTACTTTTCGGTGGGAACATTATATACGTCTATAACGTTACATATCCTAACGTAAGGCAACATAACATCTCGGATGTTATATTTTACAACATTCCTGGCGTGTCGTCTCCTGCTTCTCGATGGGGACATTATATACGTCTATAACGTTGTATATCCTAGCCTAAGCAATCTAACATCTCGGATGTAATATTTTACAACATTCCTGGCGTGTCGTCGCCTGCTTCTCGATGGGGACATTATATACGTCTATAACGTTGTATATCCTAACCTAACGCAACCTAACATCTGGGATGTAATATTTTACAACATTCCTGGCATGTCGGCCCCTATTTCTCGGTGGGAATATTATATACGTCTATAACGTTATATATCCTAGCCTAAGGCAACCTAACATCTCGGGTTTAATATTTTACAACATTCCTGACGCGTCGGCCCCTATTTCTCGGTGGTAACATTATATACGTCTATAACGTCATATATCATAACCTAAGGCAACCTAAAATCTCTACCGTAATAGTTTACAACATTCCTGGCGTGTCGGCTCGTACTTCTCGGTGGGAACATTATATACGTCTATAACGTTATATATCCTAACGTAACGCTACATAACATCTCGGATATAATATTTTACAACATTCCTGGCGTGTCGTCGCCTGCTTCTCGATGGGGACATTATATACGTCTATAACGTTGTATATCCTAACCTAACGCAACCTAACATCTGGGATGTAATATTTTACAACATTCCTGGCATGTCGGTCCCTACGTCTCGTTGGGAACGTTATATACGTCTATAACGGCATATATCGAAACTTAAGGGAAACTAACATCTCGGATGTAATATTTTACAACATTCCTGGTGCTTCGGCTCCTACTTTTCGGTGGGAACATTATATGCGTCTATAACGTTACATATCCTAACGTAAGGCAACATAACATCTCGGATGTTATATTTTACAACATTCCTGGCGTGTCGTCGCCTGCTTCTCGATGGGGACATTATATACGTCTATAACGTTGTATATCCTAACCTAACGCAACCTAACATCTGGGATGTAATATTTTACAGCATTCCTGGCATGTCGGTCCCTACGTCTCGGTGGGAACGTTATATACGTCTATAACGACATATATCCAAACTTAAGGGAAACTAACATCTCGGATGTAATATTTTACATCATTCCGGGCGCTTCGGCTCCTACTTTTCGGTGGGAACATTATATACGTCTATAACGTTACATATCCTAACGTAAGGCAACATAACATCTCGGATGTAATATTTTACAACATTCCTGGCGTGTCGTCGCCTGCTTCTCGATGGGGACATTATATACGTCTATAACGTTGTATATCCTAACCTAACGCATCCTAACATCTGGGATGTAATATTTTACAACATTCCTGGCATGTCGGCCCCTATTTCTCGGTGGGAATATTATATACGTCTATAACGTTATATATCCTAGCCTAAGGCAACCTAACGTCTCGAGTTTAATATTTTACAACATTCCTGACGCGTCGGCCCCTATTTCTCGGTGGGAACATTATATACGTCTATAACGTTATACATCATAACCTATGGCAATCTAAAATCTCTACCGTAATAGTTTACAACATTCCTGGCGTGTCGGCTCGTACTTCTCGGTGCGAACATTATATACGTCTATAACGTTATATATCCTAACGTAAGGCAACATAACATCTCGGATATAATATTTTACAACATTCCTGGCGTGTCGTCGCCTGCTTCTCGATGGGGACATTATATACGTCTATAATGTTGTATATCCTAACCTAACGCAACCTAACATCTCGGATGTAATATTTTACAACATTCCTGGCATGTCGGTCCCTACGTCTCGGTGGGAATGTTATATACGTCTATAACGATATATATCCAAACTTAAGGGAAACTAACATCTCGGATGTCATATTTTACAACATTCCTGGCGCTTCGGCCCCTATTTCTCGGTGGTAACATTATATACGTCTATAACGTTATATATCATAACCTAAGGCAACCTAAAATCTCTACCGTAATAGTTTACAACATTCCTGGCGTGTCGGCTCGTACTTCTCGGTGCGAACATTATATACGTCTATAACGTTATATATCCTAACGTAAGGCAACATAACATCTCGGATGTTATATTTTACAACATTCCTGTCGTGTGGTCGCCTGCTTCTCGATGGGGTCATTATATACGTCTATAACATTGTATATCCTAACCTAAGGCAACCTAACATCTCGGATGTAATATTTTACAACATTCTGGCTTGTCGGTCCCCACGTCTCGATCTGGACATTGTATACGTCTATAACGATATATATCCAAACTTAAGGGAAACTAACATCTCGGATGTAATATTTTATAACATTCCTGGCGCTTCGGCTCCTACTTTTCGGTGGGAACATTATATACGTCTATAACGTTACATTTCCTAACGTAAGGCAACATAACATCTCGGATGTTATATTTTACAACATTCCTGGCGTGTCGTCGCCTGCTTCTCGATGGGGACATTATATACGTCTATAACGTTGTATATCCTAGCCTAAGCAATCTAACATCTCGGATGTAATAGTTTACAACATTCCTGGCATGTCGGTCCCTACGTCTCGGTGGGAACGTTATATACGTCTATAACGACATATATACAAACTTAAGGGAAACTAACATCTCGGATGTAATATTTTACAACATTCCTGGCTCTTCGGCTCCTACTTTTCGGTGGGAACATTATATACGTCTATAACGTTACATATCCTAACGTAAGGCAACATAACATCTCGGATGTTATATTTTACAACATTCCTGGCGTGTCGTCGCCTGCTTCTCGATGGGGACATTATATACGTCTATAACGTTGTATATCCTAGCCTAAGGCAACCTAACATCTCGAGTTTAATATTTTACAACATTCCTGACGCGTCGGCCCCTATTTCTCGGTGGGAACATTATATACGTCTATAACGTTATACATCATAACCTATGGCAACCTAAAATCTCTACCGTAATAGTTTACAACATTCCTGGCGTGTCGGCTCGTACTTCTCGGTGCGAACATTATATACGTCTATAACGTTATATATCATAACGTAAGGCAACATAACATCTCGGATATAATATTTTACAACATTCCTGGCGTGTCGTCGCCTGCTTCTCGATGGGGACATTATATACGTCTATAATGTTGTATATCCTAACCTAACGCAACCTAACATCTCGGATGTAATATTTTACAACATTCCTGGCATGTCGGTCCCTACGTCTCGGTGGGAATGTTATATACGTCTATAACGATATACATCCAAACTTAAGGGAAACTAACATCTCGGATGTCATATTTTACAACATTCCTGGCGCTTCGGCCCCTATTTCTCGGTGGTAACATTATATACGTCTATATCGTTATATATCATAACCTAAGGCAACCTAAAATCTCTACCGTAATAGTTTACAACATTCCTGGCGTGTCGGCTCGTACTTCTCGGTGCGAACATTATATACGTCTATAACGTTATATATCCTAACGTAAGGCAACATAACATCTCGGATATAATATTTTACAACATTCCTGGCGTGTCGTCGCCTGCTTCTCGATGGGGACATTATATACGTCTATAACGTTGTATATCCTAACCTAACGCAACCTAACATCTGGGATGTAATATTTTACAACATTCCTGGCATGTCGGCCCCTATTTCTCGGTGGGAATATTATATACGTCTATAACGTTATATATCCTAGCCTAAGGCAACCTAACATCTCGGGTTTAATATTTTACAACATTCCTGACGCGTCGGCCCCTATTTCTCGGTGGGAACATTATATACGTCTACAACGTTATATATCATAACCTAAGGCAACCTAAAATCTCTACCGTAATAGTTTACAACATTCCTGGCGTGTCGGCTCGTACTTCTCGGTGCGAACATTATATACGTCTATAACGTTATATATCCTAACGTAAGGCAACATAACATCTCGGATGTAATATTTTACAACATACCTGGCGTGTCGTCGCCTGCTTCTCGATGGGGACATTATATACGTCTATAACGTTGTATATCCTAGCCTAAGCAATCTATCATCTGGGATGTATTATTTCCAACATTCCTGGCATGTCGGTCCCTACGTCTCGGAGGGAACGTTATATACGTCTATAACGATATATATCCACACTTAAGGGAAACTAACTCCTCGGGTGTCATATTTTACAACATTCCTGGCGCTTCGGCTCTTACTTTTCGGTGGGAACATTATATACGTCTATAACGTTACATATCCTAACGTAAGGCAACATAACATCTCGGATGTTATATTTTACAACATTCCTGGCGTGTGGTCGCCTGCTTCTCGATGGGGTCATTATATACGTCTATAACATTGTATATCCTAACCTAAGGCAACCTAACATCTCGGATGTATTATTTTACAACATTCTGGCGTGTCAGTCCCCACGTCTCGATCTGGACATTATATACATTTTTAACGATATATATCCAAACTTAAGGGAAACTAACATCTCGGATGTAATATTTTACAACATTCCTGGTGCTTCGGCTCCTACTTTTCGGTGGGAACATTATATATGTCTATAACGTTACATATCCTAACGTAAGGCAACATAACATCTCGGATGTTATATTTTACAACATTCCTGGCGTGTCGTCGCCTGCTTCTCGATGGGGACATTATATACGTCTATAACGTTGTATATCCTAGCCTAAGCAATCTAACATCTCGGATGTAATATTTTACAACATTCCTGGCATGTCGGTCCCTACGTCTCGGTGGGAACGTTATATACGTCTATAACGACATATATACAAACTTAAGGGAAACTAACATCTCGGATGTAATATTTTACAACATTCCTGGCTCTTCGGCTCCTACTTTTCGGTGGGAACATTATATACGTCTGTAACGTTACATATCCTAACGTAAGGCAACATAACATCTCGGATGTTATATTTTACAACATTCCTGGCGTGTCGTCTCCTGCTTCTCGATGGGGACATTATATACGTCTATAACGTTGTATATCCTAGCCTAAGCAATCTAACATCTCGGATGTAATATTTTACAACATTCCTGGCGTGTCGTCGCCTGCTTCTCGATGGGGACATTATATACGTCTATAACGTTGTATATCCTAACCTAACGCAACCTAACATCTGGGATGTAATATCTTACATCATTCCTGGCATGTCGGTCCCTACGTCTCGGTGGGAACGTTATATACGTCTATAACGATATATATCCAAACTTAAGGGAAACTAACATCTCGGATGTCATATTTTACAACATTCCTGGCGCTTCGGCCCCTATTTCTCGGTGGTAACATTATATAAGTCTATAACGTTATATATCATAACCTAAGGCAACCTAAAATCTCTACCGTAATAGTTTACAACATTCCTGGCGTGTCGGCTCGTACTTCTCGGTGCGAACATTATATACGTCTATAACGTTATATATCCTAACGTAAGGCAACATAACATCTCGGATGTAATATTTTACAACATACCTGGCGTGTCGTCGCCTGCTTCTCGATGGGGACATTATATACGTCTATAACGTTGTATATCCTAACCTAACGCAACCTAACATCTGGGATGTAATATTTTACAACATTCCTGGCGCTTCGGCTCCTACTTTTCGGTGGGAATATTATATACGTCTATAACGTTACATATCCTAACGTAAGGCAACATAACATCTCGGATGTAATATTTTACAACATTCCTGGCGTGTCGTCGCCTGCTTCTCGATGGGGACATTATATACGTCTATAACGTTGTATATCCTAGCCTAAGGCAACCTAACATCTCGAGTTTAATATTTTACAACATTCCTGACGCGTCGGCCCCTATTTCTCGGTGGGAACATTATATACGTCTATAACGTTATACATCATAACCTATGGCAACCTAAAATCTCTACCGTAATAGTTTACAACATTCCTGGCGTGTCGGCTCGTACTTCTCGGTGCGAACATTATATACGTCTATAACGTTATATATCCTAACGTAAGGCAACATAACATCTCGGATATAATATTTTACAACATTCCTGGCGTGTCGTCGCCTGCTTCTCGATGGGGACATTATATACGTCTATAATGTTGTATATCCTAACCTAACGCAACCTAACATCTCGGATGTAATATTTTACAACATTCCTGGCATGTCGGTCCCTACGTCTCGGTGGGAATGTTATATACGTCTACAACGATATATATCCAAACTTAAGGGAAACTAACATCTCGGATGTCATATTTTACAACATTCCTGGCGCTTCGGCCCCTATTTCTCGGTGGTAACATTATATACGTCTATAACGTTATATATCATAACCTAAGGCAACCTAAAATCTCTACCGTAATAGTTTACAACATTCCTGGCGTGTCGGCTCGTACTTCTCGGTGCGAACATTATATACGTCTATAACGTTATATATCCTAACGTAAGGCAACATAACATCTCGGATGTTATATTTTACAACATTCCTGTCGTGTGGTCGCCTGCTTCTCGATGGGGTCATTATATACGTCTATAACATTGTATATCCTAACCTAAGGCAACCTAACATCTCGGATGTAATATTTTACAACATTCTGGCTTGTCGGTCCCCACGTCTCGATCTGGACATTGTATACGTCTATAACGATATATATCCAAACTTAAGGGAAACTAACATCTCGGATGTAATATTTTATAACATTCCTGGCGCTTCGGCTCCTACTTTTCGGTGGGAACATTATATACGTCTATAACGTTACATTTCCTAACGTAAGGCAACATAACATCTCGGATGTTATATTTTACAACATTCCTGGCGTGTCGTCGCCTGCTTCTCGATGGGGACATTATATACGTCTATAACGTTGTATATCCTAGCCTAAGCAATCTAACATCTCGGATGTAATAGTTTACAACATTCCTGGCATGTCGGTCCCTACGTCTCGGTGGGAACGTTATATACGTCTATAACGACATATATACAAACTTAAGGGAAACTAACATCTCGGATGTAATATTTTACAACATTCCTGGCTCTTCGGCTCCTACTTTTCGGTGGGAACATTATATACGTCTATAACGTTACATATCCTAACGTAAGGCAACATAACATCTCGGATGTTATATTTTACAACATTCCTGGCGTGTCGTCTCCTGCTTCTCGATGGGGACATTATATACGTCTATAACGTTGTATATCCTAGCCTAAGCAATCTAACATCTCGGATGTAATATTTTACAACATTCCTGGCGTGTCGTCGCCTGCTTCTCGATGGGGACATTATATACGTCTATAACGTTGTATATCCTAACCTAACGCAACCTAACATCTGGGATGTAATATCTTACAACATTCCTGGCATGTCGGTCCCTACGTCTCGGTGGGAACGTTATATACGTCTATAACGATATACATCCAAACTTAAGGGAAACTTACATCTCGGATGTCATATTTTACAACATTCCTGGCGCTTCGGCCCCTATTTCTCGGTGGTAACATTATATACGTCTATATCGTTATATATCATAACCTAAGGCAACCTAAAATCTCTACCGTAATAGTTTACAACATTCCTGGCGTGTCGGCTCGTACTTCTCGGTGCGAACATTATATACGTCTATAACGTTATATATCCTAACGTAAGGCAACATAACATCTCGGATATAATATTTTACAACATTCCTGGCGTGTCGTCGCCTGCTTCTCGATGGGGACATTATATACGTCTATAACGTTGTATATCCTAACCTAACGCAACCTAACATCTGGGATGTAATATTTTACAACATTCCTGGCATGTCGGCCCCTATTTCTCGGTGGGAATATTATATACGTCTATAACGTTATATATCCTAGCCTAAGGCAACCTAACATCTCGGGTTTAATATTTTACAACATTCCTGACGCGTCGGCCCCTATTTCTCGGTGGGAACATTATATACGTCTACAACGTTATATATCATAACCTAAGGCAACCTAAAATCTCTACCGTAATAGTTTACAACATTCCTGGCGTGTCGGCTCGTACTTCTCGGTGCGAACATTATATACGTCTATAACGTTATATATCCTAACGTAAGGCAACATAACATCTCGGATGTAATATTTTACAACATACCTGGCGTGTCGTCGCCTGCTTCTCGATGGGGACATTATATACGTCTATAACGTTGTATATCCTAGCCTAAGCAATCTAACATCTGGGATGTATTATTTCCAACATTCCTGGCATGTCGGTCCCTACGTCTCGGAGGGAACGTTATATACGTCTATAACGATATATATCCACACTTAAGGGAAACTAACTCCTCGGGTGTCATATTTTACAACATTCCTGGCGCTTCGGCTCTTACTTTTCGGTGGGAACATTATATACGTCTATAACGTTACATATCCTAACGTAAGGCAACATAACATCTCGGATGTTATATTTTACAACATTCCTGGCGTGTGGTCGCCTGCTTCTCGATGGGGTCATTATATACGTCTATAACATTGTATATCCTAACCTAAGGCAACCTAACATCTCGGATGTATTATTTTACAACATTCTGGCTTGTCAGTCCCCACGTCTCGATCTGGACATTATATACATTTTTAACGATATATATCCAAACTTAAGGGAAACTAACATCTCGGATGTAATATTTTACAACATTCCTGGTGCTTCGGCTCCTACTTTTCGGTGGGAACATTATATATGTCTATAACGTTACATATCCTAACGTAAGGCAACATAACATCTCGGATGTTATATTTTACAACATTCCTGGCGTGTCGTCGCCTGCTTCTCGATGGGGACATTATATACGTCTATAACGTTGTATATCCTAGCCTAAGCAATCTAACATCTCGGATGTAATATTTTACAACATTCCTGGCGTGTCGTCGCCTGCTTCTCGATGGGGACATTATATACGTCTATAACGTTGTATATCCTAACCTAACGCAACCTAACATCTGGGATGTAATATCTTACATCATTCCTGGCATGTCGGTCCCTACGTCTCGGTGGGAACGTTATATACGTCTATAACGATATATATCCACACTTAAGGGAAACTAACATCTCGGGTGTCATATTTTACAACATTCCTGGCGCTTCGGCTCCTACTTTTCGGTGGGAACATTATATACGTCTATAACGTTACATATCCTAACGTAAGGCAACATAACATCTCGGATGTTATATTTTACAACATTCCTGTCGTGTGGTCGCCTGCTTCTCGATGGGGTCATTATATACGTCTATAACATTGTATATCCTAACCTAAGGCAACCTAACATCTCGGATGTAATATTTTACAACATTCTGGCTTGTCAGTCCCCACGTCTCGATCTGGACATTATATACATTTATAACGATATATATCCAAACTTAAGGGAAACTAACGTCTCGGATGTAATATTTTGTAACATTCCTGGCGCTTCGGCTCCTACTTTTCGGTGGGAACATTATATACGTCTATAACGTTACATATCCTAACGTAAGGCAACATAACATCTCGGATGTTATATTTTACAACATTCCTGTCGTTTGGTCGCCTGCTTCTCGATGGGGTCATTATATACGTCTATAACATTGTATATCCTAACCTAAGGCAACCTAACATCTCGGATGTAATATTTTACAACATTCTGGCTTGTCAGTCCCCACGTCTCGATCTGGACATTATATACATTTATAACGATATATATCCAAACTTAAGGGAAACTAACATCTCGGATGTAATATTTTGCAACATTCCTGGCGCTTCGGCTCCTACTTTTCGGTGGTAACATTATATACGTCTATAACGTTACATATCCTAACGTAAGGCAACATAACATCTCGGATGTAATATTTTACAACATTCCTGGCATGTCGGTCCCTACGTCTCGGTGGGAACGTTATATACGTCTATAACGACATATATCCAAACAGAAGGGAAACTAACATCTCGGATGTAATATTTTACAACATTCCTGGCTCTTCGGCTCCTACTTTTCGGTGGGAACATTATATACGTCTATAACGTTACATATCCTAACGTAAGGCAACATAACATCTCGGATGTAATATTTTACAACATTCCTGGCGTGTCGTCGCCTGCTCCTCGATGGGGACATTATATACGTCCATAACGTTGTATATCTGAACCTAACGCAACCTAACATCTGGGATGTAATATTTTAGAACATTCCTGGCATGTCGGCCCCTATTTCTCGGTGGGAATATTATATACGTCTATAACGTTATATATCCTAGCCTAAGGCAACCTAACATCTCGGGTTTAATATTTTACAACATTCCTGACGCGTCGGCCCCTATTTCTCGGTGGGAACATTATATACGTCTACAACGTTATATATCATAACCTAAGGCAACCTAAAATCTCTAGCGTAATAGTTTACAACATTCCTGGCGTGTCGGCTCGTACTTCTCGGTGCGAACATTATATACGTCTATAACGTTATATATCCTAACGTAAGGCAACATAACATCTCGGATGTAATATTTTGCAACATTCCTGGCGCTTCGGCTCCTACTTTTCGGTGGGAACATTATATACGTCTATAACGTTACATATCCTAACGTAAGGCAACATAACATCTCGGATGTTATATTTTACAACATTCCTGTCGTTTGGTCGCCTGCTTCTCGATGGGGTCATTATATACGTCTATAACATTGTATATCCTAACCTAAGGCAACCTAACATCTCGGATGTAATATTTTACAACATTCTGGCTTGTCAGTCCCCACGTCTCGATCTGGACATTATATACATTTATAACGATATATATCCAAACTTAAGGGAAACTAACATCTCGGATGTAATATTTTGCAACATTCCTGGCGCTTCGGCTCCTACTTTTCGGTGGTAACATTATATACGTCTATAACGTTACATATCCTAACGTAAGGCAACATAACATCTCGGATGTTATATTTTACAACATTCCTGGCGTGTCGGCTCGTACTTCTCGGTGCGAACATTATATACGTCTATAACGTTATATATCCTAACGTAAGGCAACATAACATCTCGGATGTAATATTTTACAACCTACCTGGCGTGTCGTCGCCTGCTTCTCGATGGCACATTATATACGTCTATAACGTTGTATATCCTAGCCTAAGCAATCTAACATCTGGGATGTAATATCTTACATCATTCCTGGCATGTCGGTCCCTACGTCTCGGTGGGAACGTTATATACGTCTATAACGATATATATCCACACTTAAGGGAAACTAACATCTCGGGTGTCATATTTTACAACATTCCTGGCGCTTCGGCTCCTACTTTTCGGTGGGAACATTATATACGTCTATAACGTTACATATCCTAACGTAAGGCAACATAACATCTCGGATGTTATATTTTACAACATTCCTGTCGTGTGGTCGCCTGCTTCTCGATGGGGTCATTATATACGTCTATAACATTGTATATCCTAACCTAAGGCAACCTAACATCTCGGATGTAATATTTTACAACATTCTGGCTTGTCAGTCCCCACGTCTCGATCTGGACATTATATACATTTATAACGATATATATCCAAACTTAAGGGAAACTAACGTCTCGGATGTAATATTTTGCAACATTCCTGGCGCTTCGGCTCCTACTTTTCGGTGGGAACATTATATACGTCTATAACGTTACATATCCTAACGTAAGGCAACATAACATCTCGGATGTTATATTTTACAACATTCCTGTCGTTTGGTCGCCTGCTTCTCGATGGGGTCATTATATACGTCTATAACATTGTATATCCTAACCTAAGGCAACCTAACATCTCGGATGTAATATTTTACAACATTCTGGCTTGTCAGTCCCCACGTCTCGATCTGGACATTATATACATTTATAACGATATATATCCAAACTTAAGGGAAACTAACATCTCGGATGTAATATTTTGCAACATTCCTGGCGCTTCGGCTCCTACTTTTCGGTGGTAACATTATATACGTCTATAACGTTACATATCCTAACGTAAGGCAACATAACATCTCGGATGTAATATTTTACAACATTCCTGGCATGTCGGTCCCTACGTCTCGGTGGGAACGTTATATACGTCTATAACGACATATATCCAAACTTAAGGGAAACTAACATCTCGGATGTAATATTTTACAACATTCCTGGCTCTTCGGCTCCTACTTTTCGGTGGGAACATTATATACGTCTATAACGTTACATATCCTAACGTAAGGCAACATAACATCTCGGATGTAATATTTTACAACATTCCTGGCGTGTCGTCGCCTGCTCCTCGATGGGGACATTATATACGTCCATAACGTTGTATATCCGAACCTAACGCAACCTAACATCTGGGATGTAATATTTTAGAACATTCCTGGCATGTCGGCCCCTATTTCTCGGTGGTAATATTATATACGTCTATAACGTTATATATCCTAGCCTAAGGCAACCTAACATCTCGGGTTTAATATTTTACAACATTCCTGACGCGTCGGCCCCTATTTCTCGGTGGGAACATTATATACGTCTACAACGTTATATATCATAACCTAAGGCAACCTAAAATCTCTAGCGTAATAGTTTACAACATTCCTGGCGTGTCGGCTCGTACTTCTCGGTGCGAACATTATATACGTCTATAACGTTATATATCCTAACGTAAGGCAACATAACATCTCGGATGTAATATTTTGCAACATTCCTGGCGCTTCGGCTCCTACTTTTCGGTGGGAACATTATATACGTCTATAACGTTACATATCCTAACGTAAGGCAACATAACATCTCGGATGTTATATTTTACAACATTCCTGTCGTTTGGTCGCCTGCTTCTCGATGGGGTCATTATATACGTCTATAACATTGTATATCCTAACCTAAGGCAACCTAACATCTCGGATGTAATATTTTACAACATTCTGGCTTGTCAGTCCCCACGTCTCGATCTGGACATTATATACATTTATAACGATATATATCCAAACTTAAGGGAAACTAACATCTCGGATGTAATATTTTGCAACATTCCTGGCGCTTCGGCTCCTACTATTCGGTGGTAACATTATATACGTCTATAACGTTACATATCCTAACGTAAGGCAACATAACATCTCGGATGTTATATTTTACAACATTCCTGGCGTGTCGGCTCGTACTTCTCGGTGCGAACATTATATACGTCTATAACGTTATATATCCTAACGTAAGGCAACATAACATCTCGGATGTAATATTTTACAACATACCTGGCGTGTCGTCGCCTGCTTCTCGATGGGGACATTATATACGTCTATAACGTTGTATATCCTAGCCTAAGCAATCTAACATCTGGGATGTATTATTTCCAACATTCCTGGCATGTCGGTCCCTACGTCTCGGAGGGAACGTTATATACGTCTATAACGATATATATCCACACTTAAGGGAAACTAACTCCTCGGGTGTCATATTTTACAACATTCCTGGCGCTTCGGCTCTTACTTTTCGGTGGGAACATTATATACGTCTATAACGTTACATATCCTAACGTAAGGCAACATAACATCTCGGATGTTATATTTTACAACATTCCTGGCGTGTGGTCGCCTGCTTCTCGATGGGGTCATTATATACGTCTATAACATTGTATATCCTAACCTAAGGCAACCTAACATCTCGGATGTATTATTTTACAACATTCTGGCTTGTCAGTCCCCACGTCTCGATCTGGACATTATATACATTTTTAACGATATATATCCAAACTTAAGGGAAACTAACATCTCGGATGTAATATTTTACAACATTCCTGGTGCTTCGGCTCCTACTTTTCGGTGGGAACATTATATATGTCTATAACGTTACATATCCTAACGTAAGGCAACATAACATCTCGGATGTTATATTTTACAACATTCCTGGCGTGTCGTCGCCTGCTTCTCGATGGGGACATTATATACGTCTATAACGTTGTATATCCTAGCCTAAGCAATCTAACATCTCGGATGTAATATTTTACAACATTCCTGGCGTGTCGTCGCCTGCTTCTCGATGGGGACATTATATACGTCTATAACGTTGTATATCCTAACCTAACGCAACCTAACATCTGGGATGTAATATCTTACATCATTCCTGGCATGTCGGTCCCTACGTCTCGGTGGGAACGTTATATACGTCTATAACGATATATATCCACACTTAAGGGAAACTAACATCTCGGGTGTCATATTTTACAACATTCCTGGCGCTTCGGCTCCTACTTTTCGGTGGGAACATTATATACGTCTATAACGTTACATATCCTAACGTAAGGCAACATAACATCTCGGATGTTATATTTTACAACATTCCTGTCGTGTGGTCGCCTGCTTCTCGATGGGGTCATTATATACGTCTATAACATTGTATATCCTAACCTAAGGCAACCTAACATCTCGGATGTAATATTTTACAACATTCTGGCTTGTCAGTCCCCACGTCTCGATCTGGACATTATATACATTTATAACGATATATATCCAAACTTAAGGGAAACTAACGTCTCGGATGTAATATTTTGCAACATTCCTGGCGCTTCGGCTCCTACTTTTCGGTGGGAACATTATATACGTCTATAACGTTACATATCCTAACGTAAGGCAACATAACATCTCGGATGTTATATTTTACAACATTCCTGTCGTTTGGTCGCCTGCTTCTCGATGGGGTCATTATATACGTCTATAACATTGTATATCCTAACCTAAGGCAACCTAACATCTCGGATGTAATATTTTACAACATTCTGGCTTGTCAGTCCCCACGTCTCGATCTGGACATTATATACATTTATAACGATATATATCCAAACTTAAGGGAAACTAACATCTCGGATGTAATATTTTGCAACATTCCTGGCGCTTCGGCTCCTACTTTTCGGTGGTAACATTATATACGTCTATAACGTTACATATCCTAACGTAAGGCAACATAACATCTCGGATGTAATATTTTACAACATTCCTGGCATGTCGGTCCCTACGTCTCGGTGGGAACGTTATATACGTCTATAACGACATATATCCAAACTTAAGGGAAACTAACATCTCGGATGTAATATTTTACAACATTCCTGGCTCTTCGGCTCCTACTTTTCGGTGGGAACATTATATACGTCTATAACGTTACATATCCTAACGTAAGGCAACATAACATCTCGGATGTAATATTTTACAACATTCCTGGCGTGTCGTCGCCTGCTCCTCGATGGGGACATTATATACGTCCATAACGTTGTATATCTGAACCTAACGCAACCTAACATCTGGGATGTAATATTTTAGAACATTCCTGGCATGTCGGCCCCTATTTCTCGGTGGGAATATTATATACGTCTATAACGTTATATATCCTAGCCTAAGGCAACCTAACATCTCGGGTTTAATATTTTACAACATTCCTGACGCGTCGGCCCCTATTTCTCGGTGGGAACATTATATACGTCTACAACGTTATATATCATAACCTAAGGCAACCTAAAATCTCTAGCGTAATAGTTTACAACATTCCTGGCGTGTCGGCTCGTACTTCTCGGTGCGAACATTATATACGTCTACAACGTTATATATCCTAACGTAAGGCAACATAACATCTCGGATGTAATATTTTGCAACATTCCTGGCGCTTCGGCTCCTACTTTTCGGTGGGAACATTATATACGTCTATAACGTTACATATCCTAACGTAAGGCAACATAACATCTCGGATGTTATATTTTACAACATTCCTGTCGTTTGGTCGCCTGCTTCTCGATGGGGTCATTATATACGTCTATAACATTGTATATCCTAACCTAAGGCAACCTAACATCTCGGATGTAATATTTTACAACATTCTGGCTTGTCAGTCCCCACGTCTCGATCTGGACATTATATACATTTATAACGATATATATCCAAACTTAAGGGAAACTAACATCTCGGATGT
Organism: Xylocopa violacea; assembly: GCA_963969225.1. NCBI lineage: Eukaryota > Metazoa > Arthropoda > Insecta > Hymenoptera > Apidae > Xylocopa > Xylocopa violacea. The sequence goes on from CAXAJV010000678.1 coordinate 4,080,142, forward strand.
AATATTTTGCAACATTCCTGGCGCTTCGGCTCCTACTTTTCGGTGGTAACATTATATACGTCTATAACGTTACATATCCTAACGTAAGGCAACATAACATCTCGGATGTTATATTTTACAACATTCCTGGCGTGTCGGCTCGTACTTCTCGGTGCGAACATTATATACGTCTATAACGTTATATATCCTAACGTAAGGCAACATAACATCTCGGATGTAATATTTTACAACACACCTGGCGTGTCGTCGCCTGCTTCTCGATGGCACATTATATACGTCTATAACGTTGTATATCCTAGCCTAAGCAATCTAACATCTGGGATGTAATATCTTACATCATTCCTGGCATGTCGGTCCCTACGTCTCGGTGGGAACGTTATATACGTCTATAACGATATATATCCACACTTAAGGGAAACTAACATCTCGTGTGTCATATTTTACAACATTCCTGGCGCTTCGGCTCCTACTTTTCGGTGGGAACATTATATACGTCTATAACGTTACATATCCTAACGTAAGGCAACATAACATCTCGGATGTTATATTTTACAACATTCCTGTCGTGTGGTCGCCTGCTTCTCGATGGGGTCATTATATACGTCTATAACATTGTATATCCTAACCTAAGGCAACCTAACATCTCGGATGTAATATTTTACAACATTCTGGCTTGTCAGTCCCCACGTCTCGATCTGGACATTATATACATTTATAACGATATATATCCAAACTTAAGGGAAACTAACGTCTCGGATGTAATATTTTGCAACATTCCTGGCGCTTCGGCTCCTACTTTTCGGTGGGAACATTATATACGTCTATAACGTTACATATCCTAACGTAAGGCAACATAACATCTCGGATGTTATATTTTACAACATTCCTGTCGTTTGGTCGCCTGCTTCTCGATGGGGTCATTATATACGTCTATAACATTGTATATCCTAACCTAAGGCAACCTAACATCTCGGATGTAATATTTTACAACATTCTGGCTTGTCAGTCCCCACGTCTCGATCTGGACATTATATACATTTATAACGATATATATCCAAACTTAAGGGAAACTAACATCTCGGATGTAATATTTTGCAACATTCCTGGCGCTTCGGCTCCTACTTTTCCGTGGTAACATTATATACGTCTATAACGTTACATATCCTAACGTAAGGCAACATAACATCTCGGATGTAATATTTTACAACATTCCTGGCATGTCGGTCCCTACGTCTCGGTGGGAACGTTATATACGTCTATAACGACATATATCCAAACTTAAGGGAAACTAACATCTCGGATGTAATATTTTACAACATTCCTGGCTCTTCGGCTCCTACTTTTCGGTGGGAACATTATATACGTCTATAACGTTACATATCCTAACGTAAGGCAACATAACATCTCGGATGTAATATTTTACAACATTCCTGGCGTGTCGTCGCCTGCTCCTCGATGGGGACATTATATACGTCCATAACGTTGTATATCCGAACCTAACGCAACCTAACATCTGGGATGTAATATTTTAGAACATTCCTGGCATGTCGGCCCCTATTTCTCGGTGGTAATATTATATACGTCTATAACGTTATATATCCTAGCCTAAGGCAACCTAACATCTCGGGTTTAATATTTTACAACATTCCTGACGCGTCGGCCCCTATTTCTCGGTGGGAACATTATATACGTCTACAACGTTATATATCATAACCTAAGGCAACCTAAAATCTCTAGCGTAATAGTTTACAACATTCCTGGCGTGTCGGCTCGTACTTCTCGGTGCGAACATTATATACGTCTATAACGTTATATATCCTAACGTAAGGCAACATAACATCTCGGATGTAATATTTTGCAACATTCCTGGCGCTTCGGCTCCTACTTTTCGGTGGGAACATTATATACGTCTATAACGTTACATATCCTAACGTAAGGCAACATAACATCTCGGATGTTATATTTTACAACATTCCTGTCGTTTGGTCGCCTGCTTCTCGATGGGGTCATTATATACGTCTATAACATTGTATATCCTAACCTAAGGCAACCTAACATCTCGGATGTAATATTTTACAACATTCTGGCTTGTCAGTCCCCACGTCTCGATCTGGACATTATATACATTTATAACGATATATATCCAAACTTAAGGGAAACTAACATCTCGGATGTAATATTTTGCAACATTCCTGGCGCTTCGGCTCCTACTATTCGGTGGTAACATTATATACGTCTATAACGTTACATATCCTAACGTAAGGCAACATAACATCTCGGATGTTATATTTTACAACATTCCTGGCGTGTCGGCTCGTACTTCTCGGTGCGAACATTATATACGTCTATAACGTTATATATCCTAACGTAAGGCAACATAACATCTCGGATGTAATATTTTACAACATACCTGGCGTGTCGTCGCCTGCTTCTCGATGGCACATTATATACGTCTATAACGTTGTATATCCTAGCCTAAGCAATCTAACATCTGGGATGTAATATTTTCCAACATTCCTGGCATGTCGGTCCCTACGTCTCGGAGGGAACGTTATATACGTCTATAACGATATATATCCACACTTAAGGGAAACTAACATCTCGGGTGTCATATTTTACAACATTCCTGGCGCTTCGGCTCCTACTTTTCGGTGGGAACATTATATACGTCTATAACGTTACATATCCTAACGTAAGGCAACACAACATCTCGGATGTTATATTTTACAACATTCCTGTCGTTTGGTCGCCTGCTTCTCGATGGGGTCATTATATACGTCTATAACATTGTATATCCTAACCTAAGGCAACCTAACATCTCGGATGTAATATTTTACAACATTCTGGCTTGTCAGTCCCCACGTCTCGGTCTGGACATTATATACATTTATAACGATATATATCCAAACTTAAGGGAAACTAACATCTCGGATGTAATATTTTGCAACATTCCTGGCGCTTCGGCTCCTACTTTTCGGTGGGAACATTATATACGTCTATAACGTTACATATCCTAACGTAAGGCAACATAACATCTCGGATGTTATATTTTACAACATTCCTGGCGTGTCGTCGCCTGCTTCTCGATGGGGACATTATATACGTCTATAACGTTGTATATCCTAGCCTAAGCAATCTAACATCACGGATGTAATATTTTACAACATTCCTGGCGTGTCGTCGCCTGCTTCTCGATGGGGACATTATATACGTCTATAACGTTGTATATCCTAACCTAACGCAACCTAACATCTGGGACGTAATATCTTACAACATTCCTGGCATGTCGGTCCCTACGTCTCGGTGGGAACGTTATATACGTCTATAACGATATATATCCACACTTAAGGGAAACTAACATCTCGGGTGTCATATTTTACAACATTCCTGGCGCTTCGGCTCCTACTTTTCGGTGGGAACATTATATACGTCTATAACGTTACATATCCTAACGTAAGGCAACATAACATCTCGGATGTTATATTTTACAACATTCCTGTCGTGTGGTCGCCTGCTTCTCGATGGGGTCATTATATACGTCTATAACATTGTATATCCTAACCTAAGGCAACCTAACATCTCGGATGTAATATTTTACAACATTCTGGCTTGTCAGTCCCCACGTCTCGATCTGGACATTATATACATTTATAACGATATATATCCAAACTTAAGGGAAACTAACATCTCGGATGTAATATTTTGCAACATTCCTGGCGCTTCGGCTCCTACTTTTCGGTGGGAACATTATATACGTCTATAACGTTACATATCCTAACGTAAGACAACATAACATCTCGGATGTTATATTTTACAACATTCCTGTCGTTTGGTCGCCTGCTTCTCGATGGGGTCATTATATACGTCTGTAACATTGTATATCCTAACCTAAGGCAACCTAACATCTCGGATGTTATATTTTACAACATTCCTGGCGTGTCGTCGCCTGCTTCTCGATGGGGACATTATATACGTCTATAACGTTGTATATCCTAACCTAACGCAACCTAACATCTGGGATGTAATATCTTACAACATTCCTGGCATGTCGGTCCCTACGTCTCGGTGGGAACGTTATATACGTCTATAACGATATATATCCACACTTAAGGGAAACTAACATCTCGGGTGTCATATTTTACAACATTCCTGGCGCTTCGGCTCCTACTTTTCGGTGGGAACATTATATACGTCTATAACGTTACATATCCTAACGTAAGGCAACATAACATCTCGGATGTTATATTTTACAACATTCCTGTCGTGTGGTCGCCTGCATCTCGATGGGGTCATTATATACGTCTATAACATTGTATATCCTAACCTAAGGCAACCTAACATCTCGGATGTAATATTTTACAACATTCTGGCTTGTCAGTCCCCATGTCTCGATCTGGACATTATATACATTTATAACGATATATATCCAAACTTAAGGGAAACTAACATCTCGGATGTAATATTTTGCAACATTCCTGGCGCTTCGGCTCCTACTTTTCGGTGGGAACATTATATACGTCTATAACGTTACATATCCTAACGTAAGGCAACATAACATCTCGGATGTTATATTTTACAACATTCCTGTCGTTTGGTCGCCTGCTTCTCGATGGGGTCATTATATACGTCTGTAACATTTTATATCCTAACCTAAGGCAACCTAACATCTCGGATGTTATATTTTACAACATTCCTGGCGTGTCGTCGCCTGCTTCTCGATGGGGACATTATATACGTCTATAACGTTGTATATCCTAACCTAACGCAACCTAACATCTGGGATGTAACATTTTACAACATTCCTGGCATGTCGGCCCCTATTTCTCGGTGGGAATATTATATACGTCTATAACGTTATATATCCTAGCCTAAGGCAACCTAACATCTCGAGTTTAATATTTTACAACATTCCTGACGCGTCGGCTCCTACTTTTCGCTGGGAACGTTATATACGTCTATAACGTTACATATCCTAACGTAAGGCAACATAACATCTCGGATGTAATATTTTACAACATTCCTGGCGTGTCGTCGCCTGCTTCTCGATGGGGACGTTATATACGTCTATAACGTTGTATATCCTAACCTAACGCAACCTAACATCTGGGATGTAATATTCTACAACATTCCTGGCATGTCGGCCCCTATTTCTCGGTGGTAATATTATATACGTCTATAACGTTATATATCCTAGCCTAAGGCAACCTTACATCTCGGGTTTAATATTTTACAACATTCCTGACGCGTCGGCCCCTATTTCTTGGTGGGAACATTATATACGTCTATAACGTTATATATCATAACCTAAGGCAACCTAAAATCTCTACCGTAACAGTTTACAACATTCCTGGCGTGTCGGCTCGTACTTCTCGGTGCGAACACTATATACGTCTATAACGTTACATATCCTAACGTAAGGCAACATAACATCTCGGATGTAATATTTTACAACATTCCTGGCGTGTCGTCGCCTGCTTCTCGATGGGGACATTATATACGTCCATAACGTTGTATATCCGAACCTAACGCAACCTAACATCTGGGATGTAATATTTTACAACATTCTGGCTTGTCAGTCCCCACGTCTCGATCTGGACATTATATACATTTATAACGATATATATCCAAACTTAAGGGAAACTAACATCTCGGATGTAATATTTTGCAACATTCCTGGCGCTTCGGCTCCTACTTTTCGGTGGGAACATTATATACGTCTATAACGTTGTATATCCTAGCCTAAGGCAACCTAACATCTCGGATGTAATATTTTACAACATTCCTGGCGTGTCGTCGCCTGCTTCTCGATGGGGACATTATATACTTCTATCACGTTGTATATCCTAACCAAACGCAACCTAACATCTGGGATGTAATATTTTACAACATTCCTGGCATGTCGGCCCCTATTTCTCGGTGGGAACATTATATACGTCCACAACGTTATATATTATAACCTAAGGCAACCTAAAATCTCTACCGTGACAGTTTACAACATTCCTGGCGTGTCGGCTCGTACTTCTCGGTGCGAACATTATATACGTCTATAACGATATATATCCAAACTTAAGGGAAACTAACATCTCGGATGTAATATTTTATAACATTCCTGGCGCTTCGGCTCCTACTTTTCGCTGGGAACGTTATATACGTCTATAACGTTACATATTCTAACGTAAGGCAACATAACATCTCGGATGTAATATTTTACAACATTCCTGGCGTGTCGTCGCCTGCTTCTCGATGGGGACGTTATATACGTCTATAACGTTGTATATCCTAACCTAACGCAACCTAACATCTGGGATGTAATATTTTACAACATTCCTGGCATGTCGGCCCCTATTTCTCGGTGGGAATATGATATACGTCTATAACGTTATATATCCTAGCCTAAGGCAACCTAACATCTCGGGTTTAATATTTTACAACATTCCAGGCGTGTCGTCGCCTGCTTCTCGATGGGGACATTATATACGTCTATAACGTTGTATATCCTAGCCTAAGCAATCTAACATCTCGGATGTAATATTTTACAACATTCCTGGCGTGTCGTCGCCTGCTTCTCGATGGGGACATTATATACGTCTATAACGTTGTATATCCTAACCTAACGCAACCTAACATCTGGGATGTAATATTCTACAACATTCCTGGCATGTCGGCCCCTATTTCTCGGTGGGAATATTATATACGTCTATAACGTTATATATCCTAGCCTAAGGCAACCTAACATCTCGGGTTTAATATTTTACAACATTCCTGACGCGTCGGCCCCTATTTCTCGGTGGGAACATTATATACTTCTTTAACGTTATATATCATAACCTAAGGCAACCTAAAATCTCAACCGTGATAGTTTACAACATTCCTGGCGCTTCGGCTCCTACTTTTCGGTGGGAACATTATATACGTCTATAACGTTACATATCCTAACGTAAGGCAACATAACATCTCGGATGTAATATTTTACAACATTCCTGGCATGTCGTCGCCTGCTTCTCGATGGGGACATTACATACGTCTATAACGTTGTATATCCTAACCTAACGCAACCTAACATCTGGGATGTAATATTGTACAACATTCCTGGCATGTCGGTCCCTACGTCTCGGTGGGAACGTTATATACGTCTATAACGATATATATCCAAACTTAAGGGAAACTAACATGTCGGATGTCATATTTTACAACATTCCTGGCGCTTCGGCCCCTATTTCTCGGTGGTAACATTATATACGTCTATAACGTTATATATCATAACCTAAGGCAACCTAAAATCTCTACCGTAACAGTTTACAACATTCCTGGCGTGTCGGCTCGTACTTCTCGGTGCGAACATTATATACGTCTATAACGTTATATATCCTAACGTAAGGCAACATACCATCTCGGATATAATATTTTACAACATTCCTGGCGTGTCGCCGCCTGCTTCTCGATGGGGAAATTATATACGTCTATAACGTTGTATATCCTAACCTAACGTAACCTAACATCTGGGATGTAATATTTTACAACATTCCTGGCATGTCGGCCCCTATTTCTCGGTGGGAATATTATATACGTCTATAACGTTATATATCCTAGCCTAAGGCAACCTAAAATCTCGGGTTTAATATTTTACAACATTCCTGACGCGTCGGCCCCTATCTCTCGGTGGGAACATTATATACGTCTATAACGTTATATATCATAACCTAAGGCAACCTAAAATCTCTACCGTAATAGTTTACGACGTTCCTGGCGTGTCGGCTCGTACTTCTCGGTGCGAACATTATATACGTCTATAACGTTATATATCCTAACGTAAGGCAACATAACATCTCGGATGTAATATTTTACAACATTCCTGGCCTGTCGTCGCCTGCTTCTCGATGGGGACATTACATACGTCTATAACGTTGTATATCCTAACCTAACGCAACCTAACATCTGGGATATAATATTGTACAACATTCCTGGCATGTCGGTCCCTACGTCTCGGTGGGAACGTTATATACGTCTATAACGACATATATCCAAACTTAAGGGAAACTAACATCTCGGATGTAATATTTTACAACATTCCTGGCGATTCGGCTCCTACTTTTCGGTGGGAACATTATATACGTCTATAACGTTACATATCCTAACGTAAGGCCACATAACATGTCGAATGTAATATTTTACAACATTCCTGGCGTGTCGTCGCCTGCTTCTCGATGGGGACATTATATACGTCTTTAACGTTGTATATCCTAACCTAAAGCAACCTAACATCTGGGATGTAATATTTTACAAGATTCCTGGCATGTCGGTCCCCAAGTCTCGGTAGGAACATTATATACGTCTATAACGATATATATCCAAACCGAAGGGAACCTAACATCTCGGATGTAATATTTTACAACATTCCTGGCGTGTCGTCGCCTGCTTCCCGATGGCGACATTATATACGTCTATAACGTTGTATATCCTAACCTAACGCAACCTAACATCTGGGATGTAATATTTTACAACATTCCTGGCGATTCGGCTCCTACTTTTCGGTGGGAACATTATATACGTCTATAACGTTACATATCCTAACGTAAGGCCACATAACATGTCGAATGTAATATTTTACAACATTCCTGGCGTGTCGTCGCCTGCTTCTCGATGGGGACATTATATACGTCTATAACGTTGTATATCCTAACCTAACGCAACCTAACATCTCGGACGTAATATTTTACAACATTCCTGGCATGTCGGTCCCTACATCTCGGTGGGAACATACTATACGTCTATAAAGTTGTATATCCTAACCTAAGGGAACCTAACATCTCGGGTGTAATATTTTACAACATTCCTGACTCGTCGGCCCCTATTTTTAGGTGGGAACATTATATACGTCTATAACGCTATATATCCTAGCCTAAGGCAACCTAAGATGTCGAATGTAATATTTTACAACATTCTGGCGTGTCGTCGCCTGCTTCTCGATGGGGAGATTATATACGTCTATAACTTTGTATATCCCAACCTAACGCAACCTAAGATTTGGGATGTAATATTTTACAACATTCCTTGCATGTCGGTGCCTACGTCTCGGTGGAAACATTATATACGTCTATAACGTTATATATCCTAGCGTAAGGCCACCTAACATGTCGAATGTAATATTTTACAACATTCCTGACGCGTCGGCCCCTATTTTTCGGTGGGAACATTATATACATCTATAACTTTGTATATCCTAACCTAAGGCAGCCTAACATCTCGGATGTAATATTTTACAACATTCCTGACGCGTCGGCCCCTATTTCTCAGTGGGAACATTATATACGTCTATAACGTTATATATCCTAGTCTAAGGCCACCTAACATGTCGAATGTAATATTTTACAACATTCCTGACGCGTCGGCCCCTATTTTTCGGTGGGAACATTACATACGTCTATAACGTTATATATCCTAGTCTAAGGCAACCTGACATGTCGAATGTAATATTTTACAACACTCCTGTCGTGTAGTCGCCTACTTCTGTATGGGGACATTATTTACATCTATAACTTTGTATATCCTAACCTAAGGCAGCCTAACATCTCGGATGTAATATTTTACAACATTCCTGACGCGTCGGCCCCTGTTTCTCGGTGGGAACATTATATACGTCTATAACGTTATATATCATAACCTAAGGCAACCTAAAATCTCTACCGTAACAGTTTACAACATTCCTGGCGTGTCGGCTCGTACTTCTCGGTGCGAACACTATATACGTCTATAACGTTACATATCCTAACGTAAGGCAACATAACATCTCGGATGTAATATTTTACAACATTCCTGGCGTGTCGTCGCCTGCTTCTCGATGGGGACATTATATACGTCCATAACGTTGTATATCCGAACCTAACGCAACCTAACATCTGGGATGTAATATTTTACAACATTCTGGCTTGTCAGTCCCCACGTCTCGATCTGGACATTATATACATTTATAACGATATATATCCAAACTTAAGGGAAACTAACATCTCGGATGTAATATTTTGCAACATTCCTGGCGCTTCGGCTCCTACTTTTCGGTGGGAACATTATATACGTCTATAACGTTGTATATCCTAGCCTAAGGCAACCTAACATCTCGGATGTAATATTTTACAACATTCCTGGCGTGTCGTCGCCTGCTTCTCGATGGGGACATTATATACTTCTATCACGTTGTATATCCTAACCAAACGCAACCTAACATCTGGGATGTAATATTTTACAACATTCCTGGCATGTCGGCCCCTATTTCTCGGTGGGAACATTATATACGTCCATAACGTTATATATTATAACCTAAGGCAACCTAAAATCTCTACCGTGACAGTTTACAACATTCCTGGCGTGTCGGCTCGTACTTCTCGGTGCGAACATTATATACGTCTATAACGATATATATCCAAACTTAAGGGAAACTAACATCTCGGATGTAATATTTTATAACATTCCTGGCGCTTCGGCTTCTACTTTTCGCTGGGAACGTTATATACGTCTATAACGTTACATATTCTAACGTAAGGCAACATAACATCTCGGATGTAATATTTTACAACATTCCTGGCGTGTCGTCGCCTGCTTCTCGATGGGGACGTTATATACGTCTATAACGTTGTATATCCTAACCTAACGCAACCTAACATCTGGGATGTAATATTTTACAACATTCCTGGCATGTCGGCCCCTATTTCTCGGTGGGAATATGATATACGTCTATAACGTTATATATCCTAGCCTAAGGCAACCTAACATCTCGGGTTTAATATTTTACAACATTCCAGGCGTGTCGTCGCCTGCTTCTCGATGGGGACATTATATACGTCTATAACGTTGTATATCCTAGCCTAAGCAATCTAACATCTCGGATGTAATATTTTACAACATTCCTGGCGTGTCGTCGCCTGCTTCTCGATGGGGACATTATATACGTCTATAACGTTGTATATCCTAACCTAACGCAACCTAACATCTGGGATGTAATATTCTACAACATTCCTGGCATGTCGGCCCCTATTTCTCGGTGGGAATATTATATACGTCTATAACGTTATATATCCTAGCCTAAGGCAACCTAACATCTCGGGTTTAATATTTTACAACATTCCTGACGCGTCGGCCCCTATTTCTCGGTGGGAACATTATATACTTCTTTAACGTTATATATCATAACCTAAGGCAACCGAAAATCTCAACCGTGATAGTTTACAACATTCCTGGCGCTTCGGCTCCTACTTTTCGGTGGGAACATTATATACGTCTATAACGTTACATATCCTAACGTAAGGCAACATAACATCTCGGATGTAATATTTTACAACATTCCTGGCGTGTCGTCGCCTGCTTCTCGATGGGGACATTACATACGTCTATAACGTTGTATATCCTAACCTAACGCAACCTAACATCTGGGATGTAATATTGTACAACATTCCTGGCATGTCGGTCCCTACGTCTCGGTGGGAACGTTATATACGTCTATAACGATATATATCCAAACTTAAGGGAAACTAACATCTCGGATGTCATATTTTACAACATTCCTGGCGCTTCGGCCCCTATTTCTCGGTGGTAACATTATATACGTCTATAACGTTATATATCATAACCTAAGGCAACCTAAAATCTCTACCGTAACAGTTTACAACATTCCTGGCGTGTCGGCTCGTACTTCTCGGTGCGAACATTATATACGTCTATAACGTTATATATCCTAACGTAAGGCAACATACCATCTCGGATATAATATTTTACAACATTCCTGGCGTGTCGCCGCCTGCTTCTCGATGGGGAAATTATATACGTCTATAACGTTGTATATCCTAACCTAACGTAACCTAACATCTGGGATGTAATATTTTACAACATTCCTGGCATGTCGGCCCCTATTTCTCGGTGGGAATATTATATACGTCTATAACGTTATATATCCTAGCCTAAGGCAACCTAAAATCTCGGGTTTAATATTTTACAACATTCCTGACGCGTCGGCCCCTATCTCTCGGTGGGAACATTATATACGTCTATAACGTTATATATCATAACCTAAGGCAACCTAAAATCTCTACCGTAATAGTTTACGACGTTCCTGGCGTGTCGGCTCGTACTTCTCGGTGCGAACATTATATACGTCTATAACGTTATATATCCTAACGTAAGGCAACATAACATCTCGGATGTAATATTTTACAACATTCCTGGCCTGTCGTCGCCTGCTTCTCGATGGGGACATTACATACGTCTATAACGTTGTATATCCTAACCTAACGCAACCTAACATCTGGGATATAATATTGTACAACATTCCTGGCATGTCGGTCCCTACGTCTCGGTGGGAACGTTATATACGTCTATAACGACATATATCCAAACTTAAGGGAAACTAACATCTCGGATGTAATATTTTACAACATTCCTGGCGATTCGGCTCCTACTTTTCGGTGGGAACATTATATACGTCTATAACGTTACATATCCTAACGTAAGGCCACATAACATGTCGAATGTAATATTTTACAACATTCCTGGCGTGTCGTCGCCTGCTTCTCGATGGGGACATTATATACGTCTTTAACGTTGTATATCCTAACCTAAAGCAACCTAACATCTGGGATGTAATATTTTACAAGATTCCTGGCATGTCGGTCCCCAAGTCTCGGTAGGAACATTATATACGTCTATAACGATATATATCCAAACCGAAGGGAACCTAACATCTCGGATGTAATATTTTACAACATTCCTGGCGTGTCGTCGCCTGCTTCCCGATGGCGACATTATATACGTCTATCACGTTGTATATCCTAACCAAACGCAACCTAACATCTGGGATGTAATATTTTACAACATTCCTGGCATGTCGGCCCCTATTTCTCGGTGGGAACATTATATACGTCCATAACGTTATATATTATAACCTAAGGCAACCTAAATTCTCTACCGTGACAGTTTACAACATTCCTGGCGTGTCGGCTCGTACTTCTCGGTGCGAACATTATATACGTCTATAACGATATATATCCAAACTTAAGGGAAACTAACATCTCGGATGTAATATTTTATAACATTCCTGGCGCTTCGGCTCCTACTTTTCGCTGGGAACGTTATATACGTCTATAACGTTACATATCCTAACGTAAGGCAACATAACATCTCGGATGTAATATTTTACAACATTCCTGGCGTGTCGTCGCCTGCTTCTCGATGGGGACGTTATATACGTCTATAACGTTGTATATCCTAACCTAACGCAACCTAACATCTGGGATGTAATATTTTACAACATTCCTGGCATGTCGGCCCCTATTTCTCGGTGGGAATATGATATACGTCTATAACGTTATATATCCTAGCCTAAGGCAACCTAACATCTCGGGTTTAATATTTTACAACATTCCAGGCGTGTCGTCGCCTGCTTCTCGATGGGGACATTATATACGTCTATAACGTTGTATATCCTAGCCTAAGCAATCTAACATCTCGGATGTAATATTTTACAACATTCCTGGCGTGTCGTCGCCTGCTTCTCGATGGGGACATTATATACGTCTATAACGTTGTATATCCTAACCTAACGCAACCTAACATCTGGGATGTAATATTCTACAACATTCCTGGCATGTCGGCCCCTATTTCTCGGTGGGAATATTATATACGTCTATAACGTTATATATCCTAGCCTAAGGCAACCTAACATCTCGGGTTTAATATTTTACAACATTCCTGACGCGTCGGCCCCTATTTCTCGGTGGGAACATTATATACTTCTTTAACGTTATATATCATAACCTAAGGCAACCTAAAATCTCAACCGTAATAGTTTACAACATTCCTGGCGCTTCGGCTCCTACTTTTCGGTGGGAACATTATATACGTCTATAACGTTACATATCCTAACGTAAGGCAACATAACATCTCGGATGTAATATTTTACAACATTCCTGGCGTGTCGTCGCCTGCTTCTCGATGGGGACATTACATACGTCTATAACGTTGTATATCCTAACCTCACGTAACCTAACATCTGGGATGTAATATTTTACAACATTCCTGGCATGTCGGCCCCTATTTCTCGGTGGGAATATTATATACGTCTATAACGTTATATATCCTAGCCTAAGGCAACTTAAAATCTCGGGTTTAATATTTTACAACATTCCTGACGCGTCGGCCCCTATCTCTCGGTGGGAACATTATATACGTCTATAACGTTATATATCATAACCTAAGGCAACCTAAAATCTCTACCGTAATAGTTTACGACGTTCCTGCCGTGTCGGCTCGTACTTCTCGGTGCGAACATTATATACGTCTATAACGTTATATATCCTAACGTAAGGCAACATAACATCTCGGATGTAATATTTTACAACATTCCTGGCCTGTCGTCGCCTGCTTCTCGATGGGGACATTACATACGTCTATAACGTTGTATATCCTAACCTAACGCAACCTAACATCTGGGATATAATATTGTACAACATTCCTGGCATGTCGGTCCCTACGTCTCGGTGGGAACGTTATATACGTCTATAACGACATATATCCAAACTTAAGGGAAACTAACATCTCGGATGTAATATTTTACAACATTCCTGGCGATTCGGCTCCTACTTTTCGGTGGGAACATTATATACGTCTATAACGTTACATATCCTAACGTAAGGCCACATAACATGTCGAATGTAATATTTTACAACATTCCTGGCGTGTCGTCGCCTGCTTCTCGATGGGGACATTATATACGTCTTTAACGTTGTATATCCTAACCTAAAGCAACCTAACATCTGGGATGTAATATTTTACAAGATTCCTGGCATGTCGGTCCCCAAGTCTCGGTAGGAACATTATATACGTCTATAACGATATATATCCAAACCGAAGGGAACCTAACATCTCGGATGTAATATTTTACAACATTCCTGGCGTGTCGTCGCCTGCTTCCCGATGGCGACATTATATACGTCTATAACGTTGTATATCCTAACCTAACGCAACCTAACATCTGGGATGTAATATTTTACAACATTCCTGGCGATTCGGCTCCTACTTTTCGGTGGGAACATTATATACGTCTATAACGTTACATATCCTAACGTAAGGCCACATAACATGTCGAATGTAATATTTTACAACATTCCTGGCGTGTCGTCGCCTGCTTCTCGATGGGGACATTATATACGTCTATAACGTTGTATATCCTAACCTAACGCAACCTAACATCTCGGACGTAATATTTTACAACATTCCTGGCATGTCGGTCCCTACATCTCGGTGGGAACATACTATACGTCTATAAAGTTGTATATCCTAACCTAAGGGAACCTAACATCTCGGGTGTAATATTTTACAACATTCCTGACTCGTCGGCCCCTATTTTTAGGTGGGAACATTATATACGTCTATAACGCTATATATCCTAGCCTAAGGCAACCTAAGATGTCGAATGTAATATTTTACAACATTCTGGCGTGTCGTCGCCTGCTTCTCGATGGGGAGATTATATACGTCTATAACTTTGTATATCCTAACCTAACGCAACCTAAGATTTGGGATGTAATATTTTACAACATTCCTTGCATGTCGGTGCCTACGTCTCGGTGGAAACATTATATACGTCTATAACGTTATATATCCTAGCGTAAGGCCACCTAACATCTCGGATGTAATATTTTACAACATTCCTGACGCGTCGGCCCCTATTTCTCGGTGGGAACATTATATACGTCTATAACGTTATATATCCTAGTCTAAGGCCACCTAACATGTCGAATGTAATATTTTACAACATTCCTGACGCGTCGGCCCCTATTTTTCGGTGGGATCATTACATACGTCTATAACGTTATATATCCTAGTCTAAGGCAACCTGACATGTCGAATGTAATATTTTACAACACTCCTGTCGTGTAGTCGCCTACTTCTGTATGGGGACATTATTTACATCTATAACTTTGTATATCCTAACCTAAGGCAGCCTAACATCTCGGATGTAATATTTTACAACATTCCTGACGCGTCGGCCCCTGTTTCTCGGTGGGAACATTATATACGTCTATAACGTTATATATCCTAGCCTAAGGCGACCTAACATGTCGGATGTAATAGTTGATAACATTCCTGGCGTGTCGGCCCGTACTTCTCGGTGGTAACATTACATACGTCTATAACGTTATATATCCTAGCCTAAGTCAACCTAACATGTCGAATGTAATATTTTACAACATTCCTGGCGTGTCGTCGCCTGCTTCTCGATGGCGACATTATATACGTCTATAACGTTGTATATCCTAACCTAACGCAACCTAACATCTGGAATGTAATATTTTACAACATTCCTGGCGTGTCGTCGCCTACTTCTGGATGGGGATATTATATACATCTATATCGTTGTATATCCTAACCTAAAGCAACCTAACATCTCGGGTGTAATATTTTACAACATTCCTGACGCGTCGGCCCCTATTTCTCGGTGGGAACATTATATACGTCTATAACGTTATATATCCTAGCCTAAGGCGACCTAACATGTCGGATCTAATAGTTGATAACATTCCTGGCGTGTCGGCCCGTACTTCTCGGTGGTAACATTACATACGTCTATAACGTTATATATCCTAGCCTAAGGCAACCTAACATGTCGAATGTAATATTTTACATCATTCCTGGCGTGTCGTCGCCTGCTTCTCGATGGGAACAATATATACGTCTATAACGTTGTGTATCCTAACCTAACGCAACCGAACATCTGGGATGTAATATTCCTGGCGTGTCGTCGCCTACTTCTGGATGGGGAGATTATATACGTCTATAACGTTATATATCCTAACCTAAGGCAACCTAACATCTCGGATGTAATAGTTGACAACATTCCTGGCGTGTCCGCCCGTACTTCTCGGTGGGAACATTATATACGTCTATAACGTTATATATCCTAGCCTAAGGCCACATAACATGTCGAATGTAATATTTTACAACATTCCTGGCGTGTCGTCGCCTGCTTCTCGATGGCGACATTATATACGTCTATAACGTTGTATATCCTAACCTAACGCAACCTAACATCTGGGATGTAATATTTTACAACATTCCTGGCGTGTCGTCGCCTACTTCTGGATGGGGATATTATATACATCTATATCGTTGTATATCCTAACCTAACGCAACCTAACATCTCGGATGTAATATTTTACAACATTCCTGGCATGTCGGTCCCTACATCTCGGTGGGAACATACTATACGTCTTTAACTTTGTATATCCTAACCTAAGGGAACCTAACATCTCGGGTGTAATATTTTACAACATTCCTGACGCGTCGGACCCTATTTTTCGGTGGGAACATTATATACGTCTATAACGTTATATATCCTAGCCTAAGGCAACCTAAGATGTCGAATGTAATATTTTACAACATTCCTGGCGTGTCGTCGCCTACTTCACGATGGGGACATTATATACATCTATAACATTGTATATCCTAACCTAAGGCAACCTAACATCTCGGATGTAATATTTTACAACATTCTGGCGTGTCGTCGCCTGCTTCTCGATGGGGAGATTATATACGTCTATAACGTTGTATATCCTAACCTAACGCAACCTAACATTTGGGATGCAATATTTTACAACATTCCTGGCATGTCGGTGCCTACGTCTCGGTGGCAACATTATATACGTCTATAACGATATATGTCCCAACCTAAGGCAACCTAACACCTCGGATGTAATAGTTGACAACATTCCTCGCGTCTAGGCCCGTACTTCTCGGTGGGAACATTGTATACGTCTATAACGTTATATATCCTAGCCCAAGGCGACCTAACATGTCGAATGTAATATTTTACATCATTCCTGGCGTGTCGTCGCCTGCTTCTCGATGGGAACATTATATACGTCTATAACGTTGTGTATCCTAACCTAACGCAACCGAACATCTGGGATGTAATATTCCTGGCGTGTCGTCGCCTACTTCTGGATGGGGAGATTATATACGTCTATAACGTTATATATCCTAACCTAAGGCAACCTAACATCTCGGATGTAATAGTTGACAACATTCCTGGCGTGTCCGCCCGTACTTCTCGGTGGGAACATTATATACGTCTATAACGTTATATATCCTAGCCTAAGGCCACATAACATGTCGAATGTAATATTTTACAACATTCCTGGCGTGTCGTCGCCTGCTTCTCGATGGGGACGTTATATACGTCTTTAACGTTGTATATCCTAACCTAAAGCAACCTAACATCTGGGATGTAATATTTCACAAGATTCCTGGCATGTCGGTCCCCAAGTCTCGGTAGGAACATTATATACGTCTATAACGATATATATCCAAACCGAAGGGAACCTAACATCTCGGCTGTAATATTTTACACCATTCCTGGCGTGTCGTCGCCTGCTTCTCGATGGGGACATTCTATACGTCTATAACGTTGTATATCCTAACCTAACGCAACCTAACATCTCGGATGTAATATTTTACGACATTCTTGTCATGTCGGACCCTACATCTCAGTGGGAACATACTATACGTCTATAAAGTTGTATATCCTAACCTAAGGGAACATAACATCTCGGGTGTAATATTTTACAACATTCCTGACTCGTCGGCCCCTATTTTTAGGTGGGAACATTATATACGTCTATAACGCTATATATCCTAGCCTAAGGCAACCTAAGATGTCGAATGTAATATTTTACAACATTCTGGCGTGTCGTCGCCTGCTTCTCGATGGGGAGATTATATACGTCTATAACTTTGTATATCCTAACCTAACGCAACCTAAGATTTGGGATGTAATATTTTATAACATTCCTTGCATGTCGGTGCCTACGTCTCGGTGGAAACATTATATACGTCTATAACGTTATATATCCTAGCGTAAGGCCACCTAACATGTCGAATGTAATATTTTACAACATTCCTGACGCGTCGGCCCCTATTTTTCGGTGGGAACATTATATACATCTATAACTTTGTATATCCTAACCTAAGGCAGCCTAACATCTCGGATGTAATATTTTACAACATTCCTGACGCGTCGGCCCCTGTTTCTCGGTGGGAACATTATATACGTCTATAACGTTATATATCCTAGCCTAAGGCGACCTAACATGTCGGATGTAATAGTTGATAACATTCCTGGCGTGTCGGCCCGTACTTCTCGGTGGTAACATTACATACGACTATAACGTTATATATCCTAGCCTAAGTCAACCTAACATGTCGAATGTAATATTTTACAACATTCCTGGCGTGTCGTCGCCTGCTTCTCGATGGCGACATTATATACGTCTATAACGTTGTATATCCTAACCTAACGCAACCTAACATCTGGGATGTAATATTTTACAACATTCCTGGCGTGTCGTCGCCTACTTCTGGATGGGGATATTATATACATCTATATCGTTGTATATCCTAACCTAAAGCAACCTAACATCTCGGGTATAATATTTTACAACATTCCTGACGCGTCGGCCCCTATTTCTCGGTGGGAACATTATATACGTCTATAACGTTATATATCCTAGCCTAAGGCGACCTAACATGTCGGATCTAATAGTTGATAACATTCCTGGCGTGTCGGCCCGTACTTCTCGGTGGTAACATTACATACGTCTATAACGTTATATATCCTAGCCTAAGGCAACCTAACATGTCGAATGTAATATTTTACATCATTCCTGGCGTGTCGTCGCCTGCTTCTCGATGGGAACATTATATACGTCTATAACGTTGTGTATCCTAAACTAACGCAACCGAACATCTGGGATGTAATATTCCTGGCGTGTCGTCGCCTACTTCTGGATGGGGAGATTATATACGTCTATAACGTTATATATCCTAACCTAAGGCAACCTAACATCTCGGATGTAATAGTTGACAACATTCCTGGCGTGTCCGCCCGTACTTCTCGGTGGGAACATTATATACGTCTATAACGTTATATATCCTAGCCTAAGGCCACATAACATGTCGAATGTAATATTTTACAACATTCCTGGCGTGTCGTCGCCTGCTTCTCGATGGGGACGTTATATACGTCTTTAACGTTGTATATCCTAACCTAAAGCAACCTAACATCTGGGATGTAATATTTCACAAGATTCCTGGCATGTCGGTCCCCAAGTCTCGGTAGGAACATTATATACGTCTATAACGATATATATCCAAACCGAAGGGAACCTAACATCTCGGCTGTAATATTTTACACCATTCCTGGCGTGTCGTCGCCTGCTTCTCGATGGGGACATTCTATACGTCTATAACGTTGTATATCCTAACCTAACGCAACCTAACATCTCGGATGTAATATTTTACGACATTCTTGTCATGTCGGACCCTACATCTCAGTGGGAACATACTATACGTCTATAAAGTTGTATATCCTAACCTAAGGGAACATAACATCTCGGGTGTAATATTTTACAACATTCCTGACTCGTCGGCCCCTATTTTTAGGTGGGAACATTATATACGTCTATAACGCTATATATCCTAGCCTAAGGCAACCTAAGATGTCGAATGTAATATTTTACAACATTCTGGCGTGTCGTCGCCTGCTTCTCGATGGGGAGATTATATACGTCTATAACTTTGTATATCCTAACCTAACGCAACCTAAGATTTGGGATGTAATATTTTATAACATTCCTTGCATGTCGGTGCCTACGTCTCGGTGGAAACATTATATACGTCTATAACGTTATATATCCTAGCGTAAGGCCACCTAACATGTCGAATGTAATATTTTACAACATTCCTGACGCGTCGGCCCCTATTTTTCGGTGGGAACATTATATACATCTATAACTTTGTATATCCTAACCTAAGGCAGCCTAACATCTCGGATGTAATATTTTACAACATTCCTGACGCGTCGGCCCCTGTTTCTCGGTGGGAACATTATATACGTCTATAACGTTATATATCCTAGCCTAAGGCGACCTAACATGTCGGATGTAATAGTTGATAACATTCCTGGCGTGTCGGCCCGTACTTCTCGGTGGTAACATTACATACGACTATAACGTTATATATCCTAGCCTAAGTCAACCTAACATGTCGAATGTAATATTTTACAACATTCCTGGCGTGTCGTCGCCTGCTTCTCGATGGCGACATTATATACGTCTATAACGTTGTATATCCTAACCTAACGCAACCTAACATCTGGGATGTAATATTTTACAACATTCCTGGCGTGTCGTCGCCTACTTCTGGATGGGGATATTATATACATCTATATCGTTGTATATCCTAACCTAAAGCAACCTAACATCTCGGGTATAATATTTTACAACATTCCTGACGCGTCGGCCCCTATTTCTCGGTGGGAACATTATATACGTCTATAACGTTATATATCCTAGCCTAAGGCGACCTAACATGTCGGATCTAATAGTTGATAACATTCCTGGCGTGTCGGCCCGTACTTCTCGGTGGTAACATTACATACGTCTATAACGTTATATATCCTAGCCTAAGGCAACCTAACATGTCGAATGTAATATTTTACATCATTCCTGGCGTGTCGTCGCCTGCTTCTCGATGGGAACATTATATACGTCTATAACGTTGTGTATCCTAACCTAACGCAACCGAACATCTGGGATGTAATATTCCTGGCGTGTCGTCGCCTACTTCTGGATGGGGAGATTATATACGTCTATAACGTTATATATCCTAACCTAAGGCAACCTAACATCTCGGATGTAATAGTTGACAACATTCCTGGCGTGTCCGCCCGTACTTCTCGGTGGGAACATTATATACGTCTATAACGTTATATATCCTAGCCTAAGGCCACATAACATGTCGAATGTAATATTTTACAACATTCCTGGCGTGTCGTCGCCTGCTTCTCGATGGGGACGTTATATACGTCTATAACGTTGTATATCCTAACCTAAAGCAACCTAACATCTGGGATGTAATATTTCACAAGATTCCTGGCATGTCGGTCCCCAAGTCTCGGTAGGAACATTATATACGTCTATAACGATATATATCCAAACCGAAGGGAACCTAACATCTCGGCTGTAATATTTTACACCATTCCTGGCGTGTCGTCGCCTGCTTCTCGATGGGGACATTCTATACGTCTATAACGTTGTATATCCTAACCTAACGCAACCTAACATCTCGGATGTAATATTTTACAACATTCTTGGCATGTCGGACCCTACATCTCAGTGGGAACATACTATACGTCTATAAAGTTGTATATCCTAACCTAAGGGAACATAACATCTCGGGTGTAATATTTTACAACATTCCTGACTCGTCGGCCCCTATTTTTAGGTGGGAACATTATATACGTCTATAACGCTATATATCCTAGCCTAAGGCAACCTAAGATGTCGAATGTAATATTTTACAACATTCTGGCGTGTCGTCGCCTGCTTCTCGATGGGGAGATTATATACGTCTATAACTTTGTATATCCTAACCTAACGCAACCTAAGATTTGAGATGTAATATTTTACAACATTCCTTGCATGTCGGTGCCTACGTCTCGGTGGAAACATTATATACGTCTATAACGTTATATATCCTAGCCTAAGGCCACCTAACATGTCGAATGTAATATTTTACAACATTCCTGACGGGTCGGCCCCTATTTTTCGGTGGGAACATTATATACATCTATAACTTTGTATATCCTAACCTAAGGCAGCCTAACATCTCGGATGTAATATTTTACAACATTCCTGACGCGTCGGCCCCTATTTCTCGGTGGGAACATTATATACGTCTATAACGTTATATATCCTAGCCTAAGGCGACCTAACATGTCGGATGTAATAGTTGATAACATTCCTGGCGTGTCGGCCCGTACTTCTCTTTGGTAACATTACATACGTCTATAACGTTATATATCCTAGCCTAAGTCAACCTAACATGTCGAATGTAATATTTTACAACATTCCTGGCGTGTCGTCGCCTGCTTCTCGATGGCGACATTATATACGTCTATAACGTTGTATATCCTAACCTAACGCAACCTAACATCTCGGATGTAATATTTTACAACATTCCTGGCATGTCGGTCTCTACATCTCGGTGGGAACATACTATACGTCTATAAAGTTGTATATCCTAACCTAAGGGAACCTAACATCTCGGGTGTAATATTTTACAACATTCCTGACTCGTCGGCCCCTATTTTTAGGTGGGAACATTATATACGTCTATAGCGCTATATATCCTAGCCTAAGGCAACCTAAGATGTCGAATGTAATATTTTACAACATTCTGGCGTGTCGTCGCCTGCTTCTCGATGTGGAGATTGTATACGTCTATAACTTTGTCAATCCTAACCTAACGCAACCTAAGATTTGGGATGTAATATTTTACAACATTCCTTGCATGTCGGTGCCTACGTCTCGGTGGGAACATTATATACGTCTATAACGTTATATATCCTAGTCTAAGGCCACCTAACATGTCGAATGTAATATTTTACAACATTCCTGACGCGTCGGCCCCTATTTTTCGGTGGGAACATTACATACGTCTATAACGTTATATATCCTAGTCTAAGGCAACCTGACATGTCGAATGTAATATTTTACAACACTCCTGTCGTGTAGTCGCCTACTTCTGGATGGGGACATTATTTACATCTATAACTTTGTATATCCTAACCTAAGGCAGCCTAACATCTCGGATGTAATATTTTACAACATTCCTGACGCGTCGGCCCCTATTTCTCGGTGGGAACATTATATACGTCTATAACGTTATATATCCTAGCCTAAGGCGACCTAACATGTCGGATGTAATAGTTGATAACATTCCTGGCGTGTCGGCCCGTACTTCTCGGTGGTAACATTACATACGTCTATAACGTTATATATCCTAGCCTAAGTCAACCTAACATGTCGAATGTAATATTTTACAACATTCCTGGCGTGTCGTAGCCTGCTTCTCGATGGGGACATTATATACGTCTATAACGTTTTATATCCTAACCTAAAGCAACCTAACATCTGGGATGTAATATTTTACAACATTCCTGGCGTGTCGTCGCCTAGTTTGGATGGGGTCATTATATACATCTATAACGCTGTATATCCTAACCTAGGGCAACCTAACATCTCGGATGTAATATTTTACAACATTCCTGGCATGTCGGTTCCTACATCTCGGTGGGAACATACTATACGTCTATAACGTTGTATATCCTAACCTAAGGGAACCTAACATCTCGAGTGTAAACTTTTACAACATTCCTGACGCGTCGGGCCCTATTTTTCGGTGGGAACATTATATACGGCTATAACGTTATATATCCTAGCCGAAGGCAACCTAACATGTCGAATGTAATATTTTACAACATTCCTGTCGTGTCGTCGCCTGCTTCTCGATGGGAACATTGCATACGTCTATAACGTTATATATCATAACCTAAGGCAACCGAACATCTGGAATGTAATATTTTACAACATTCCTGGCATATCAGTCCCTACTTCTCGGTGGAAACATTGTATACGTCTATAACGATATATATCCTAGCCTAGGGCAACCTAACATCTCGGATGTAATATTTTACAACATTCCTGGCGTGTCGTCGCCTACTTCTCGATGGGGACATTATATACGTCTATAACGATATACATCCAAACCTAAGGGAACCTAACATCTCGGATGGAATATTTTACAACATTCCTGGCATATCGGTCCCTACTTCTCGGTGGAAACATTGCATACGTCTATAACGTTATATATCCTAGCCTAAGTCAACCTAACATGTCGAATGTAATATTTTACAACATTCCTGGCATATCGGTCCCTACTTCTCGGTGGAAACATTGTATACGTCTATAACGATATATATCCTAGCCTAAGGCAACCTAACATCTCGCATGTAATATTTTACAACATTCCAGGCGTGTCGTCGCCTGCTTCTCGATGGGGACATTATATACGTCTATAACGTTGTATATCCTAACCTAAAGCAACCTAACATCTGGGATGTAATATTTTACAAGATTCCTGGCATGTCGGTCCGCAAGTCTCGGTAGGAACATTATATACGTCTATAACGATATATATCCAAACCTAAGGGAACCTAACATCTCGGATGTAATATTTTACAACATTCCTGGCATGTCGGTCCCTACTTCTCGGTGGAAACATTGTATACGTCTATAACGATATATATGCTAACATAAGGCAAACTAACATCTCGGATGTAATAGTTGACAACATTCCAGGCGTGTCAGCCCGTACTTCTCGGTGGGAACATTATATACGTCTATAACGCATTATATCCTAGCCTAAGGCGACCTAACATGTCGAATGTAATATTTTACAACATTCCTGGCCTGTCGTCTCCTGCTCCTCGATGGGGACATTATATACGTCTATAACGTTATATGTCATAACCTAAGGCAACCGAACATCTGGGATGTAATATTTTACAACATTCCTGGCATATGGGTCCCTACTTCTCGGTGGAAACATTGTATACGTCTTTAACGATATATATCCTAGCCTAAGGCAACCTAACATCTCGGATGTAATGTTTTACAACATTCCTGGCGTGTCGTCGCCTACTTCTCGATGGGAACATTGTATACGTCGATAACGTTATATATCCTAGCCTAAGGCAACCTAACATGTCGAATGTAATATTTTACAACATTCCTGGCGTGTCTTCGCCTACTTCTCGATGGGGACATTATATACATCTATAACATTGTATATCCTAACCCAAGGCAACCTAACATCTTGGATGGAATATTTTACAACATTCCTGCTGTGTCGTTGCCTGCTTCTCGATGGGGACATTATATACGTCTATAACGTTGTATATCCTAACCTACCGCAACCAAACATCTCGGATGTAATATTTTACAACATTCCTGGCATGTCGGTCCCTACTTCTCGGTGGGAATATTATATACGTCTATAACGTTATATATCATAACCCTAGGCAACCTAACATCTCGGATGTAATATTTTACAACATTCCTGGCATATCGGTCCCTACTTCTCGGTGGAAACATTGTATACGTCTATAACGATATATATCCTAGCCTAAGGCAACCTAACATGTCGAATGTAATATTTTACATCATTCCTGGCGTGTCGTTGCCTGCTTCTCGATGGGAACATTATATACGTCTATAACGTTGTGTATCCTAACCTAACGCAACCTAACATCTGGGATGTAATATTCCTGGCGTGTCGTCGCCTACTTCTGGATGGGGAGATTATATACGTCTATAACGTTATATATCCTAACCTAAGGCAACCTAACATCTCGGATGTAATAGTTGACAACATTCCTGGCGTGTCCGCCCGTACTTCTCGGTGGGAACATTATATACGTCTATAACGTGATATATCCTAGCCTAAGGCTACATAACATGTCGAATGTAATATTTTACAACATTCCTGGCGTGTCGTCGCCTGCTTCTCGATGGGGATATTATATACGTCTATAACGTTGTATATCCTAACCTAAAGCAACCTAACATCTGGGATGTAATATTTTACAAGATTCCTGGCATGTCGGTCCCCAAGTCTCGGTAGGAACATTATATACGTCTATAACGATATATATGCTAACCTAAGGCAAACTAACATCTCGGATGTAATAGTTGACAACATTCCAGGCGTGTCAGCCCGTACTTCTCGGTGGGAACATTATATACGTCTATAACGCATTATATCCCAGCCTAAGGCGACCTAACATGTCGAATGTAATATTTTACAACGTTCCTGGCCTGTCGTCTCCTGCTCCTCGATGGGGACATTATATACGTCTATAACGTTATATATCCTAACCTAAGGGAATCTAACATCTCGGGTGTAATATTTTACAACATTCATGACACGTCGTCGCCTGCTTCTCGATGGGGACATTATATAAGTCTATAACGTTGTATATCCTAACCTAACGCAACCTAACATCTGGGATGTAATATTCCTGTCGTGTCGTCGCCTACTTCTGGATGGGGACATTGTATACGTCTATAACGATATATATCCTAACCTAAGGCAACCTAACATCTCGGATGTAATATTTTACAACATTCCTGGCATGTCGGTCCCTACTTCTCGGTGGAAACATTGTATACGTCTATAACGATATATATGCTAACCTAAGGCAAACTAACATCTCGGATGTAATAGTTGACAACATTCCAGGCGTGTCAGCCCGTACTTCTCGGTGGGAACATTATATACGTCTATAACGCATTATATCCTAGCCTAAGGCGACCTAACATGTCGAATGTAATATTTTACAACATTCCTGGCCTG
Organism: Xylocopa violacea; assembly: GCA_963969225.1. Lineage (NCBI taxonomy): Eukaryota > Metazoa > Arthropoda > Insecta > Hymenoptera > Apidae > Xylocopa > Xylocopa violacea. The sequence continues at coordinate 4,107,442 of CAXAJV010000678.1, forward strand.
TCGTCTCCTGCTCCTCGATGGGGACATTATATACGTCTATAACGTTATATGTCATAACCTAAGGCAACCGAACATCTGGGATGTAATATTTTACAACATTCCTGGCATATGGGTCCCTACTTCTCGGTGGAAACATTGTATACGTCTTTAACGATATATATCCTAGCCTAAGGCAACCTAACATCTCGGATGTAATGTTTTACAACATTCCTGGCGTGTCGTCGCCTACTTCTCGATGGGAACATTATATACGTCGATAACGTTATATATCCTAGCCTAAGGCAACCTAACATGTCGAATGTAATATTTTACAACATTCCTGGCGTGTCTTCGCCTACTTCTCGATGGGGACATTATATACATCTATAACATTGTATATCCTAACCCAAGGCAACCTAACATCTTGGATGGAATATTTTACAACATTCCTGGTGTGTCGTTGCCTGCTTCTCGATGGGGACATTATATACGTCTATAACGTTGTATATCCTAACCTACCGCAACCAAACATCTCGGATGTAATATTTTACAACATTCCTGGCATGTCGGTCCCTACTTCTCGGTGGGAATATTATATACGTCTATAACGTTATATATCATAACCCAAGGCAACCTAACATCTCGGATGTAATATTTTACAACATTCCTGGCATATCGGTCCCTACTTCTCGGTGGAAACATTGTATACGTCTATAACGATATATATCCTAGCCTAAGGCAACCTAACATCTCGGATGTAATATTTTACAACATTCCTGGCGTGTCGTCGCCTACTTCTCGATGGGGACATTATATACATCTATAACATTGTATATCCTAACCCAAGGCAACCTAACATCTCGGATGAAATATTTTACAACATTCCTGGCATATCGGTCCCTACTTCTCGGTGGAAACATTGTATACGTCTATAACGATATGTATCCAAACCTAAGGGAACCTAACATCTCGGATGTAATATTTTACAACATTCCTGGCATGTCGGTCCCTACTTCTCGGTGGGAATATTATATACGTCTATAACGTTATATATCATAACCTAACGCAACCTAACATCTCGGATGTAATATTTTACAACATTCCTGGCATATCGGTCCCTACTTCTCGGTGGAAACATTGTATACGTCTATAACGATATATATCCTAGCCTAAGGCAACCTAACATCTCGGATGTAATATTTTACAACATTCCTGGCGCGTCGGCTCCTATTTTTCGGTGGGAACATTATATACGTCTATAACGTTATATATCCTAACCTAAGGGACCCTAACATGTCGTATGTAATATTTTACAACATTCCTGGCGTGTCGTAGCCTGCTTCTCGATGGGGATATTATATACGTCTATAACGTTGTATATCCTAACCTAAAGCAACCTAACATCTGGGATGTAATATTTTAGAAGATTGCTGGCATGTCGGTCCCCAAGTCTCGGTAGGAACATTATATACGTCTATAACGATATATATCCAAACCTAAGGGAACCTAACATCTCGGATGTAATATTTTACAACATTCCTGGCGTGTCGTCGCCTGCTTCTTGATGGGGACATAATATGCGCCTATAACGTTGTATATCCTAACCTAACGCAACCTAATATCTGGAATGTAATATTTTACAACATTCCTGGCGTGTCGTCGCCTGCTTCCCGATGGGGACGTAATATACGTCTATAACGTTGTATATCCTTACCTAACGCAACCTAACATCTGGAATGTAATATTTTACAACATTCTGGCGTGTCGTCGCCTGCTTCTCGATGGGGAGATTATATACGTCTATAACTTTGTCAATCCTAACCTAACGCAACCTAAGATTTGGGATGTAATATTTTACAACATTCCTTGCATGTCGGTGCCTACGTCTCGGTGGGAACATTATATACGTCTATAACGTTATATATCCTAGTCTAAGGCCACCTAACATGTCGAATGTAATATTTTACAACATTCCTGACGCGTCGGCCCCTATTTTTCGGTGGTAACATTACATACGTCTATAACGTTATATATCCTAGCCTAAGTCAACCTAACATGTCGAATGTAATATTTTACAACATTCCTGGCGTGTCGTAGCCTGCTTCTCGATGGGGACATTATATACGTCTATAACGTTGTATATCCTAACCTAAAGCAACCTAACATCTGGGATGTAATATTTTACAACATTCCTTGCGTGTCGTCGCCTAGTTTGGATGGGGTCATTATATACATCTATAACGCTGTATATCCTAACCTAAGGCAACCTAACATCTCGGATGTAGTATTTTACAACATTCCTGGCATGTCGGTCCCTACATCTCGGTGGGAACATACTATACGTCTATAACGTTGTATATTCTAACCTAAGGGAACCTAACATCTCGGGTGTAAACTTTTACAACATTCCTGACACGTCGGGCCCTATTTTTCGGTGGGAACATTATATACGGCTATAACGTTATATATGCTAGCCTAAGGCAACCTAACATGTCGAATGTAATATTTTACAACATTCCTGTCGTGTCGTCGCCTGCTTCTCGATGGGGAGATTATATACGTCTATAACGTTGTATATCCTAACCTAACGCAACCCAACATTTGGGATGTAATATTTTACAACATTCCTTGCATGTCGGTGCCTACGTCTCGGTGGGAACATTATACACGTCTATAACGATATATATCCTAACCTAAGGCAACCTAACACCTCGGATGTAATAGCTGACAACATTCCTGGCGTGTAGGCCCGTACTTCTCGGTGGGAACATTGTATACGTCTATAACAATATATATCCCAGCCTAAGGCGACCTAACATGTCGAATGTAATATTTTACATCATTCCTGGCGTGTCGTCAGCTGCTTCTCGATGGGAACATTACATACGTCTATAACGTTATATATCCTAGCCTAAGGCAACCTAACATGTCGAATGTAATATTTTACAACATTCCTGGCGTGTCGTCGCCTACTTCTCGATGGGGACATTATATACATCTATAACATTGTATATCCTAACCCAAGGCAACCTAACATCTCGGATGGAATATTTTACAACATTCCTGGCATATCGGTCCCTACTTCTCGGTGGAAACATTGCATACGTCTATAACGTTATATATCATAACCTAAGGCAACCGAACATCTGGGATGTAATATTTTACAACATTCCTGGCATATCGGTCCCTACTTCTCGGTGGAAACATTGTATACGTCTATAACGATATATATCCTAGCCTAAGGCAACCTAACATCTCGCATGTAATATTTTACAACATTCCTGGCGTGTCGTCGCCTACTTCTCGATGGGGACATTATATACGTCTATAACGTTATATATCCTAGCCTAAGGCAACCTGACATGTCGAATGTAATATTTTACAACATTCCTGGCGTGTCGTCGCCTACTTCTCGATGGGGACATTATATACATCTATAACATTGTATATCATAACCCAAGGCAACCTAACATCTTGGTTGGAATATTTTACAACATTTCTGGCATATCGGTCCCTACTTCTCGGTGGAAACATTGCATACGTCTATAACGATATATATCCTAGCCTAAGGCAACCTAACATGTCGAATGTAATATTTTACATCATTCCTGGCGTGTCGTTGCCTGCTTCTCGATGGGAACATTATATACGTCTATAACGTTGTGTATCCTAACCTAACGCAACCTAACATCTGGGATGTAATATTCCTGGCGTGTCGTCGCCTACTTCTGGATGGGGAGATTATATACGTCTATAACGTTATATATCCTAACCTAAGGCAACCTAACATCTCGGATGTAATAGTTGACAACATTCCTGGCGTGTCCGCCCGTACTTCTCGGTGGGAACATTATATACGTCTATAACGTGATATATCCTAGCCTAAGGCTACATAACATGTCGAATGTAATATTTTACAACATTCCTGGCGTGTCGTCGCCTGCTTCTCGATGGGGACATTATATACGTCTATAACGTTGTATATCCTAACCTAAAGCAACCTAACATCTGGGATGTAATATTTTACAAGATTCCTGGAATGTCGGTCCCCAAGTCTCGGTAGGAACATTATATACGTCTATAACGATATATCTGCTGACCTAAGGCAAACTAACATCTCGGATGTAATAGTTGACAACATTCCAGGCGTGTCAGCCCGTACTTCTCGGTGGGAACATTATATACGTCTATAACGCATTATATCCTAGCCTAAGGCGACCTAACATGTCGAATGTAATATTTTACAACGTTCCTGGCCTGTCGTCTCCTGCTCCTCGATGGGGACATTATATACGTCTATAACGTTGTATATCCTAACCTAAAGCAACCTAACATCTCGGATGTAATAGTTGACAACATTCCTGGCGTGTAGGCCCGTACTTCTCGGTGAGAACATTCTATACGTCTATAACGTTGTATATCCTAGCCTAAGGCGACCTAATATATCGAATGTAATATTTTACATCATTCCTGGCGTCTCATCACCTGCTTCTAAATGGGAACATTATATAAGTCTATAACGTTGTATATCCTAACCTAACGCAACCTAACATCTGGGATGTAATATTCCTGGCGTGTCGTCGCCTACTTCTGGATAGGGACATTATATACGTCTATAACGTTATATATCCTAACCTAAGGGAACCCAACGTCTCGGGTGTAATATTTGAAAACATTCCCGGCGTGTTAGCCCGTACTTCTCGGTGGGAACATCATATGCGTCTATAGCGATATATATCCTAACCGAAGGCAACCTAACATCTCGGATGTAATATTTTACAATATTCCTGGCATGTCGGTCTCTACGTCTCGGTGGGAACATCCTATACGTCTAGAACGTTGCATATCCTAACCTAAGGGAACCTAACACCTCGGGTGTAATATTTTACAACATTCCTGACGCGTCGGGACTATTTCTCGGTGGGAATGTTATATTCGTCTATAATGTTATACATCCTAGCCTAAGGCGCCCTAACATGTCGGATGTAATAGTTGATAACATTCCTGGCGTGTCGGCCCGTACTTCTCGGCGGGGAAATTATATACGTCTATAATGTTGTATATCCTAACCTAAGGCAAACTAACCTCAATACCGTAATATTTTACAACATTCCTGGCGCGTCGGCTCCTACTTTTCGGTGGGAACATTATATACGTCTATAACGGTATATATCCTAACGTAAGGCAACATAACATCTCGGATGTAATATTCTACAACATTCCTGGCGTGTCGGCCCGTACTTCTCCGTGGGAACATTGTATACCTCTATAACGATATATATACCAGCCTAAGGCAACCTAACATGTCGAATGTAATATTTTACAACATTCCTGGCGTGTCGTCGCCTACTTCTCGATGGGGACATTATATACATCTATAACATTGTATATCCTAAGCTAAGGCAACCTAACATCTCGGATGTAATATTTTACCACATTCCTGGCATATCGGTCCCTACGTCTCGGTGGAAACATTGTATACGTCTATAACGATATATATCCTAGCCTAATGCGACCTAACATATCGAATGTAATATTTTACAACATTCCTGGAGTGTCGTCGCCTGCTTCTCGAAGGGGACATTATATACATCTATTACGTTGTATATCCTAACCTAACGCAACCTAACATCTGGGATGTAATATTTTACAGCATTCGTGGTGTGTCGTCGCCTACTTCTGGATGGGGTCATTATATACATCTATAACGTTGTATATCCTAACCTAAGGGAACCTAACATCTCGGATGTAATAGTTGACAACATTCCTGCCGTGTCCGCCCGTACTTCTCGGTGGAAACATTATATACGTCTATAACGTTATATATCATAACCTAAGGCAACCTGACATCTCGGATGTAATATTTTACAACATTCCTTGCATGTCGGTGCCTACGTCTCGGTGGGAACAGTATATACGTCTATAACAATATATATCCTAACCTAAGGCAACCTAACACCTCGGATGTAATAGTTGACAACATTCCTGGCGTGTAGGCCCGTACTTCTCGGTGGAAACATTGTATACGTCTATAACGTTATATATCCTAGCATAAGGCGACCTAACATATCGAATGTAATATTTTACATCATTCCTGGCGCCTCATCGCCTGCTTCTCAATGGGAACATTATATACGTCTATAACGTTGTATATCCTAACCTAACGCAACCTAACATCTGGGATGTAATATTCCTGGCGTGTCGTCGCCTACTTCTGGATAGGGACATTATATACGTCTATAACGTTATATATCCTAACCTAAGGGAACCTAACATCTCGGTTGTAATATTTGAAAACATTCCCGGCGTGTTAGCCCGTACTTCTCGGTGGGAACATCATATACGTCTATAGCGATATATATCATAGCCTAAGGCAACCTAACATCTCGGATGTAATATTTTACAACATTCCTGGCGCGTCGGCTCCTATTCTTCGGTGGGAACATTATATACGTCTATAACGTTATATATCCTAACGTAAGGCAACATAACATCTCGGATGTAATATTTTGCAACATTCCTGGCGTGTCGTCGCCTGCTTCTCGATCGGGACATTATATACGTCTACAACGTTGTATATCCTAACCTAACGCAACCTAACACCTGGGATGTAATATTATGCAACCTTCCTGGCGTGTCGTCGTCTGCTTCTCGATGGGGACATTATGTACGTCTGTAACGTTGTATATCCTAACCTAACGCAACCTAACATCTGGTATGTAATATTTTACAACATTCCTGGCGTTTCGTCGCCTGCTTCTCGATGGGGACATTATATACGTCTATAACTTTGTATATCCTAACCTAACGCAATCTAACATCTGGGATGTAATATTTTACAACATTCCTGGCGCGTCGGCTCCTACTTTTCGGTGGGAACATTATATACATCTATAACTTTGTATATCCTAGCCTAAGGCGACCTAACATCTCGGATGTAATATTTTACAACATTCCTGGCATGTCGGTCCCTATGTCTCGGCGGGAACATTCTATACGTCTATAGCGTTGTATATCCTAACCTAAGGGAACCTAACATCTCGGGTGTAATATTTTACAACATTTCTGACGCGTCGGCCCCTATTTCTCGGTGGAAACATTATATACGTCTATAACGATATATATCCTAACCTAAGGCAACCTAACATCTCGGATGTATTATTTTACAACATTCCTGGCGCGTCGGCTCCTACTTTTCGGTGGGAACATTACATGCGTCAATATCGTTATATATCCTAGCCTAAGGCAACCTAACATCTCGAATGTTGTATTTTACAACAATCCTGGCATGTCAGTCCCTACATCTCGGTGGGAACAATCCATACGTCTATAACGTTGTATATCCTAACCTAAGGGAACCTAACATCTCGGGTGTAATATTTTACAACATTCCTGACGCGTCGGCCCCTATTTCTCAGTGGGAACATTATATACTTCTATAACGTTATATATCCTAGCCTAAGGCAACCTAACATGTCGAATGTAATATTTTACATCATTCCTGACGTGTCGGCACGTAGTTCTCGGTGGTAACATCATATACGTCTATAACGTTATATATCCTAGCCTAAGGCAACCTAACATCTCGGATATAATATTTTACAACATTCCTGGCGTGTCGTTACCTGCTTCTCGATGGGGACATTATATACGTCTATATCGCTGTATATCCTACCCTAAGGCAACCTAACATCTGGGATGTAATATTTTACAAGATTCCTGGCACGTCGATCCCCACGTCTCGGTGGGAACATTATATACGTCTATAACGATATATATCCTAACCTAAATCATCCTGACATCTCGGATGTAATATTTTACAACATTCCTGGCATGTCGGTACCTACATCTCGGTGGGAACTTTCTATACGTCTATAAAGTTGTATATCCTAACCTAAGGGAACCTAACATCTCGGGTGTAATATTTTACAACATTCCTGACGCGATGGGCCCCTATTTCTCGGTGGGAACATTATATACGCCTATACCGTTATATATTCTAACCGAAGGCAACCTAACATCTCGGATGTAATATTTTACAACTTTCCTGGCGGGTCGGCCCCACTTCTCGGTGAGAACATTATATACGTCTACAACGTAATATAACCTAACCTAACCCATCTAGCCCCTCGCTGGTAATGTTTTACAGAATCCCGTTCGGGTTGGTTCATACTTCTCGGTGGGGACATTATATACGTCTATAACATTGTATATCCCATCCGAGGGCAACCTAACATCTCGAATGTAGTATTTCACAACATTCCTAGCGGGTCGGCCCCACTTCTCGGTAGGGACATTATATAAGTCTATATCGCAATATAACCTAACCTAACCCATCTATACCCTCGCTGGTAATGTTTCACAGAATCCCGTTCGTGTCGTCCCGTACGTCTCGCTGAGGAAATTATATACGTGTATAACGTTATACATCCTAACCTAAGGCAACCTAATACCTTGAACGTATTATTTTACAACATTCCTGGCGGGTCGGCCCCAACTTCTCGGTGGGAACATTATATACGTCTATAACGTTATATATCCTAGCCTAAGGCGACCTACCATGTCGAATGTAATATTTGACAACATTCCTGGCATGTCGGTCCCTACATCTCGGTGGGAACATTCTATACGTCTATAACGTCGTATATCCTAACCTAAGGGAACCTAACATATCGGATGTTATATTTTACAACATTCCTGACGCGTCGGCCCCTATTTCTCGGTAGGAATATTATATACGTCTATATCGTTATATATCCTAGCCTAAGGCAACCTAACATCTCGGATGTTATATTTTACAACATTCCTGGCGTGTCGTCGCCTGCTTCTCGATGGGGACATGAGATACGTCTATAACGTTGTATATCCTAACCTAAGGGAACCTAACATCTCGGATGTAATATTTTACAACATTCTGGCGTCTCGTAGCCTGCTTCTCGATGGGGACATTATATACGTCGATAACGTTGTATATCCTAACCTAAGGGAACCTAACGTCTCGGGTGTAATATCTTACAACATTCCTGGCGTGTCGTCGCCTACTTCTCGATGGGGACATTATATACATCTATAACGTTATATATCCTAACCTAAGGCAACCTAACATCTCGGATGTAATATTTTACAACATTCTGGCGTGTCGTCGCCTGCTTCTTGATGGGGACATTATATACGTCTATAACCTTGTATATACTAACCTAACGCAACCTAACATCTGGGATGTAATATTTTCAACATTCCTGGCATGTCGGTCCCTACGTCTCGGTGGGAACGTTATATACGTCTATAACGATATATATCCTAACCTAAGGGAACCTTACATCTCGGATGTAATATTTTACAACATTCCTGGCATGTCGGTCCCTACTTCTCGGTGGAAACAATGTATACGTCTATAACGACATATATCCTAGCCTAAGGCAACCCAAAATGTAGAATGTAATATTTTACAACATTCCTGGCGTGTCGTCGCCTACTTCTCGATGGGGACGTTATATACATCTATAACGTTGTATATCCTCCCCTAAGGCAACCTAACATCTCGGATGTAATATTTTACAACATTCCTGGCATGTCGGGCCCTACTTCTCGGTGGGAACATTGTATACGTCTATAACGATATAAACCCTAGCCTAACGCAACCTAACATGTCGAATGTAATATTTTACAACATTCCTGTCGTGTCGTCGCCTGCTTCTCGATGGGGACATTCTATACGTCTATAACTCTGTATGTCCTAACCTAAGGGAACCTAACATCTCGGGTGTAATATTTTAGAACATTCCTGACGCGTCAGTCCCTATTTCTCGGTGGGAACATTATATACGTCTATAACGTTATATATCCTAGCCTAAGGCAACCTAACTTGTAGAATGTAATATTTTACAACATTCCTGGCGTGTCGTCGCCTACTTCTGGATGGGGACATTATATACATCTATAACGTTATATATCCTAACCTAAGGGAACCTAACATCTGGGGTGTAATATTTTACAACATTCCTGGCGTGTCGTCGCCTACTTCTCGGTGGGAACATTGTATACGTCTATAACTATATATATCCTAGCCTAAGGCAACCTAACATGTCGAATGTAATATTTTACAACATTCCTGTCGTGTCGTCTCCTGCATCTCGATGGGGACATTATATACGTCTATAACGTTGAATATCCTAACCTAAAGCAACCTAACATCTGGGATGTAATATTTTACAACATTCCTGGCATGTCGGTCCCTACTTCTCGGTGGAAACAATGTATACGTCTATAACGACATATATCCTATCCTAAGGCAACCCAACATGTAGAATGTAATATTTTACAACATTCCTGGCGTGTCGTCGCCTACTTCTGGATGGGGACATTATATACATCTATAACGTTATATATCCTAACCTAAGGGAACCTAACATCTCGGGTGTAATATTTTACAACATTCCTGGCGTGTCGTCGCCTACTTCTCGGTGGGAACTTTGTATACGTCTATAACTATATATATCCTAGCCTAAGGCAACCTAACATGTCGAATGTAATATTTTACAACATTCCTGTCGTGTCGTCGCCTGCTTCTCAATGGGGATATTATATAAGTCTATAACGTTGTATATTCTAACCTAACGCAACCTAACATCTGGGATGTAATATTTTACAACATTCCTGGCGTGTCGTCGCCTACTTCTGGATGGGGACATTATATACATCTATAACGTCATATATCCTAACCTAAGGGAACCTAACATCTCGGGTGTAATATTTTACAACATTCCTGGCGTGTCGTCTCCTACTTCTCGATGGGGACATTATATACATCTATAACGTTGTATATTCTAACCTAACGCTACCTAACATCTGGGATTTAATATTTTAGAACATTCCTGGCATGTAGGTCCCTACTTCTCGGTGGGAACATTGTATACGTCTATAACGATATATATCCTAGCCTAACGCAACCTAACAACTCGGATTTAATAGTTTACAACATTCCTGACGCGTCGGCCCCTATTTTTCGGTGGGAATATTATATACGTCTATAACGTTACATATCCTAGCCTAAGGCAACCTAACATGTCGAATGTAATATTTTAGAACATTCTGGCCTGTCGTCGCTTGCTTCTCGAAGGGGACATTATATACGTCTATAACGTTGTATATCCTAACCTAAGGGAACCTAAAATCTCGGGTGTAATATTTTACAACATTCCTGACGCGTCGGCCCCTATTTCTCGGTAGGAATATTATATACGTCTATAACGTTGTATATCCTAACCTAAGGCAACCTAACATCTCGGATGTAATATTTTACAACATTCCTGGCATGTAGGTCCCTACTTCGCGGTGGGAACATTCTATACATCTATAACGATATATATCCTAACCTAAGGCAACCTAACATCTCGGATGTAATATTTTACAACATTCCTGGCGCTTCGGCTTCTACTTTTCGGTGGGAACATTATATACGTCTATAACGTTACATATCCTAACGTATGGCAACATAACATCTCGGATGTTATATATTACAACATTCCTGGCGTGTCGTCGCCTGCTTCTCGATGGGGACTTTATGTACGTCTATAACGTTGAATATCCTAACCTAAAGCAACCTAACATCTGGGATGTAATATTTTACAAGATCCCTGGCATGTCGGTCCCCACGTCTCGGTGGGAACATTATATACGTCTATAACGGTATATATCATAACCTAAAGCAACCTAACATCTCGGATGTAATATTTTACAACATTCGTGGCATGTCGGTCCCTACTTCTCGGTGGAAACAATGTATACGTCTATAACGATATATATCCTAGCCTAAGGCAACCTAACATGTCGAATGTAATATTTTGCAACATTCCTGTCGTGTCGTCGCCTGCTTCTCGTTGGGGACATTATATACCTCTATAACGTTGTATATTCTAACCTAACGCAACCTAACATCTGGGATGTAATATTTTACAACATTCCTGGCGTGTCGTCGCCTACTTCTGGATGGGGACATTATATACATCTATAACGTCATATATCCTAACCTAAGGGAACCTAACGTCTCGGGTGTAATATCTTACAACATTCCTGGCGTGTCGTCGCCTACTTCTCGATGGGGACATTATATACATCTATAACGTTATATATCCTAACCTAAGGCAACCTAACATCTCGGATGTAATATTTTACAACATTCTGGCGTGTCGTCGCCTGCTTCTTGATGGGGACATTATATACGTCTATAACCTTGTATATACTAACCTAACGCAACCTAACATCTGGGATGTAATATTTTCAACATTCCTGGCATGTCGGTCCCTACGTCTCGGTGGGAACGTTATATACGTCTATAACGATATATATCCTAACCTAAGGGAACCTTACATCTCGGATGTAATATTTTACAACATTCCTGGCATGTCGGTCCCTACTTCTCGGTGGAAACAATGTATACGTCTATAACGACATATATCCTAGCCTAAGGCAACCCAAAATGTAGAATGTAATATTTTACAACATTCCTGGCGTGTCGTCGCCTACTTCTCGATGGGGACGTTATATACATCTATAACGTTGTATATCCTCCCCTAAGGCAACCTAACATCTCGGATGTAATATTTTACAACATTCCTGGCATGTCGGGCCCTACTTCTCGGTGGGAACATTGTATACGTCTATAACGATATAAACCCTAGCCTAACGCAACCTAACATGTCGAATGTAATATTTTACAACATTCCTGTCGTGTCGTCGCCTGCTTCTCGATGGGGACATTCTATACGTCTATAACGCTGTATGTCCTAACCTAAGGGAACCTAACATCTCGGGTGTAATATTTTAGAACATTCCTGACGCGTCAGTCCCTATTTCTCGGTGGGAACATTATATACGTCTATAACGTTATATATCCTAGCCTAAGGCAACCTAACTTGTAGAATGTAATATTTTACAACATTCCTGGCGTGTCGTCGCCTACTTCTGGATGGGGACATTATATACATCTATAACGTTATATATCCTAACCTAAGGGAATCTAACATCTCGGGTGTAATATTTTACAACATTCCTGGCGTGTCGTAGCCTACTTCTCGGTGGGAACATTGTATACGTCTATAACTATATATATCCTAGCCTAAGGCAACCTAACATGTCGAATGTAATATTTTACAACATTCCTGTCGTGTCGTCTCCTGCATCTCGATGGGGACATTATATACGTCTATAACGTTGAATATCCTAACCTAAAGCAACCTAACATCTGGGATGTAATATTTTACAACATTCCTGGCATGTCGGTCCCTACTTCTCGGTGGAAACAATGTATACGTCTATAACGACATATATCCTATCCTAAGGCAACCCAACATGTAGAATGTAATATTTTACAACATTCCTGGCGTGTCGTCGCCTACTTCTGGATGGGGACATTATATACATCTATAACGTTATATATCCTAACCTAAGGGAACCTAACATCTCGGGTGTAATATTTTACAACATTCCTGGCGTGTCGTCGCCTACTTCTCGGTGGGAACATTGTATACGTCTATAACTATATATATCCTAGCCTAAGGCAACCTAACATGTCGAATGTAATATTTTACAACATTCCTGTCGTGTCGTCGCCTGCTTCTCAATGGGGATATTATATAAGTCTATAACGTTGTATATTCTAACCTAACGCAACCTAACATCTGGGATGTAATATTTTACAACATTCCTGGCGTGTCGTCGCCTACTTCTGGATGGGGACATTATATACATCTATAACGTCATATATCCTAACCTAAGGGAACCTAACATCTCGGGTGTAATATTTTACAACATTCCTGGCGTGTCGTCTCCTACTTCTCGATGGGGACATTATATACATCTATAACGTTGTATATTCTAACCTAACGCTACCTAACATCTGGGATTTAATATTTTAGAACATTCCTGGCATGTAGGTCCCTACTTCTCGGTGGGAACATTGTATACGTCTATAACGATATATATCCTAGCCTAACGCAACCTAACATGTCGAATGTAATATTTTACAACATTCCTGTCGTGTCGTCGCCTGCTTCTTGATGGGGACATTCTATACGCCTATAACGCTGTATGTCCTAACCTAAGGGAACCTAACATCTCGGGTGTAATATTTTAGAACATTCCTGACGCGTCAGTCCCTATTTCTCGGTGGGAACATTATATACGTCTATAACGTTATATATCCTAGCCTAAGGCAACCTAACTTGTAGAATGTAATATTTTACAACATTCCTGGCGTGTCGTCGCCTACTTCTGGATGGGGACATTATATACATCTATAACGTTATATATCCTAACCTAAGGGAACCTAACATCTCGGGTGTAATATTTTACAACATTCCTGACGCGTCGGCCCCTATTTCTCGGTGGGAATATTATATACGTCTATAACGTTATATATCCTAGCCTAAGGCAACCTGACATGTCGAATGTAATATTTTACATCATTCTGGCTTGTCGTCGCCTGCTTCTCGAAGGGGACATTATATACGTCTATAACGTTGTATATCCTAACCTAACGCAACCTAACATCTGGGATGTTTTATTTTACAACATTCCTGACGCATCGGTCCCTACTTGTCGGTGGGAACATTGTATACGTCTATAACGATATATGTCCTAGCCTAAGGCAACCTAACATATCGGATGTAATATTCTACAACATTCTGGCGTGTCGTCGCCTGCTTCTCGATGGGGACATTAGATACGTCTATAACGTTGTATATCCTAACCTAAGGGAACCTAACATCTCGGATGTAATATTTTACAACATTCTGGCGTCTCGTCGCCTGCTTCTCGATGGGGACATTATATACGTCGATAACGTTGTATATCCTAACCCAAAGCAACCTATCTTCTGGGATGTAATATTTTACAACCTTCCAGGCATGTCGGCCCCACGTCTCGGTGGGAACATTATATAAGTCTATAACGATATATATCCTAACCTAAAGCAACCTAACAACTCGGATGTAATATTTTACAACATTCCTGGCATGTCGGTCCCTACATCTCGGTGGGAACATTCTATACGTCTATAACGTTGTATATCCTAACCCAAAGCAACCTAACTTCTGGGATGTAATATTTTACAACATTCCTGGCATGTCGGTCCCCACGTCTCGGTGGGAATATTATATAAGTCTATAACGATATATATCCTAACCTAAAGCAACCTAACAACTCGGATGTAATAGTTTACCACATTCCTGGCGGTCTCTACATCTCGGTGGGAACATTCTATACGTCTATAACGTTGTATATCCTAACCTAAGGGAAGCGAACATCTGGGATGTAATATTTTACAACATACCTGACGCGTCGGCCCCTATTTCTCGGAGGAAACATTATATACGTCTATCATGTTATATATCCTATCCTAAGGCAACCTAACATATCGGATGTAATATTTTACAACATTCTGGCGTGCCGTCGCCTGCTTCTCGATGGGGACATTAGATACGTCTATAACGTTGTTTATCCTAACCTAAGGGAACCTAACATCTCGGACGTAATATTTGACAACATTCTGGCGTGTCGTCGCCTTCTTCTCGATGGGGACATTATATACGTCTATAACGTTGTATATCCTAACCCAAAGCAACCTAACTTCCGGGATATAATGTGTTACAACATTCCTGGCATGTCGGTCCCCACATCTCGGTGGGAACATTATATAAGTCTATAACGATATATATCCTAACCTAAAACAACCTAACAACTCGGATGTAATAGTTTACAACATTCCTGGCATGTCGGTTCCTACATCTCGGTGGGAAGATTCTATACGTCTATAACGTTGTATATACTAACCTAAGGGAACCTAACATTTCGGGTGTAATATTTTACAACATTCCTGACGCGTCGGCCCCTATTTCTCGGTGGGAATATTATATACGTCTATAACGTTACATATCCCATTCTAAGGCAACCTAACATGTCGAATGTAATATTTTAGAACATTCTGGCTTGTCGTCGCTTGCTTCTCGAAGGGGACATTATATACGTCTATAACGTTGTATATCCTAACCTAAGGGAACCTAACATCTCGGGTGTAATATTTTACAACATTCCTGACGCGTCGGCCCCTATTTCTCGGTAGGAATATTATATACGTCTATAACGTTATATATCCTAGCCTAAGGCAACCTAACATCTCGGATGTTATATTTTACAACATTCCTGGCGTGTCGTCGCCTGCTTCTCGATGGGGACATGAGATACGTCTATAACGTTGTATATCCTAACCTAAGGGAACCTAACATCTCGGATGTAATATTTTACAACATTCTGGCGTGTCGTCGCCTGCTTCTCGATGGGGACATTATATACGTCTATAACGTTGTATATCCTAACCCAAAGCAACCTAACTTCTGGGATGTAATATTTTCCAACATTCGTGGCATGTCGGTCCCCACGTCTCGGTGGGAACATTATATAAGTCTATAACGATATATATCCTAACCTAAAACAACCTAACAACTCGGATTTAATAGTTTACAACATTCCTGACGCGTCGGCCCCTATTTCTCGGTGGGAATATTATATACGTCTATAACGTTACATATCCTAGCCTAAGGCAACCTAACATGTCGAATGTAATATTTTAGAACATTCTGGCCTGTCGTCGCTTGCTTCTCGAAGGGGACATTATATACGTCTATAACGTTGTATATCCTAACCTAAGGGAACCTAACATCTCGGGTGTAATATTTTACAACATTCCTGACGCGTCGGCCCCTATTTCTCGGTAGGAATATTATATACGTCTATAACGTTGTATATCCTAACCTAAGGCAACCTAACATCTCGGATGTAATATTTTACAACATTCCTGGCATGTAGGTCCCTACTTCGTGGTGGGAACATTCTATACGTCTATAACGTTGTATATCCTAACCTAAGGGAACCTAACATCTCGGGTGTAATATTTTACAACATTCCTGACGCGTCGGCCCCTATTTCTCGGTAGGAATATTATATACGTCTATAACGTTATATATCCTAGCCTAAGGCAACCTAACATCTCGGATGTTATATTTTACAACATTCCTGGCGTGTCGTCGCCTGCTTCTCGATGGGGACATGAGATACGTCTATAACGTTGTATATCCTAACCTAAGGGAACCTAACATTTCGGATGTAATATTTTACAACATTCTGGCGTGTCGTCGCCTGCTTCTCGATGGGGACATTATATACGTCTATAACGTTGTATATCCTAACCCAAAGCAACCTAACTTCTGGGATGTAATATTTTACAACATTCGTGGCATGTCGGTCCCCACGTCTCGGTGGGAACATTATATAAGTCTATAACGATATATATCCTAACCTAAAACAACCTAACAACTCGGATTTAATAGTTTACAACATTCCTGACGCGTCGGCCCCTATTTCTCGGTGGGAATATTATATACGTCTATAACGTTACATATCCTAGCCTAAGGCAACCTAACATGTCGAATGTAATATTTTAGAACATTCTGGCCTGTCGTCGCTTGCTTCTCGAAGGGGACATTATATACGTCTATAACGTTGTATATCCTAACCTAAGGGAACCTAACATCTCGGGTGTAATATTTTACAACATTCCTGACGCGTCGGCCCCTATTTCTCGGTAGGAATATTATATACGTCTATAACGTTGTATATCCTAACCTAAGGCAACCTAACATCTCGGATGTAATATTTTACAACATTCCTGGCATGTAGGTCCCTACTTCGTGGTGGGAACATTCTATACGTCTATAACGATATATATCCTAACCTAAGGCAACCTAACATCTCGGATGTAATATTTTACAACATTCCTGGCGCTTCGGCTTTTACTTTTCGGTGGGAACATTATATACGTCTATAACGTTACATATCCTAACGTATGGCAACATAACATCTCGGATGTTATATATTACAACATTCCTGGCGTGTCGTCGCCTGCTTCTCGATGGGGACATTCTATACGTCTATAACGCTGTATCTCCTAACCTAAGGGAACCTAACATCTCGGGTGTAATATTTTAGAACATTCCTGACGCGTCAGTCCCTATTTCTCGGTGGGAACATTATATACGTCTATAACGTTATATATCCTAGCCTAAGGCAACCTAACTTGTAGAATGTAATATTTTACAACATTCCTGGCGTGTCGTCGCCTACTTCTGGATGGGGACATTATATACATCTATAACGTTATATATCCTAACCTAAGGGAACCTAACATCTCGGGTGTAATATTTTACAACATTCCTGGCGTGTCGTCGCCTACTTCTCGGTGGGAACATTGTATACATCTATAACTATATATATCCTAGCCTAAGGCAACCTAACATGTCGAATGTAATATTTTACAACATTCCTGTCGTGTCGTCTCCTGCATCTCGATGGGGACATTATATACGTCTATAACGTTGAATATCCTAACCTAAAGCAACCTAACATCTGGGATGTAATATTTTACAACATTCCTGGCATGTCGGTCCCTACTTCTCGGTGGAAACAATGTATACGTCTATATCGACATATATCCTAGCCTAAGGCAACCCATCATGTAGAATGTAATATTGTACAACATTCCTGTCGTGTCGTCGCCTGCTTCTCGATGGGGATATTATATACGTCTATAACGTTGTATATTCTAACCTAACGCAACCTAACATCTGGGATGTAATATTTTACAACATTCCTGCCGTGTCGTCGCCTACTTCTGGATGGGGACATTATATACATCTATAACGTTGTATATTCTAACCTAACGCAACCTAACATCTGGGATTTAATATTTTAGAACATGCCTGGCATGTAGGTCCCTACTTCTCGGTGGAAACATTCTATACGTCTATAACGTTGTATATCCTAACCTAAGGGAACATAACACCTCGGGTGTAATATTTTACAACATTGCTGACGCGTCGGCCCCTATTTCTCGATGGGAACATTCTATACGTATATAACGTTGTATATCCTAACCTAAGGGAACCTAACATCTCGGGTGTAATATTCTAGAACATTCCTGACGCGTCGGTCCCTATTTCTCGGTGGGAACATTATATACGTCTATAACGTTATATATCCTAGCCTACGGCAACCTAACTTGTCGAATGTAATATTTTACAACATTCCTGGCGTGTCGTCGCCTACTTCTCAATGGGGACGTTATATACATCTATAACGTTGTATATCCTAACCTAAGGCAACCTAACATCTGGGATGTAATATTTTACAACATTTCTGGCATGTCGGCCCCTGCGTCTCGGTGGGAACGTTATATACGTCTATAACGATATATATCCTAACCTAAGGGAACCTTACATCTCGGATGTAATATTTTACAACATTCCTGGCATGTTGGGCCCTACTTCTCGGTGGGAACATTGTATACGTCTATAACTATATATATCCTAGCCTAAGGCAACCTAACATGTCGAATGTAATATTTTACAACATTCCTGTCGTGTCGTCTCCTGCATCTCGATGGGGACATTATATACGTCTATAACGTTGAATATCCTAACCTAAAGCAACCTAACATCTGGGATGTAATATTTTACAACATTCCTGGCATGTCGGTCCCTACTTCTCGGTGGAAACAATGTATACGTCTATAACGACATATATCCTAGCCTAAGGCAACCCAAAATGTAGAATGTAATATTTTACAACATTCCTGTCGTGTCGTCGCCTGCTTCTCGATGGGGACATTATATACGTCTATAACGTTGTATATTCTAACCTAACGCAACCTAAAATCTGGGATGTAATATTTTACAACATTCCTGGCGTGTCGTCGCCTACTCCTGGATAGGGAAATTATATACATCTATAACGTCATATATCCTAACCTAAGGGAACCTAACATCTCGGGTGTAATATTTTACAACATTCCTGGCGTGTCGTCGCCTACTTCTCAATGGGGACGTTATATACATCTATAACGTTGTATATCCTAACCTAAGGCAACCTAACATCTGGGATGTAATATTTTACAACATTTCTGGCATGTCGGCCCCTGCGTCTCGGTGGGAACGTTATATACGTCTATAACGATATATATCCTAACCTAAGGGAACCTTACATCTCGGATGTAATATTTTACAACATTCCTGGCATGTTGGGCCCTACTTCTCGGTGGGAACATTGTATACGTCTATAACTATATATATCCTAGCCTAAGGCAACCTAACATGTCGAATGTAATATTTTACAACATTCCTGTCGTGTCGTCTCCTGCATCTCGATGGGGACATTATATACGTCTATAACGTTGAATATCCTAACCTAAAGCAACCTAACATCTGGGATGTAATATTTTACAACATTCCTGGCATGTCGGTCCCTACTTCTCGGTGGAAACAATGTATACGTCTATAACGACATATATCCTAGCCTAAGGCAACCCAAAATGTAGAATGTAATATTTTACAACATTCCTGTCGTGTCGTCGCCTGCTTCTCGATGGGGACATTATATACGTCTATAACGTTGTATATTCTAACCTAACGCAACCTAAAATCTGGGATGTAATATTTTACAACATTCCTGGCGTGTCGTCGCCTACTTCTGGATAGGGACATTATATACATCTATAACGTCATATATCCTAACCTAAGGGAACCTAACATCTCGGGTGTAATATTTTACAACATTCCTGGCGCGTCGTTGCCTACTTCTCGATGGGGACATTACATACATCTATAACGTTGTATATCCTAACCTAAGGCAACCTAACATCTCGGATGTAATATTTTACAACATTCCTGGCATGTCGGGCCCTACTTCTGGGTGGGAGCATTGTATACGTCTATAACGATATATATCCTAGCCTAACGCAACCTAACATGTCGAATGTAATATTTTACAACATTCCTGGCGTGTCGTCGCCTGCTTCTTGATGGGGACATTCTATACGCCTATAACGCTGTATGTCCTAACCTAAGGGAACCTAACATCTCGGGTGTAATATTTTAGATCATTCCTGACGCGTCAGTCCCTATTTCTCGGTGGGAACATTATATACGTCTATAACGTTATATATCCTAGCCTAAGGCAACCTAACTTGTAGAATGTAATATTTTACAACATTCCTGGCGTGTCGTCGCCTACTTCTGGATGGGGACATTATATACATCTATAACGTTATATATCCTAACCTAAGGGAACCTAACATCTCGGGTGTAATATTTTACAACATTCCTGACGCGTCGGCCCCTATTTCTCGGTGGGAATATTATATACGTCTATAACGTTATATATCCTAGCCTAAGGCAACCTGACATGTCGAATGTAATATTTTACATCATTCTGGCTTGTCGTCGCCTGCTTCTCGAAGGGGACATTATATACGTCTATAACGTTGTATATCCTAATCTAACGCAACCTAACATCTGGGATGTTTTATTTTACAACATTCCTGACGCATCGGTCCCTACTTGTCGGTGGGAACATTGTATACGTCTATAACGATATATGTCCTAGCCTAAGGCAACCTAACATATCGGATGTAATATTCTACAACATTCTGGCGTGTCGTCGCCTGCTTCTCGATGGGGACATTAGATACGTCTATAACGTTGTATATCCTAACCTAAGGGAACCTAACATCTCGGATGTAATATTTTACAACATTCTGGCGTCTCGTCGCCTGCTTCTCGATGGGGACATTATATACGTCGATAACGTTGTATATCCTAACCCAAAGCAACCTATCTTCTGGGATGTAATATTTTACAACCTTCCAGGCATGTCGGCCCCACGTCTCGGTGGGAACATTATATAAGTCTATAACGATATATATCCTAACCTAAAGCAACCTAACAACTCGGATGTAATATTTTACAACATTCCTGGCATGTCGGTCCCTACATCTCGGGGGGAACATTCTATACGTCTATAACGTTGTATATCCTAACCCAAAGCAACCTAACTTCTGGGATGTAATATTTTACAACATTCCTGGCATGTCGGTCCCCACGTCTCGGTGGGAATATTATATAAGTCTATAACGATATATATCCTAACCTAAAGCAACCTAACAAATCGGATGTAATAGTTTACCACATTCCTGGCGGTCTCTACATCTCGGTGGGAACATTCTATACGTCTATAACGTTGTATATCCTAACCTAAGGGAAGCTAACATCTGGGATGTAATATTTTACAACATACCTGACGCGTCGGCCCCTATTTCTCGGAGGAAACATTATATACGTCTATCATGTTGTATATCCTATCCTAAGGCAACCTAACATATCGGATGTAATATCTTACAACATTCTGGCGTGCCGTCGCCTGCTTCTCGATGGGGACATTAGATACGTCTATAACGTTGTTTATCCTAACCTAAGGGAACCTAACATCTCGGACGTAATATTTGACAACATTCTGGCGTGTCGTCGCCTTCTTCTCGATGGGGACATTATATACGTCTATAACGTTGTATATCCTAACCCAAAGCAACCTAACTTCTGGGATATAATGTGTTACAACATTCCTGGCATGTCGGTCCCCACATCTCGGTGGGAACATTATATAAGTCTATAACGATATATATCCTAACCTAAAACAACCTAACAACTCGGATGTAATAGTTTACAACATTCCTGGCATGTCGGTTCCTACATCTCGGTGGGAACATTCTATACGTCTATAACGTTGTATATACTAACCTAAGGGAACCTAACATTTCGGGTGTAATATTTTACAACATTCCTGACGCGTCGGCCCCTATTTCTCGGTGGGAATATTATATACGTCTATAACGTTACATATCCCATTCTAAGGCAACCTAACATGTCGAATGTAATATTTTAGAACATTCTGGCCTGTCGTCGCTTGCTTCTCGAAGGGGACATTATATACGTCTATAACGTTGTATATCCTAACCTAAGGGAACCTAACATCTCGGGTGTAATATTTTACAACATTCCTGACGCGTCGGCCCCTATTTCTCGGTAGGAATATTATATACGTCTATAACGTTATATATCCTAGCCTAAGGCAACCTAACATCTCGGATGTTATATTTTACAACATTCCTGGCGTGTCGTCGCCTGCTTCTCGATGGGGACATGAGATACGTCTATAACGTTGTATATCCTAACCTAAGGGAACCTAACATCTCGGATGTAATATTTTACAACATTCTGGCGTGTCGTCGCCTGCTTCTCGATGGGGACATTATACACGTCTATAACGTTGTATATCCTAACCCAAAGCAACCTAACTTCTGGGATGTAATATTTTACAACATTCGTGGCATGTCGGTCCCCACGTCTCGGTGGGAACATTATATAAGTCTATAACGATATATATCCTAACCTAAAACAACCTAACAACTCGGATTTAATAGTTTACAACATTCCTGACGCGTCGGCCCCTATTTCTCGGTGGGAATATTATATACGTCTATAACGTTACATATCCTAGCCTAAGGCAACCTAACATGTCGAATGTAATATTTTAGAACATTCTGGCCTGTCGTCGCTTGCTTCTCGAAGGGGACATTATATACGTCTATAACGTTGTATATCCTAACCTAAGGGAACCTAACATCTCGGGTGTAATATTTTACAACATTCCTGACGCGTCGGCCCCTATTTCTCGGTAGGAATATTATATACGTCTATAACGTTGTATATCCTAACCTAAGGCAACCTAACATCTCGGATGTAATATTTTACAACATTCCTGGCATGTAGGTCCCTACTTCGCGGTGGGAACATTCTATACGTCTATAACGATATATATCCTAACCTAAGGCAACCTAACATCTCGGATGTAATATCTTACAACATTCCTGGCGCTTCGGCTTCTACTTTTCGGTGGGAACATTATATACGTCTATAACGTTACATATCCTAACGTATGGCAACATAACATCTCGGATGTTATATATTAGAACATTCCTGGCGTGTCGTCGCCTGCTTCTCGATGGGGACTTTATGTACGTCTATAACGTTGAATATCCTAACCTAAAGCAACCTAACATCTGGGATGTAATATTTTACAAGATCCCTGGCATGTCGGTCCCCACGTCTCGGTGGGAACATTATATACGTCTATAACGATATATATCATAACCTAAAGCAACCTAACATCTCGGACGTAATATTTTACAACATTCCTGGCATGTCGGTCCCTACTTCTCGGTGGAAACAATGTATACGTCTATAACGATATATATCCTAGCCTAAGGCAACCTAACATGTCGAATGTAATATTTTGCAACATTCCTGTCGTGTCGTCGCCTGCTTCTCGATGGGGACATTATATACCTCTATAACGTTGTATATTCTAACCTAACGCAACCTAACATCTGGGATGTAATATTTTACAACATTCCTGGCGTGTCGTCGCCTACTTCTGGATGGGGACATTATATACATCTATAACGTCATATATCCTAACCTAAGGGAACCTAACGTCTCGGGTGTAATATCTTACAACATTCCTGGCGTGTCGTCGCCTACTTCTCGATGGGGACATTATACACATCTATAACGTTATATATCCTAACCTAAGGCAACCTAACATCTCGGATGTAATATTTTACAACATTCCTGGCGTGTCGTCGCCTACTTCTCGATGGGGACATTATATACATCTATAACTTTGTATATCCTAACCTAAGGCAACCTAACATCTGGGATGTAATATTTTACAACATTTCTGGCATGTCGGTCCCTACGTCTCGGTGGGAACGTTATATACGTCTATAACGATATATATCCTAACCTAAGGGAACCTTACATCTCGGATGTAATATTTTACAACATTCCTGGCATGTCGGTCCCTACTTCTCGGTGGAAACAATGTATACGTCTATAACGACATATATCCTATCCTAAGGCAACCCAACATGTAGAATGTAATATTTTACAACATTCCTGGCGTGTCGTCGCCTACTTCTAGATGGGGACATTATATACATCTATAACGTTATATATCCTAACCTAAGGGAACCTAACATCTCGGGTGTAATATTTTACAACATTCCTGGCGTGTCGTCGCCTACTTCTCGGTGGGAACATTGTATACGTCTATAACTATATATATCCTAGCCTAAGGCAACCTAACATGTCGAATGTAATATTTTACAACATTCCTGTCGTGTCGTCGCCTGCTTCTCGATGGGGATATTATATACGTCTATAACGTTGTATATTCTAACCTAACGCAACCTAACATCTGGGATGTAATATTTTACAACATTCCTGGCGTGTCGTCGCCTACTTCTAGATGGGGACATTATATACATCTATAACGTCATATATCCTAACCTAAGGGAACCTAACATCTCGGGTGTAATATTTTACAACATTCTGGCGTGTCGTCGCCTGCTTCTTGATGGGGACATTATATACGTCTATAACCTTGTATATACTAACCTAACGCAACCTAACATCTGGGATGTAATATTTTCAACATTCCTGGCATGTCGGTCCCTACGTCTCGGTGGGAACGTTATATACGTCTATAACGATATATATCCTAACCTAAGGGAACCTTACATCTCGGATGTAATATTTTACAACATTCCTGGCATGTCGGTCCCTACTTCTCGGTGGAAACAATGTATACGTCTATAATGACATATATCCTAGCCTAAGGCAACCCAAAATGTAGAATGTAATATTTTACAACATTCCTGGCGTGTCGTCGCCTACTTCTGGATGGGGACATTATATACATCTATAACGTTATATATCCTAACCTAAGGGAACCTAACATCTCGGGTGTAATATTTTACAACATTCCTGGCGTGTCGTCGCCTACTTCTCGGTGGGAACATTGTATACATCTATAACTATATATATCCTAGCCTAAGGCAACCTAACATGTCGAATGTAATATTTTACAACATTCCTGTCGTGTCGTCTCCTGCATCTCGATGGGGACATTATATACGTCTATAACGTTGAATATCCTAACCTAAAGCAACCTAATATCTGGGATGTAATATTTTACAACATTCCTGGCATGTCGGTCCCTACTTCTCGGTGGAAACAATGTATACGTCTATATCGACATATATCCTAGCCTAAGGCAACCCAACATGTAGAATGTAATATTTTACAACATTCCTGGCGTGTCGTCGCCTACTTCTGGATGGGGACATTATATACATCTATAACCTTGTATATTCTAACCTAACGCAACCTAACATCTGGGATTTAATATTTTAGAACATTCCTGGCGTGTCGTCGCCTACTTCTCGGTGGGAACATTGTATACGTCTATATCTATATATATCCTAGCCTAAGGCAACCTAACATGTCGAATGTAATATTGTACAACATTCCTGTCGTGTCGTCGCTTGCTTCTCGATGGGGATATTATATACGTCTATAACGTTGTATATTCTAACCTAACGCAACCTAACATCTGGGATGTAATATTTTACAACATTCCTGGCGTGTCGTCGCCTACTTCTGGATGGGGACATTATATACATCTATAACGTCATATATCCTACCCTAAGGGAACCTAACATCTCGGGTGTAATGTTTTACAACATTCCTGGCGTGTCGTCGCCTACTTCTCGATGGGGACATTATATACATCTATAACGTTGTATATTCTAACCTAACGCAACCTAACATCTGGGATTTAATATTTTAGAACATCCCTGGCATGTAGGTCCCTACTTCTCGGTGGAAACATTCTATACGTCTATAACGTTGTATATCCTAACCTAAGGGAACATAACACCTCGGGTGTAATATTTTACAACATTGCTGACGCGTCGGCCCCTATTTCTCGGTGGGAACATTCTATACGTCTATAACGTTGTATATCCTAACCTAAGGGAACCTAACATCTCGGGTGTAATATTCTAGAACATTCCTGACGCGTCGGTCCCTATTTCTCGGTGGGAACATTATATACGTCTATAACGTTATATATCCTAGCCTACGGCAACCTAACTTGTCGAATGTAATATTTTACAACATTCCTGGCGTGTCGTCGCCTACTTCTCAATGGGGACGTTATATACATCTATAACGTTGTATATCCTACGCTAAGGCAACCTAACAAACTCGGATGTAATATTTTACAACATTCCTGGCATGTCGGTCCCTACTTCTCGGGGGGAACATTGTATACGTCTATAACGATATATATCCTAGCCTAACGCAACCTAACATGTCGAATGTAATATTTTACAACATTCCTGTCGTGTCGTCGCCTGCTTCTTGATGGGGACATTCTATACGCCTATAACGCTGTATGTCCTAACCTAAGGGAACCTAACATCTCGGGTGTAATATTTTACAACTTTCCGGACGTGTCGTCGCCTACTTCTCGATGGGGACATTATATACATCTATAACGTTGTA
Source organism: Xylocopa violacea (assembly GCA_963969225.1). Taxonomy (NCBI): domain Eukaryota; kingdom Metazoa; phylum Arthropoda; class Insecta; order Hymenoptera; family Apidae; genus Xylocopa; species Xylocopa violacea. The sequence continues at coordinate 4,134,777 of CAXAJV010000678.1, forward strand.
TATTCTAACCTAACGCAACCTAACATCTGGGATTTAATATTTTAGAACATTCCTGGCATGTAGGTCCCTACTTCTCGGTGGGAACATTCTATACGTCTATAACGTTGTATATCCTAACCTAAGGGAACCTAACATCTCGGGTGTAATATTTTACAACATTGCTGATGCGTCGGCCCCTATTTCTCGGTGGGAACATTCTATACGTCTATAACGTTGTATATCCTAACCTAGGGGAACCTCACATCTCGGGTGTAATATTTAAGAACATTCCTGACGCGTCGGTCCCTATTTCTCGGTGGGAACATTATATACGTCTATAACGTTATATATCCTAGCCTACGGCAACCTAACTTTTCGAATGTAATATTTTACAACATTCCTGGCGTGTCGTCGCCTACTTCTCGATGGGGACATTATATACATCTATAACGTTGTATATCCTAACCTAAGGCAACCTAACATCTGGGATGTAATATTTTACAACATTTCTGGCATGTCGGTCCCTACGTCTCGGTGGGAACGTTATATACGTCTGTAACGATATATATCCTAACCTAAGGGAACCTTACATCTCGGATGTAATATTTTACAACATTCCTGGCATGTCGGTCCCTACTTCTCGGTGGAAACAATGTATACGTCTATAACGACATATATCCTATCCTAAGGCAACCCAACATGTAGAATGTAATATTTTACAACATTCCTGGCGTGTCGTCGCTTACTTCTGGATGGGGACATTATATACATCTATAACGTTATATATCCTAACCTAAGGGAACCTAACATCTCGGGTGTAATATTTTACAACATTCCTGTCGTGTCGTCGCCTACTTCTCGGTGGGAACATTGTATACGTCGATAACTATATATATCCTAGCCTAAGGCAACCTAACATGTCGAATGTAATATTTTACAACATTCCTGTCGTGTCGTCGCCTGCTTCTCAATGGGGATATTATATAAGTCTATAACGTTGTATATTCTAACCTAACGCAACCTAACATCTGGGATGTAATATTTTACAACATTCCTGGCGTGTCGTCGCCTACTTCTGGATGGGGACATTATATACATATATAACGTCATATATCCTAACCTAAGGGAACCTAACATCTCGGGTGTAATATTTTACAACATTCCTGGCGTGTCGTCTCCTACTTCTCGATGGGGACATTATATACATCTATAACGTTGTATATTCTAACCTAACGCTACCTAACATCTGGGATTTAATATTTTAGAACATTCCTGGCATGTAGGTCCCTACTTCTCGGTGGGAACATTGTATACGTCTATAACGATATATATCCTAGCCTAACGCAACCTAACATGTCGAATGTAATATTTTACAACATTCCTGTCGTGTCGTCGCCTGCTTCTTGATGGGGACATTCTATACGCCTATAACGCTGTATGTCCTAACCTAAGGGAACCTAACATCTCGGGTGTAATATTTTAGAACATTCCTGACGCGTCAGTCCCTATTTCTCGGTGGGAACATTATATACGTCTATAACGTTATATATCCTAGCCTAAGGCAACCTAACTTGTAGAATGTAATATTTTACAACATTCCTGGCGTGTCGTCGCCTACTTCTGGATGGGGACATTATATACATCTATAACGTTATATATTCTAACCTAACGCAACCTAACATCTGGGATGTAATATTTTACAACATTCCTGGCGTGTCGTCGCCTACTTCTGGATGGGGACATTATATACATCTATAACGTCATATATCCTAACATAAGGGAACCTAACATCTCGGGTGTAATATTTTACAACATTCCTGGCGTGTCGTCGCCTACTTCTCGATGGGGACATTATATACATCTATAACGTTGTATATTCTAACCTAACGCAACCTAACATCTGGGATATAATATTTTAGAACATTCCTGGCATGTAGGTCCCTACTTCTCGGTGGGAACATTCTATACGTCTATAACGTTGTATATCCTAACCTAAGGGAACCTAACATATCGGGTGTAATATTTTACAACATTGCTGACGCGTCGGCCCCTATTTCTCGGTGGGAACATTCTATACGTCTATTACGTTGTATATCCTAACCTAAGGGAACCTAACATCTCGGGTGTAATATTTTAGAACATTCCTGACGCGTCCGTCCCTATTTCTTGGTGGGAACATTATATACGTCTATAACATTATATATCCTAGCCTACGGCAACCTAACTTGTCGAATGTAATATTTTACAACATTCCTGGCGTGTCGTCGCCTACTTCTCGATGGGGACATTATATACCTCTATAACGTTGTATATTCTAACCTAACGCAACCTAACATCTGGGATGTAATATTTTACAACATTCCTGGCGTGTCGTCGCCTACTTCTGGATGGGGACATTATATACATCTATAACGTTATATATCCTAACCTAAGGGAACCTAACATCTCGGGTGTAATATTTTACAACATTCCTGGCGTGTCGTCGCCTACTTCTCGGTGGGAACATTGTATACGTCTATAACGACATATATCCTATCCTAAGGCAACCCAACATGTAGAATGTAATATTTTACAACATTCCTGGCGTGTCGTCGCCTACTTCTAGATGGGGACATTATATACATCTATAACGTTATATATCCTAACCTAAGGGAACCTAACATCTCGGATGTAATATTTTACAACATTCCTGGCATGTCGGTCCCTACTTCTCGGTGGAAACAATGTATACGTCTATAACGATATATATCCTAGCCTAAGGCAACCTAACATGTCGAATGTAATATTTTGCAACATTCCTGTCGTGTCGTCGCCTGCTTCTCGATGGGGACATTATATACCTCTATAACGTTGTATATTCTAACCTAACGCAACCTAGCATCTGGGATGTAATATTTTACAACATTCCTGGCGTGTCGTCGCCTGCTTCTCAATGGGGATATTATATAAGTCTATAACTTTGTATATTCTAACCTAACGCAACCTAACATCTGGGATGTAATATTTTACAACATTCCTGGCGTGTCGTCGCCTGCTTCTCGATGGGGATATTATATACGTCTATAACGTTGTATATTCTAACCTAACGCAACCTAACATCTGGGATGTAATATTTTACAACATTCCTGGCGTGTCGTAGCCTACTTCTGGATGGGGACATTATATACATCTATAACGTCATATATCCTACCCTAAGGGAACCTAACATCTCGGGTGTAATGTTTTACAACATTCCTGGCGTGTCGTCGCCTACTTCTCGATGGGGACATTATATACATCTATAACGTTGTATATTCTAACCTAACGCAACCTAACATCTGGGATTTAATATTTTAGAACATCCCTGGCATGTAGGTCCCTACTTCTCGGTGGAAACATTCTATACGTCTATAACGTTGTATATCCTAACCTAAGGGAACATAACACCTCGGGTGTAATATTTTACAACATTGCTGACGCGTCGGCCCCTATTTCTCGGTGGGAACATTCTATACGTCTATAACGTTGTATATCCTAACCTAAGGGAACCTAACATCTCGGGTGTAATATTCTAGAACATTCCTGACGCGTCGGTCCCTATTTCTCGGTGGGAACATTATATACGTCTATAACGTTATATATCCTAGCCTACGGCAACCTAACTTGTCGAATGTAATATTTTACAACATTCCTGGCGTGTCGTCGCCTACTTCTCAATGGGGACGTTATATACATCTATAACGTTGTATATCCTACGCTAAGGCAACCTAACAAACTCGGATGTAATATTTTACAACATTCCTGGCATGTCGGTCCCTACTTCTCGGGGGGAACATTGTATACGTCTATAACGATATATATCCTAGCCTAACGCAACCTAACATGTCGAATATAATATTTTACCACATTCCTGTCGTGTCGTCGCCTGCTTCTTGATGGGGACATTCTATACGCCTATAACGCTGTATGTCCTAACCCAAGGGAACCTAACATCTCGGGTGTAATATTTTACAACTTTCCGGACGTGTCGTCGCCTACTTCTCGATGGGGACATTATATACATCTATAACGTTGTATATTCTAACCTAACGCAACCTAACATCTGGGATTTAATATTTTAGAACATTCCTGGCATGTAGGTCCCTACTTCTCGGTGGGAACATTCTATACGTCTATAACGTTGTATATCCTAACCTAAGGGAACCTAACATCTCGGGTGTAATATTCTAGAACATTCCTGACGCGTCGGTCCCTATTTCTCGGTGGGAACATTATATACGTCTATAACGTTATATATCCTAGCCTACGGCAACCTAACTTGTCGAATGTAATATTTTACAACATTCCTGGCGTGTCGTCGCCTACTTCTCAATGGGGACGTTATATACATCTATAACGTTGTATATCCTACGCTAAGGCAACCTAACAAACTCGGATGTAATATTTTACAACATTCCTGGCATGTCGGTCCCTACTTCTCGGGGGGAACATTGTATACGTCTATAACGATATATATCCTAGCCTAACGCAACCTAACATGTCGAATGTAATATTTTACAACATTCCTGTCGTGTCGTCGCCTGCTTCTTGATGGGGACATTCTATACGCCTATAACGCTGTATGTCCTAACCTAAGGGAACCTAACATCTCGGGTGTAATATTTTACAACTTTCCGGACGTGTCGTCGCCTACTTCTCGATGGGGACATTATATACATCTATAACGTTGTATATTCTAACCTAACGCAACCTAACATCTGGGATTTAATATTTTAGAACATTCCTGGCATGTAGGTCCCTACTTCTCGGTGGGAACATTCTATACGTCTATAACGTTGTATATCCTAACCTAAGGGAACCTAACATCTCGGGTGTAATATTTTACAACATTGCTGATGCGTCGGCCCCTATTTCTCGGTGGGAACATTCTATACGTCTATAACGTTGTATATCCTAACGTAGGGGAACCTCACATCTCGGGTGTAATATTTAAGAACATTCCTGACGCGTCGGTCCCTATTTCTCGGTGGGAACATTATATACGTCTATAACGTTATATATCCTAGCCTACGGCAACCTAACTTTTCGAATGTAATATTTTACAACATTCCTGGCGTGTCGTCGCCTACTTCTCGATGGGGACATTATATACATCTATAACGTTGTATATCCTAACCTAAGGCAACCTAACATCTGGGATGTAATATTTTACAACATTTCTGGCATGTCGGTCCCTACGTCTCGGTGGGAACGTTATATACGTCTGTAACGATATATATCCTAACCTAAGGGAACCTTACATCTCGGATGTAATATTTTACAACATTCCTGGCATGTCGGTCCCTACTTCTCGGTGGAAACAATGTATACGTCTATAACGACATATATCCTATCCTAAGGCAACCCAACATGTAGAATGTAATATTTTACAACATTCCGGGCGTGTCGTCGCCTACTTCTGGATGGGGACATTATATACATCTATAACGTTATATATCCTAACCTAAGGGAACCTAACATCTCGGGTGTAATATTTTACAACATTCCTGGCGTGTCGTCGCCTACTTCTCGGTGGGAACATTGTATACGTCTATAACTATATATATCCTAGCCTAAGGCAACCTAACATGTCGAATGTAATATTTTACAACATTCCTGTCGTGTCGTCGCCTGCTTCTCGATGGGGATATTATATACGTCTATAATGTTGTATATTCTAACCTAACGCAACCTAACATCTGGGATGTAATATTTTACAACATTCCTGGCGTGTCGTCGCCTACTTCTGGATGGGGACATTATATACATCTATAACGTCATATATCCTAACATAAGGGAACCTAACATCTCGGGTGTAATATTTTACAACATTCCTGGCGTGTCGTCGCCTACTTCTCGATGGGGACATTATATACATCTATAACGTTGTATATTCTAACCTAACGCAACCTAACATCTGGGATATAATATTTTAGAACATTCCTGGCATGTAGGTCCCTACTTCTCGGTGGGAACATTCTATACGTCTATAACGTTGTATATCCTAACCTAAGGGAACCTAACATCTCGGGTGTAATATTTTACAACATTCCTGGCGCGTCGTTGCCTACTTCTCGATGGGGACATTACATACATCTATAACGTTGTATATCCTAACCTAAGGCAACCTAACATCTCGGATGTAATATTTTACAACATTCCTGGCATGTCGGGCCCTACTTCTGGGTGGGAGCATTGTATACGTCTATAACTATATATATCCTAGCCTAAGGCAACCTAACATGTCGAATGTAATATTTTACAACATTCCTGTCGTGTCGTCTCCTGCATCTCGATGGGGACATTATATACGTCTATAACGTTGAATATCCTAACCTAAAGCAACCTAACATCTGGGATGTAATATTTTACAACATTCCTGGCATGTCGGTCCCTACTTCTCGGTGGAAACAATGTATATGTCTATAACGACATATATCCTAGCCTAAGGCAACCCAACATGTAGAATGCAATATTTTACAACATTCCTGGCGTGTCGTCGCCTACTTCTGGATGGGGACATTATATACATCTATGACGTTATATATCCTAACCTAAGGGAACCAAACATCTCGGGTGTAATATTTTACAACATTCCTGGCGTGTCGTCGCCTACTTCTCGGTGGGAACATTGTATACGTCTATAACTATATATATCCTAGCCTAAGGCAACCTAACATGTCGAATGTAATATTTTACAACATTCCTGTCGTGTCGTCGCCTGCTTCTCGATGGGGATATTATATACGTCTATAACGTTGTATATTCTAACCTAACGCAACCTAACATCTGGGATGTAATATTTTACAACATTCCTGGCGTGTCGTCGCCTACTTCTGGATGGGGACATTATATACATCTATAACGTCATATATCCTAACCTAAGGGAACCTAACATCTCGGTTGTAATATTGTACAACATTCCTGGCGTGTCGTCGCCTACTTCTCGATGGGGACATTATATACATCTATAACGTTGTATATTCTAACCTAACGCAACCTAACATCTGGGATTTAATATTTTAGAAAATTCCTGGCATGTAGGTCCCTACTTCTCGGTGGGAACATTCTATACGTCTATAACGTTGTATATCCTAACCTAAGGCAACCTAACATGTCGGATGTAATATTTTACAACATTCCTGTCGTGTCGTCGCCTGCTTCTCGATGGGGATATTATATACGTCTATAACGTTGTATATTCTAACCTAACGCAACCTAACTTCTGGGATGTAATATTTTACAACATTCCTGGCGTGTCGTCGCCTACTTCTGGATGGGGACATTATATACATCTATAACGTCATATATCCTAACCTACGGGAACCTAACATCTCGGCTGTAATATTTTACAACATTCCTGGCGTGTCGTCGCCTACTTCTCGATGGGGACATTGTATACATCTATAACGTTGTATATTCTAACCTAACGCAACCTAACATCTGGGATTTAATATTTTAGAACATTCCTGGCATGTAGGTCCCTACTTCTCGGTGGGAACATTCTATACGTCTATAACGTTGTATATCCTAACCTAAGGGAACCTAACATCTCGGGTGTAATATTTTACAACATTGCTGACGCGTCGGCCCCTATTTCTCGGTGGGAACATTCTATACGTCTATAACGTTGTATATCCTAACCTAAGGGAACCTAACATCTCGGGTGTAATATTTTAGAACATTCCTGACGCGTCGGTTCCTATTTCTTGGTGGGAACATTATATACGTCTATAACGTTATATATCCTAGCCTACGGCAACCTAACTTGTCGAATGTAATATTTTACAACATTCCTGGCGTGTCGTCGCCTACTTCTCGATGGGGACTTTATATACATCTATAACGTTGTATATCCTAACCTAAGGCAACCTAACAATTGGGATGTAATATTTTACAACATTTCTGGCATGTCGGTCCCTGCGTCTCGGTGGGAACGTTATATACGTCTATAACGATATATATCCTAACCTAAGGGAACGTTACATCTCGGATATAATATTTTACAACATTCCTGGCATGTTGGGCCCTACTTCTCGGTGGGAACATTGTATACGTCTATAACTATGTATATCCTAGCCTAAGGCAACCTAACATGTCGAATGTAATATTTTACAACATTCCTGTCGTGTCGTCTCCTGCATCTCGATGGGGACATTATATACGTCTATAACGTTGAATATCCTAACCTAAAGCAACCTAACATCTGGGATGTAATATTTTACAACATTCCTGTCATGTAGGTCCCTACTTCTCGGTGGAAACAATGTATACGTCTATAACGACATATATCCTAGCCTAAGGCAACCCAAAATGTAGAATGTAATATTTTACAACATTCCTGGCGTGTCGTCGCCTACTTCTCGATGGGGACGTTATATACATCTATAACGTTGTATATCCTACCCTAAGGCAACCTAACAAACTCGGCTGTAATATTTTACAACATTCCTGGCATGTCGGTCCCTACTTCTCGGTGGGAACATTGTATACGTCTATAACGATATATATTCTAGCCTAAGGCAACCTAACATGTCGAATGTAATATTTTACAACATTCCTGTCGTGTCGTCGCCTGCTTCTCGATGGGGACATTATATACGTCTATAACGTTGAATGTCCTAACCTAAAGCAACCTAACATCTGGGATGTAATATTTTACAACATTCCTGGCATGTCCGTCCCTACTTCCCGGTGTAAACAATGTATACGTCTATAACGACATATATCCTAGCCTAAGGCAACCCAAAATGTAGAATGTAATATTTTACAACATTCCTGGCGTGTTGTCGCCTACTTCTCGATGGGTACGTTATATACATCTATAACGTTGTATATCCTACCCTAAGGCAACCTAACATCTCGGATGTAATATTTTACAACATTCCTGGCATGTCGGTCCCTACTTCTCGGTGGGAACATTGTATACGTCTATAACGATATATATTCTAGCCTAAGGCAACCTAACATGTCGAATGTAATATTTTACAACATTCCTGTCGTGTCGTCGCCTGCTTCTCGATGGGGACATTATATACGTCTATAGCGTTGTATATTCTAACCTAACGCAACCTAACATCTGGGATGTAATATTTTACAACATTCCTGGCGTGTCGTCGCCTACTTCTTGATGGGGACATTATATACATCTATAACGTCATATATCCTAACCTAAGGGAACCTAACATCTTGGGTGTAATATTTTACAACATTCCTGGCGTGTCGTTGCCTACTTCTCGATGGGGATATTATATACATCTATAACGTTGTATATCCTAACCTAAGGCAACCTAACATCTCGGATGTAATATTTTACAACATTCCTGGCATGTCGGGCCCTACTTCTCGGTGGGAACATTGTATACGTCTATAACGATATATATCCTAGCCTAACGCAATCTAACATGTCGAATGTAATATTTTACAACATTCCTGTCGTGTCGTCGCCTACTTCTCGATGGGGACATTCTATACGTCTATAACGTTGTATGTCCTAACCTAAGGGAACCTAACATCTCGGGTGTAATATTTTAGAACATTCCTGACGCGTCAGTCCCTATTTCTCGGTGGGAACACTATATACGTCTATAACGTTATATATCCTAGCCTAAGGCAACCTAACTTGTAGAATGTAATATTTTACAACATTCCTGGCGTATCGTCGCCTACTTCTCTATGCGAACATTATATACATCTATAACGTTGTATATCCTAACCTAAGGCAACCTAACATCTCGGATGTAATATTTTACAACATTCCTGTCATATCGTCTCCTGCATCTCGATGGGGACATTATATACGTCTATAACGTTGAATATCCTAACCTAAAGCCACCTAACATCTGGGATGTAATATTTTACAACATTCCTGGCATGTCGGTCCCTACTTCTCGGTGGAAACAATGTATACGTCTATAACGACATATATCCTAGCCTAAGGCAACCCAACATGTAGAATGTAATATTTTACAACATTCCTGGCGTGTCGTCGCCTACTTCTGGATGGGGACATTATATACATCTATAACGTCATATATCCTAGCCTAAGGGAACCTAACATCTCGGGTGTAATATTTTACAACATTCTGGCGTGTCGTCGCCTGCTTCTCCATGGGGACATTATATACGTCTATAACCTTTTATATACTAACCTAACGCAACCTAACATCTGGGATGCAATATTTTACAACATTCCTGGCGTGTCGTCGCCTACTTCTGGATGGGGACATTATATACATCTATAACGTCATATATCCTAACCTAAGGGAACCTAACATCTCGGGTGTAATATTTTAGCACATTCCTGACGCGTCAGTCCCTATTTCTCGGTGGGAACATTATATACGTCTATAACGTTATATATCCTAGCCTAAGGCAACCCAACTTGTAGAATGTAATATTTTACAACATTCCTGGCGTATCGTCGCCTACTTCTCTATGCGAACATTATATACATCTATAACGTTGTATATCCTAACCTAAGGCAACCTAACATCTCGGATGTAATATTTTACAACATTCCTGTCATATCGTCTCCTGCATCTCGATGGGGACATTATATACGTCTATAACGTTGAATATCCTAACCTAAAGCCACCTAACATCTGGGATGTAATATTTTACAACATTCCTGGCATGTCGGTCCCTACTTCTCGGTGGAAACAATGTATACGTCTATAACGACATATATCCTAGCCTAAGGCAACCCAACATGTAGAATGTAATATTTTACAACATTCCTGGCGTGTCGTCGCCTACTTCTGGATGGGGACATTATATACATCTATAACGTCATATATCCTAGCCTAAGGGAACCTAACATCTCGGGTGTAATATTTTACAGCATTCTGGCGTGTCGTCGCCTGCTCCTCCATGGGGACATTATATACGTCTATAACCTTGTATATACTAACCTAACGCAACCTAACATCTGGGATGTAATATTTTACAACATTCCTGGCGTGTCGTCGCCTACTTCTCGTAGGGAACATTGTATACGTCTATAACGATATATATCCTAGCCTAAGGCAACCTAACATGTCGAATGTAATATTTTACATCATTCCTTTCGTGTCGTCGCCTGCTTCTCGATGGGTACATTATATACGTCTATAACGTTGTATATTCTAACCTAACGCAACCTAACATCTGGGATGTAATATTTTACAACATTCCTGGCGTGTCGTCGCCTACTTCTGGATGGGGACATTATATACATCTATAACGTCATATATCCTAGCCTAAGGGAACCTAACATCTCGGGTGTAATATTTTACAACATTCCTGGCGTGTCGTCGCCTACTTCTCGATGGGGACATTATATACATCTATAACGTCATATATCCTAACCTAAGGGAACCTAACATCTCGGGTGTAATATTTTACAACATTCCTGTCGTGTCGTCGCCTGCTTCTCGATGGGGACATTCTATACGTCTATAACGTTGTATATCCTAACCTAAGGGAAACTAACATCTCGGGTGTAATATTTTAGAACATTCCTGACGCGTCAGTCCCTATTTCTCGGTGGGAACATTATATACGTCTATAACGTTATATATCCTAGCCTAAGGCAACATAACTTGTAGAATGTAATATTTTACAACAGTCCTGGCGTGTCGTCGCCTACTTCTGGATGGGGACATTTTATACATCTATAACCTCGTATATACTAACCTAACGCAACCTAACATCTGGGATGTAATATTTTACAATATTCCTGGCATGTCGGTCCCTACGTCTCCGTGGGTACATTATATACGTCTATAACGTTGTATATCCTAACCTAACGCAACCTAACATCTGGGATGTAATATTTTAAAACATTCCTGGCATGTCGGTCCCTACGTCTCGGTGGGAACGTTATATACGTCTATAACGATATATATCCTAACCTAAGGGTACCTTACATCTCGGATGTAATTTTTTACAACATTCCTGGTATGTCGGGCCCTACTTCTCGGTGGGGACATTGTATACGTCTATAACGTTATATATCCTAGCCTACGGCAACCTTACTTGTCGAATGTAATATTTTACAACATTCCTGGCGTGTCGTCGCCTACTTCTCGATGGGGACATTATATACATCTATAACGTTGTATATCCTAACCTAAGGCAACCTAACATCTCGGATGTAATATTTTACAACATTCTGGCGTGTCGCCGCCTGCTTCTCGATGGGGACATTATATACGTCTATAACGTTGTATATACTAACCTAACGCAACCTAACATCTGGGATGTAATATTTTACAACATTCCTGGCATGTCGGTCCCTACGTCTCCGTGGGTACATTATATACGTCTGTAACGTTGTATATCCTAACCTAACGCAACCTAACGTCTGGGATGTAATATTTTAAAACAATCCTGGTATGTCGGTCCCTACGTCTCGCTGGGAACATTATATACGTCTATAACGATATATATCCTAACCTAAGGCAACCTAACATCTCGGATGTAATATTTTACATCATTCCTGGCGCTTCGGCTGCTACTTTTCGGTGGGAACGTTATATACGTCTATAACGTTACATATCCTAACGTATGGCAACATAACAGCTCGGATGTTATATTTTACAACATTCCTGCCGTGTCGTCGCCTGCTTCTCGATGGGGACATTATATAGGTCTATAACGTTGTATATCCTAACCTAACGCATCCTAACATCTGGGATGTAATATTTTACAACATTCCTGTCGTGTCGTCGCCTGCTTCTCCATGGGGACATTCTATACGTCTATAACGTTGTATATCCTAACCTAAGGGAACCTAACTTCTCGGGTGCAATATTTTACAACATTCCTGGCGTGTCGTCGCCTGCTTCTCCATGGGGACATTCTATACGTCTATAACGTTGTATATCCTAACCTAAGGGAACCTAACTTCTCGGGTGCAATATTTTACAACATTCCTGGCGTGTCGTCGCCTACTTCTCGATGGGGACATTATATACATCTATAACGTTGTATATCCTAACCTAAGGCAACCTAACATATCGGATGTAATATTTTACAACATTCTGGCGTGTCATCGCCTGCTTCTCCATGGGGACATTATATACGTCTATAACCTTGTATATACTAACCTAACGCAACCTAACATCTGGGATGTAATATTTTACAACATTCCTGGCATGTCGTCGCCTACTTCTGGATGGGGACATTACATACATCTATAACGTCATATATCCTAACCTAAGGGAACCTAACATCTCGGGTGTAATATTTTACAACATTCCTGTCGTGTCGTCGCCTGCTTCTCGATGGGGACATTCTATACGTCTATAACGTTGTATATCCTTACCTAAGGGAACCTAACATTTCGGGTGTAATATTTTAGGACATTCCTGACGCGTCAGTCCCTATTTCTCGGTGGGAACATTATATACGTCTATAACGTTATATATCCTAGTCTAAGGCAACCTAACTTGTAGAATGTAATATTTTACAACAGTCTCGGCGTGTCGTCGCCTACTTCTGGATGGGGACATTATATACATCTATAACGTCATATATCCTAACCTAAGGGAACCTAACATCTCGGGTGTAATATTTTACAACATTCCTGGCGTGTCGTTGCCTACTTCTCGATGGGGACATTATATACATCTATAACGTTGTATATCCTAACCTAAGGCAACCTTACATCTCGGATGTAATATTTTACAACATTCTGGCGTGTCGTCGCCTGCTTCTCGATGGGGACATTATATACGTCTATAACCTTGTATATACTAACCTAATGCAACCTAACATCTGGGATGTAATATTTTACAATATTCCTGGCATGTCGGTCCCTACGTCTCCGTGGGTATATTATATACGTCTATAACGTTGTATATCCTTACCTAACGCAACCTAACATCTGGGATGTAATATTTTAAAACATTCCTGGCATGTCGGTCCCTACGTCTCGGTGGGGACATTATATACGTCTATAACGATATATATCCTAACCTAAGGCAACCTAACTTCTCGGATGTAATATTTTACAACATTCCTGGCGCTTCGGCTGCTACTTTTCGGTGGGAACATTATATACGTCTATAACGGTACATATCCTAACGTATGGCAACAAAACATCTCGGATGTTATGTTTTACAACATTCCTGGCGTGTCGTCGCCTGCTTCTCGATGGGGACATTATATACGTCTATAACGTTGTATATACTAACCTAACGCAACCTAACATTTGGGATGTAATATTTTACAACATTGCTGACGCGTCAGCCCCTATTTCTTTGTGGGATCATTCTATACGTCTATAACGTTGTATATCCTAACCTAAGGGAACCTAACATCTCGGGTGTAATATTTTACAACATTCCTGGCATGTCGGCCCCTACTTCTCGGTGGGAAAATTGTATACGTCTATAACGATATATATGCTAGCCTAAGGCAACCTAACATGTCGAATGTAATATTTTACAACATTCCTGTCGTGTCGACGCCTGCTTCTCGATGGGGACATTATATACGTTTATAACGTTGTATATTCTAACCTAACGCAACCTAACATCTGGGATGTAATATTTTACAACATTCCTGGCATGTCGGTCCCTACGTCTCGGTGGGAACATTATATACGTCTATAACGATATATATCCTAACCTAAGGCAACCTAACATCTCGGATGTAATATTTTACAACATTCCTGGCGCTTCGGCTGCTACGTTTCGGTGGGACATTATATACGTCTATAACGTTACATATCCTAACGTATGGCAACAAAACATCTCGGATGTTATATTTTACAACATTCCTGGCGTGTCGTCGCCTGCTTCTCGATGGGGACTTTATATACGTCTATAACGTTGTATATCCTAACCTAACGCAACCAAACATCTGGGGTGTAATATTTTACAACATTCCTGGCATGTCGGTCCCTACGTGTCGGTGGGAACGTTATATACGTCTATAACGATATATATCCTAACCTAAGGGAACTTTACATCTCGGATGTAATATTTTACAACATTCCTGGCATGTCGGGCCCTACTTCACGTTGGGAACATTGTATACGTCTATAACGATATATATCCTAGCCTAAGGCAACCTAACATGTCGAATGTAATATTTTACAACATTCCTGTCGTGTCGTCGCCTGCTTCACGATGGGGACATTATATACGTCTATAACGTTGTATATTCTAACCTAACGCAACCTAACATCTGGGATGTAACATTTTACTACATTCCTGGCGTGTCGTCGCCAAATTCTGGATGGGGACATTATATACATCTATAACGTTATATATCTTAACCTAAGGGAACCTAACATCTCGGATGTAATATTTTACAACATTCCTGGCATGTCGGTCCCTACTTCTCGGTGGAAACATTGTATACGTCTATAACGATGTATATACTACTCTAAGGCAACCTAACATCTCGGATGTAATATTTTACAACATTCCTGACGCGTCGGTCCCTATTTCTCGGTGGGAACATTATATACGTCTATAACGTTATATATCCTAGCCTACGGCAACCTAACTTGTCGAATGTAATATTTTACAACATTCCTGGCGTGTGGTCGCCTACTTCTCGATGGGGACATTATATACATCTATAACGTTGTATATCCTAACCTAAGGCAACCTAACATCTCGGATGTAATATTTTACAACATTCTGGCGTGTCGTCGCCTGCTTCTCGATGGGGACATTATATACGTCTGTAACGTTGTATATACTAACCCAACGCAACCTAACATTTGGGATGTAATATTTTACAACATTGCTGACGCGTCAGTCCCTATTTCTTGGTGGGATCATTCTATACGTCTATAACGTTGTATATCCTAACCTAAGGGGACCTAACATCTCGGGTGTAATATTTTACAACATTCCTGGCATGTCGGTCCCTACTTCTCGGTGGGAACATTGTATACGTCTATAACGATATATATGCTAGCCTAAGGCAACCTAACATGTCGAATGTAATATTTTACAACATTCCTGTCGTGTCGTCGCCTGCTTCTCGATGGGGACATTATATACGTCTATAACGTTGTATATTCTAACCTAACGCAACCTAACATCTGGGATGTAACATTTTACTACATTCCTGGCGTGTCGTCGCCAACTTCTGGATGGGGACATTATATACATCTATAACGTTATATATCTTAACCTAAGGGAACCTAACATCTCGGATGTAATATTTTACAACATTCCTGGCATGTCGGTCCCTACTTCTCGGTGGAAACATTGTATACGTCTATAACGATGTATATACTACTCTAAGGCAACCTAACATCTCGGATGTAATATTTTACAACATTCCTGTCGTGTCGTCGCCTGCTTCTCGATGGGGACATTATATACGTCTATAACGTTGTATATTCTAACCTAACGCAACCTAACATCTGGGATGTAATATTTTACAACATTCCTGGCATGTCGGTCCCTACGTCTCCGTGGGTGCATTATATACGTCTGGAACGTTGTATATCCTAACCTAACGCAACCTAACATCTGGGATGTAATATTTTACAACATTCCTGGCGTGTCGTAGCCTACTTCTGGATGGGGACATTATATACGTCTATAACGTTGTATATCCTAACCTAAGGCAACCTGAAATCTGGGATGTATTATTTTACAACATTCCTGGCATGTCGGTACCTACGTCTCGGTGGGAACATTCTATATGTCTATAACGTTGTATATCCTAACCTAAGGGAACCTAACATCTCGGGTGTAATATTTTACATCATTCCTGACGCGTCGGCCCCTATTTCTCGGTGGGAACATTATATACGTCTATAACGTTATATATTATAACCTAAGGCAACCTAACATCTCTACCGTAATATTTTACAACATTCCTGGCGTGACGGCTCCTACTTCTCGATGGGGACATTATATACATCTATAACGTTATATATCTTAACCTAAGGGAACCTAACATCTCGGATGTAATATTTTACAACATTCCTGGCATGTCGGTCCCTACTTCTCGGTGGAAACTTTGTATACGTCTATAACGATGTATATACTACTCTAAGGCAACCTAACATCTCGGATGTAATATTTTACAACATTCCTGACGCGTCGGTCCCTATTTCTCGGTGGGAACATTATATACGTCTATAACGTTATATATCCTAGCCTACGGCAACCTAACATCTGGGATGTAATATTTTACAACATTCCTGGCATGTCGGTCCCCACGTCTCGGTAGGAACATTATATAAGTCTATAGCGATATGTATCCTAACCTAAAGCAATCTAACAACTCGTGTGTAATATTTTACAACATTCCTGGCATGTCGGTCCCTACATCTTGGTGGGGACATTCTATACGTCTATAACGTTGTATATACTAACCTAAGGGAACCTAACATCTCGGGTCTAATATTTTACAACATTCCTGACGCGTCGGCCCCTATTTCTCGGTGGGAATATTATATACGTCTATAACGTTATATATCCTAGCCTAAGGCATCCCAACATGTCGAATGTAATAATTTACAACATTCTGGCGTGTCGTCGCCTGCTTCTCGAAGGGGACATTATATACGTCTATAACGTTGTATATCCTAACCTAACGCAACCTTACATCTGGGATGTAATATTTTACAACATTCCTGGCATGTCGGTCCCCACGTCTCGGTAGGAACATTATATAAGTCTATAACGATATATATCCTAACCTAAAGCAACCTAACAACTCGTGTGTAATATTTTACAACATTCCTGGCATGTCGGTCCATACATCTCGGTGGGAACATTCTATACGTCTATAACGTTGTATATCCTAACCTAAGGGAACCTAACATTTCGGGTGTAATATTTTGCAACATTCCTGACGCGTCGGCCCCTATTTCTCGGGGGGAATATTATATATGTCTATAACGTTACATATCCTAGCCTATTGCAACCTAACATGTCGAATGTAATATTTTACAACATTCTGGAGTGTCGTCGCCTGCTTCTCAAAGGGGACATTATATACGTCTATAACGTTGTATGTCCTAACCTAACGCAACCTAACATCTGGGATGTAATATTTTACAACATTCCTGACGCGTCGGCCCCTATTTTTCGGTGGGAATATTATATACGTCTATAACGTTATATATCCTAGCCTAAGGCAACCCAACATGTCGAATGTAATATTTTACAACATTCCTGGCGTGTCGTCGCCTACATCTCAAAGGGGACATTATATACGTCTATAACGTTGTATATCCTAACCTAACGCAACCTAACATCTGGGATGTAATATTTTACAACATTCGTGACGCGTCGGCCCCTATTTCTCGGTGGGAATATTATATACGTCTACAACGTTATATATCCTAGCCTAAGGCGACCTAACATGTCAAATGTAATATTTTACATCATTCCTGTCGTGCCGGCCCGTAGTTCTCGGTGGTAACATTATATACGTCTATAAGGTTAGATATCCTAGCCTAAGGCAAGCTGACATGTCGCATGTAATATTGTACAACATTCCTGGTGTGTCGTCACCTACTTCTGGATGGGGACATTATATACATCTATAACATTGTACATCCTAACCTAAGGCAACCTAACATATCGGATGTAATATTTTACAACATTCCTGACGCATCGGCCCTATTTCTCGGTGGGAATATTATATACGTCTATAACGTTGTATATCCTAGCCTAAGGCAACCTAACATCTCGGATGTAATATTTTACAACATTCCTGGCGTGTCGTCGCCTGCTTCTCGATGGTGACATTATATACGTCTATAACGTTGTATATCCTAACCCAAAGCAACCTAACTTCTGGGATGTAATATTTTACAACATTCCTGGCATGTCGGTCCCCACGTCTCGTTGGGAACATTATATAAGTCTATAACGATATATATCCTAACCTAAAGCAACCTAACAACTCGAATGTAATATTTTAGAATATCCCTGGCATGTCTGTCCCTACATCTCGGTGGGAACATTCTATACGTCTATAACGTCGTATATCCTAACCTAAGGGAACCTAACATTTCGGGTGTAATGTTTTACAACATTCCTGACGCGTCGGCCCCTATTTCTCGGGGGTAATATTATATACGTCTATAACGTGACATATCCTGGCCTAAGGCAACCTAATATGTCGAATGTAATATTTTACAACATTCCTGACGCGTCGGCCCCTATCTCTCGGTGGGAATATTATATACGTCTATAACGTTATATATCCTAGCCTAAGGCAACCTAACATTTCGGATGTAATATTTTACAACATTCCTGGCGTGTCGTCGCCTGCTTCTCGATGGGGACATTATATACGTCTATAACGTTGTATATCCTAACCCAAAGCAACCTAACTTCTGGGATGTAATATTTTACAACATTCCTGGCATGTCGGTCCCCACGTCTCGGTGGGAACATTATATAAGTCTATAACGATATATCCTAACCTAAAGGAACCTAACAACTCGGATGTAATATTTTAGAACATTCCTGGCATGTCGGTCCCTACATCTCGGTGTGGACATTCTATACGTCTATAACGTTGTATATCCTAACCTAAGGGAACCTAACATTTCGGGTGTAATATTTTGCAACATTCCTGACGCGTCGGCCCCTATTTCTCGGTGGGAATATTATATGCGTCTATAACGTTATATATCCTAGCCTAAGGCAACCTAACATATCTGATGTAATATTTTACAACATTCCTGACGCGTCGGCCCCTATTTCTCGGTGGGAATATTATATACGTCTATAACGTTATATATCCTAGCCTAAGGCAACCTAGAATGTCGAATGTAATATTTTATAACATTCTGGCGTGTCGTCGCCTGCTTCTCAAAGGGGACATTATATACGTCTATAACGTTGTATATCCTAACCTAACGCAACCTAACATCTGGGATGTAATATTTTACAACATTCCTGACGCGTCGGTCCCTACTTCTCGGTGGGAATATTATATACGTCTACAACGTTATATATCCTAACCTAAGGCGACCTAACATGTCGAATGTAATATTTTACATCATTGCTGTCGTGTCGGCCCGTAGTTCTCGGTGGTAACATTATATACGTCTATAAGGTTAGATATCCTAGCCTAAGGCAACCTAACATGTCGCATGTAATGTTGTACAACATTCCTGGTGTGTCGTCACCTACTTCTGGATGGGGACATTATATACATCTATAACGTTGTACATCCTAACCTAAGGCAACCTAACATATCGGATGTAATATTTTACAACATTCCTGACGCGTCGGCCCCTATTTCTCTGTGGGAATATTATATACGTCTATAACGTTATATATCCTAGCCTAAGGCAACCTAGCATCTCGGATGTAATATTTTACAACATTCCTGGCGTGTCGTCGCCTGCTTCTCGATGGGGACATTATATACGTCTATAACGTTGTATATCCTAACCCAAAGCAACCTAACTTCTGGGATGTAATATTTTACAACATTCCTGGCATGTCGGTCCCCATGTCTCGGTGGGAACATTATATAAGTCTATAACGATATATATCCTAACCTAAAGGAACCTAACAACTCGGATGTAATATTTTAGAACATTCCTGGCATGTCGGTCCCTACATCTCGGTGTGGACATTCTATACGTCTATAACGTTGTATATCCTAACCTAAGGGAACCTAACATTTCGGGTGTAATATTTTGCAACATTCCTGACGCGTCGGCCCCTATTTCTCGGTGGGAATATTATATGCGTCTATAACGTTATATATCCTAGCCTAAGGCAACCTAACATATCTGATGTAATATTTTACAACATTCCTGACGCGTCGGCCCCTATTTCTCGGTGGGAATATTATATACGTCTATAACGTTATATATCCTAGCCTAAGGCAACCTAACATGTCGAATGTAATATTTTATAACATTCTGGCGTGTCGTCGCCTGCTTCTCAAAGGGGACATTATATACGTCTATAACGTTGTATATCCTAACCTAAAGCAACCTAACATATCGGATGTAATATTTTTCAACATTCCTGGCGTGTCGTCGCCTGCATCTCGATGGGTACATTGTATACGTCTATAACGTTGTATATCCTAACCCAAAGCAACCTAACTTCTGGGATGTAATATTTTACAACATTCCTGGCATGTCGGTCCCCACGTCTCGGTAGGAACATTATATAAGTCTATAGCGATATGTATCCTAACCTAAAGCAATCTAACAACTCGTGTGTAATATTTTACAACATTCCTGGCATGTCGGTCCCTACATCTCGGTGGGGACATTCTATACGTCTATAACGTTGTATATACTAACCTAAGGGAACCTAACATCTCGGGTCTAATATTTTACAACATTCCTGACGCGTCGGCCCCTATTTCTCGGTGGGAATATTATATACGTCTATAATGTTATATATCCTAGCCTAAGGCATCCCAACATGTCGAATGTAATAATTTACAACATTCTGGCGTGTCGTCGCCTGCTTCTCGAAGGGGACATTATATACGTCTATAACGTTGTATATCCTAACCTAACGCAACCTTACATCTGGGATGTAATATTTTACAACATTCCTGGCATGTCGTTCCCCACGTCTCGGTGGGAACATTATATAAGTCTATAACGTTATATATCCTAACCTAAAGCAACCTAACAACTCGTGTGTTATATTTTATAACATTCCTGGCGTGTCGTCGCCTGCTTCTCGATGGGGAAATTATATACGTCTATAACGTTGTATATCCTAACCCAAAGCAACCTAACTTCTCTGATGTAATATTTTGCAACATTCCTGGCATGTCGGTCCCCACGTCTCGGTAGGAACATTATATAAGTCTATAACGATATATATCCTAACCTAAAGCAACCTAACAACTCGTGTGTAATATTTTACAACATTCCTGGCATGTCGGTCCATACATCTCGGTGGGAACATTCTATACGTCTATAACGTTGTATATCCTAACCTAAGGGAACCTAACATTTCGGGTGTAATATTTTGCAACATTCCTGACGCGTCGGCCCCTATTTCTCGGGGGGAATATTATATATGTCTATAACGTTACATATCCTAGCCTAAGGCAACCTAACATGTCGAATGTAATATTTTACAACATTCTGGAGTGTCGTCGCCTGCTTCTCAAAGGGGACATTATATACGTCTATAACGTTGTATGTCCTAACCTAACGCAACCTAACATCTGGGATGTAATATTTTACAACATTCCTGACGCGTCGGCCCCTATTTTTCGGTGGGAATATTATATACGTCTATAACGTTATATATCCTAGCCTAAGGCAACCCAACATGTCGAATGTAATATTTTACAACATTCCTGGCGTGTCGTCGCCTACATCTCAAAGGGGACATTATATACGTCTATAACGTTGTATATCCTAACCTAACGCAACCTAACATCTGGGATGTAATATTTTACAACATTCGTGACGCGTCGGCCCCTATTTCTCGGTGGGAATATTATATACGTCTACAACGTTATATATCCTAGCCTAAGGCGACCTAACATGTCAAATGTAATATTTTACATCATTCCTGTCGTGCCGGCCCGTAGTTCTCGGTGGTAACATTATATACGTCTATAAGGTTAGATATCCTAGCCTAAGGCAAGCTGACATGTCGCATGTAATATTGTACAACATTCCTGGTGTGTCGTCACCTACTTCTGGATGGGGACATTATATACATCTATAACATTGTACATCCTAACCTAAGGCAACCTAACATATCGGATGTAATATTTTACAACATTCCTGACGCATCGGCCCTATTTCTCGGTGGGAATATTATATACGTCTATAACGTTATATATCCTAGCCTAAGGCAACCTAACATCTCGGATGTAATATTTTACAACATTCCTGGCGTGTCGTCGCCTGCTTCTCGATGGTGACATTATATACGTCTATAACGTTGTATATCCTAACCCAAAGCAACCTAACTTCTGGGATGTAATATTTTACAACATTCCTGGCATGTCGGTCCCCACGTCTCGTTGGGAACATTATATAAGTCTATAACGATATATATCCTAACCTAAAGCAACCTAACAACTCGAATGTAATATTTTAGAATATCCCTGGCATGTCTGTCCCTACATCTCGGTGGGAACATTCTATACGTCTATAACGTCGTATATCCTAACCTAAGGGAACCTAACATTTCGGGTGTAATATTTTACAACATTCCTGACGCGTCGGCCCCTATTTCTCGGGGGTAATATTATATACGTCTATAACGTGACATATCCTGGCCTAAGGCAACCTAACATGTCGAATGTAATATTTTACAACATTCCTGACGCGTCGGCCCCTATCTCTCGGTGGGAATATTATATACGTCTATAACGTTATATATCCTAGCCTAAGGCAACCTAACATTTCGGATGTAATATTTTACAACATTCCTGGCGTGTCGTCGCCTGCTTCTCGATGGGGACATTATATACGTCTATAACGTTGTATATCCTAACCCAAAGCAACCTAACTTCTGGGATGTAATATTTTACAACATTCCTGGCATGTCGGTCCCCACGTCTCGGTGGGAACATTATATAAGTCTATAACGATATATCCTAACCTAAAGGAACCTAACAACTCGGATGTAATATTTTAGAACATTCCTGGCATGTCGGTCCCTACATCTCGGTGTGGACATTCTATACGTCTATAACGTTGTATATCCTAACCTAAGGGAACCTAACATTTCGGGTGTAATATTTTGCAACATTCCTGACGCGTCGGCCCCTATTTCTCGGTGGGAATATTATATGCGTCTATAACGTTATATATCCTAGCCTAAGGCAACCTAACATATCTGATGTAATATTTTACAACATTCCTGACGCGTCGGCCCCTATTTCTCGGTGGGAATATTATATACGTCTATAACGTTATATATCCTAGCCTAAGGCAACCTAGAATGTCGAATGTAATATTTTATAACATTCTGGCGTGTCGTCGCCTGCTTCTCAAAGGGGACATTATATACGTCTATAACGTTGTATATCCTAACCTAACGCAACCTAACATCTGGGATGTAATATTTTACAACATTCCTGACGCGTCGGTCCCTACTTCTCGGTGGGAATATTATATACGTCTACAACGTTATATATCCTAACCTAAGGCGACCTAACATGTCGAATGTAATATTTTACATCATTGCTGTCGTGTCGGCCCGTAGTTCTCGGTGGTAACATTATATACGTCTATAAGGTTAGATATCCTAGCCTAAGGCAACCTAACATGTCGCATGTAATGTTGTACAACATTCCTGGTGTGTCGTCACCTACTTCTGGATGGGGACATTATATACATCTATAACGTTGTACATCCTAACCTAAGGCAACCTAACATATCGGATGTAATATTTTACAACATTCCTGACGCGTCGGCCCCTATTTCTCTGTGGGAATATTATATACGTCTATAACGTTATATATCCTAGCCTAAGGCAACCTAGCATCTCGGATGTAATATTTTACAACATTCCTGGCGTGTCGTCGCCTGCTTCTCGATGGGGACATTATATACGTCTATAACGTTGTATATCCTAACCCAAAGCAACCTAACTTCTGGGATGTAATATTTTACAACATTCCTGGCATGTCGGTCCCCATGTCTCGGTGGGAACATTATATAAGTCTATAACGATATATATCCTAACCTAAAGGAACCTAACAACTCGGATGTAATATTTTAGAACATTCCTGGCATGTCGGTCCCTACATCTCGGTGTGGACATTCTATACGTCTATAACGTTGTATATCCTAACCTAAGGGAACCTAACATTTCGGGTGTAATATTTTGCAACATTCCTGACGCGTCGGCCCCTATTTCTCGGTGGGAATATTATATGCGTCTATAACGTTATATATCCTAGCCTAAGGCAACCTAACATATCTGATGTAATATTTTACAACATTCCTGACGCGTCGGCCCCTATTTCTCGGTGGGAATATTATATACGTCTATAACGTTATATATCCTAGCCTAAGGCAACCTAACATGTCGAATGTAATATTTTATAACATTCTGGCGTGTCGTCGCCTGCTTCTCAAAGGGGACATTATATACGTCTATAACGTTGTATATCCTAACCTAAAGCAACCTAACATATCGGATGTAATATTTTTCAACATTCCTGGCGTGTCGTCGCCTGCATCTCGATGGGTACATTGTATACGTCTATAACGTTGTATATCCTAACCCAAAGCAACCTAACTTCTGGGATGTAATATTTTACAACATTCCTGGCATGTCGGTCCCCACGTCTCGGTAGGAACATTATATAAGTCTATAGCGATATATATCCTAACCTAAAGCAACCTAACAACTCGTGTGTAATATTTTACAACATTCCTGGCATGTCGGTCCCTACATCTGGGTGGGGACATTCTATACGTCTATAACGTTGTACATACTAACCTAAGGGAACCTAACATCTCGGGTCTAATATTTTACAACATTCCTGACGCGTCGGCCCCTATTTCTTGGTGGGAATATTATATACGTCTATAACGTTATATATCCTAGCCTAAGGCATCCCAACATGTCGAATGTAATAATTTACAACATTCTGGCGTGTCGTCGCCTGCTTCTCGAAGGGGACATTATATACGTCTATAACGTTGTATATCCTAACCTAACGCAACCTTACATCTGGGATGTAATATTTTACAACATTCCTGGCATGTCGTTCCCCACGTCTCGGTGGGAACATTATATAAGTCTATAACGATATATATCCTAACCTAAAGCAACCTAGCAACTCGTGTGTACTATTTTATAACATTCCTGGCGTGTCGTCGCCTGCTTCTCGATGGGTACATTATATACGTCTATAACGTTATATATCCGAGCCTAAGGCAACCAAACATTTCGGGTGTGATATTTTACAACATTCCTGACGCGTCGGCCCCTATTTCTCGGTAAGAATATTATATACGTCTATAACGTTATATATCCTAACGTAAGGCAACATAACATCTCGGATGTAATATTTTACAACATTCCTGGCGTGTCGTCGCCTGCTTCTCGATGGGGAAATTATATACGTCTATAACGTTGTATATCCTAACCCAAAGCAACCTAACTTCTCTGATGTAATATTTTGCAACATTCCTGGCATGTCAGTCCCCACGTCTCGGTGGGAACATTATATAAGTCTATAACAATATATATCCTAACCTAAAGCAAGCTAACATCTCGGATGTAATATTTTACAACATTCCTGGCATGTCGGTCCCTACTTCTCGGTGGGTACATTATATACGTCTATAACGTTGTATATGCTAACCTAAGGGAACCTAACATCTCGGGTGTAATATTTTACAACATTCCTGACGCGTCGGCCCCTATTTCTTGGTGGGAACATTCTATACGTCTATAACGTTGTATATCCTAACCTAAGGGAACCTAACATTTCGGGTGTAATATTTTACCACATTCCTGACGCGTCGGCCCCTATTTCTCGGTGGGAATATTATATACGTCTATAACGTTACATATCCTAGCCTAAGGCAACCTAACATGTCGAATGTAATATTTTACAACATTCTGGCCTGTCGTCGCCTGCTTCTCGAAGGGGACATTAAATACGTCTATAACGTTGTATATCCTAACCTAACGCAACCTAACATCTGGGTTGTTTTATTTTACAACATTCCTGACGCGTCGGTCCCTATTTCTCGGTGGGAATATTATATACGTCTATAACGTTATATATCCTAGCCTAAGGCATCCCAACATGTCGAATGTAATAATTTACAACATTCTGGCGTGTCGTCGCCTGCTTCTCGAAGGGGACATTATATACGTCTATAACGTTGTATATCCTAACCTAACGCAACCTTACATCTGGGATGTAATATTTTACAACATTCCTGGCATGTCGTTCCCCACGTCTCGGTGGGAACATTATATAAGTCTATAACGATATATATCCTAACCTAAAGCAACCTAACAACTCGTGTGTACTATTTTATAACATTCCTGGCGTGTCGGCTCCTGCTTCTCGATGGGGACATTATATACGTCTATAACGTTATATATCCGAGCCTAAGGCAACCTAACATATCGGATGTAATATTTTACAACATTCCTGACGCATCGGCCCTATTTCTCGGTGGGAATATTATATACGTCTATAACGTTATATATCCTAGCCTAAGGCAACCTAACATCTCGGATGTAATATTTTACAACATTCCTGGCGTGTCGTCGCCTGCTTCTCGATGGGGACATTATATACGTCTATAACGTTGTATATCCTAACCCAAAGCAACCTAACTTCTGGGATGTAATATTTTACAACATTCCTGGCATGTCGGTCCCCACGTCTCGGTGGGAACATTATATAAGTCTATAACGATATATATCCTAACCTAAAGGAACCTAACAACTCGGATGTAATATTTTAGAACATTCCTGGCATGTCGGTCCCTACATCTCGGTGTGGACATTCTATACGTCTATAACGTTGTATATCCTAACCTAAGGGAACCTAACATTTCGGGTGTAATATTTTGCAACATTCCTGACGCGTCGGCCCCTATTTCTCGGTGGGAATATTATATGCGTCTATAACGTTATATATCCTAGCCTAAGGCAACCTAACATATCTGATGTAATATTTTACAACATTCCTGACGCGTCGGCCCCTATTTCTCGGTGGGAATATTATATACGTCTATAACGTTATATATCCTAGCCTAAGGCAACCTAACATGTCGAATGTAATATTTTATAACATTCTGGCGTGTCGTCGCCTGCTTCTCAAAGGGGACATTATATACGTCTATAACGTTGTATATCCTAACCTAACGCAACCTAACATCTGGGATGTAATATTTTACAACATTCCTGACGCGTCGGCCCCTACTTCTCGGTGGGAATATTATATACGTCTACAACGTTATATATCCTAACCTAAGGCGACCTAACATGTCGAATGTAATATTTTACATCATTGCTGTCGTGTCGGCCCGTAGTTCTCGGTGGTAACATTATATACGTCTATAAGGTTAGATATCCTAGCCTAAGGCAACCTAACATGTCGCATGTAATATTGTACAACATTCCTGGTGTGTCGTCACCTACTTCTGGATGGGGACATTATATACATCTATAACGTTGTACATCCTAACCTAAGGCAACCTAACATATCGGATGTAATATTTTACAACATTCCTGACGCGTCGGCCCCTATTTCTCGGTGGGAACATTATATACGTCTATAACGTTACATATCCTAACGTATGGCAACATAACATCTCGGATGTTATATTTTACAACATTCCTGGCATGTTGGGCCCTACTTCTCGGTGGGAACATTGTATACGTCTATAACTATATATATCGTAGCCTAAGGCAACCTAACATGTCGAATGTAATATTTTACAACATTCCTGTCGTGTCGTCTCCTGCATCTCGATGGGGACATTATATACGTCTATAAAGTTGAATATCCTAACCTAAAGCAACCTAACATCTGGGATGTAATATTTTACAACATTCCTGGCATGTCGGTCCCTACTTCTCGATGGAAACAATGTATACGTCTATAACGACATATATCGTAGCCTAAGGCAACCCAAAATGTAGAATGTAATATTTTACAACATTCCTGGCGTGTCGTCGCCTACTTCTCGATGGGGACGTTATATACATCTATAACGTTGTATATCCTACCCTAAGGCAACCTAACATCTCGGATGTAATATTTTACAACATTCCTGGCATGTCGGTCCCTACTTCTCGGTGGGAACATTGTATACGTCTATAACGATATATATTCTAGCCTAAGGCAACCTAACATGTCGAATGTAATATTTTACAACATTCCTGTCGTGTCGTCGCCTGCTTCTCGATGAGGACATTATATACGTCTATAACGTTGTATATTCTAACCTAACGCAACCTAAAATCTGGGATGTAATATTTTACAACATTCCTGGCGTGTCGTCGCCTACTTCTCGATGGGGATATTATATACATCTATAACGTTGTATATCCTAACCTAAGGCAACCTAACATCTCGGATGTAATATTTTACAACATTCTGGCGTGTCGTCGCCTGCTTCTCGATGGGAACATTATATACGTCTATAACCTTGTATATACTAACCTAACGCAACCTAACATCTGGGATGTAATATTTTACAACATTCCTGGCATGTCGGTCCCTACGTCTCCGTGGGTACATTATATACGTCTATATCGTTGTATATCCTAACCTAACGGAACCTAACATCTGGGATGTAATATTTTAAAACATTCCTTGCATGTCGGTCCCTACGTCTCGGTGGGAACATTATATACGTCTATAACGATATATATCCTAACCTAAGGCAACCTAACATCTCGGATGTAATATTTTACAACATTCCTGCCGCTTCGGCTGCTACTTTTCGGTGGGAACATTATATACGTCTATAACGTTACATATCCTAACGTATGGCAACATAACATCTCGGATGTTATATTTTACAACATTCCTGGCATGTTGGGCCCTACTTCTCGGTGGGAACATTGTATACGTCTATAACTATATATATCGTAGCCTAAGGCAACCTAACATGTCGAATGTAATATTTTACAACATTCCTGTCGTGTCGTCTCCTGCATCTCGATGGGGACATTATATACGTCTATAAAGTTGAATATCCTAACCTAAAGCAACCTAACATCTGGGATGTAATATTTTACAACATTCCTGGCATGTCGGTCCCTACTTCTCGATGGAAACAATGTATACGTCTATAACGACATATATCGTAGCCTAAGGCAACCCAAAATGTAGAATGTAATATTTTACAACATTCCTGGCGTGTCGTCGCCTACTTCTCGATGGGGACGTTATATACATCTATAACGTTGTATATCCTACCCTAAGGCAACCTAACATCTCGGATGTAATATTTTACAACATTCCTGGCATGTCGGTCCCTACTTCTCGGTGGGAACATTGTATACGTCTATAACGATATATATTCTAGCCTAAGGCAACCTAACATGTCGAATGTAATATTTTACAACATTCCTGTCGTGTCGTCGCCTGCTTCTCGATGAGGACATTATATACGTCTATAACGTTGTATATTCTAACCTAACGCAACCTAAAATCTGGGATGTAATATTTTACAACATTCCTGGCGTGTCGTCGCCTACTTCTGGATAGGGACATTATATACATCTATAACGTCATATATCCTAACCTAAGGGAACCTAACATCTCGGGTGTAATATTTTACAACATTCCTGGCGTGTCGTTGCCTACTTCTCGATGGGGACATTATATACATCTATAACGTTGTATATCCTAACCTAAGGCAACCTAACATCTCGGATGTAATATTTTACAACATTCCTGGCATGTCGGTCCCTACTTCTCGGTGGGAACATTGTATACGTCTATAACGATATATATTCTAGCCTAACGCAACCTAACATGTCGAATGTAATCTTTTACAACATTCCTGGCGTGTCGTCGCCTACTTCTGGATAGGGACATTATATACATCTATAACGTCATATATCCTAACCTAAGGGAACCTAACATCTCGGGTGTAATATTTTACAACATTCCTGGCGTGTCGTCGCCTACTTCTCGATGGGGATATTATATACATCTATAACGTTGTATATCCTAACCTAAGGCAACCTAACATCTCGGATGTAATATTTTACAACATTCCGGCGTGTCGTCGCCTGCTTCTCGATGGGAACATTATATACGTCTATAACCTTGTATATACTAACCTAACGCAACCTAACATCTGGGATGTAATATTTTACAACATTCCTGGCATGTCGGTCCCTACGTCTCCGTGGGTACATTATATACGTCTATAACGTTGTATATCCTAACCTAACGGAACCTAACATCTGGGATGTAATATTTTAAAACATTCCTGGCATGTCGGTCCCTACGTCTCGGTGGGAACATTATATACGTCTATAACGATATATATCCTAACCTAAGGCAACCTAACATCTCGGATGTAATATTTTACAACATTCCTGGCGCTTCGGCTGCTACTTTTCGGTGGGAACATTATATACGTCTATAACGTTATATATCCTAGCCTAAGGCAACCTAACATCTCGGATGTAATATTTCACAACATTTCTGGCGTGTGAGCACGTACTTCTCGGTGGTAACATCATATACGTCTGTAACGTTATATATCCTGTCGCAAGGCAACATAACATCTCGGATGTAATATTTTAAAACATTCCTGGCGTGTCGTCGCCTACTTCTCGATGGGGACGTTATATACATCTATAACGTTGTATATCCTACCCTAAGGCAACCTAACATCTCGGATGTAATATTTTACAACATTCCTGGCATGTCGGTCCCTACTTCTCGGTGGGAACATTGTATACGTCTATAACGATATATATTCTAGCCTAAGGCAACCTAACATGTCGAATGTAATATTTTACAACATTCCTGTCGTGTCGTCGCCTGCTTCTCGATGAGGACATTATATACGTCTATAACGTTGTATATTCTAACCTAACGCAACCTAAAATCTGGGATGTAATATTTTACAACATTCCTGGCGTGTCGTCGCCTACTTCTGGATAGGGACATTATATACATCTATAACGTCATATATCCTAACCTAAGGGAACCTAACATCTCGGGTGTAATATTTTACAACATTCCTGGCGTGTCGTTGCCTACTTCTCGATGGGGACATTATATACATCTATAACGTTGTATATCCTAACCTAAGGCAACCTAACATCTCGGATGTAATATTTTACAACATTCCTGGCATGTCGGTCCCTACTTCTCGGTGGGAACATTGTATACGTCTATAACGATATATATTCTAGCCTAACGCAACCTAACATGTCGAATGTAATATTTTACAACATTCCTGTCGTGTCGTCGCCTACTTCTGGATGGGGACATTATATACATCTATAACGTTATATATCCTAACCTAAGGGAATCTAACATCTCGGGTGTAATATTTTACAACATTCCTGGCGTGTCGTCGCCTACTTATCGGTGGGAACATTGTATACGTCTATAACTATATATATCCTAGCCTAAGGCAACCTAACATGTCGAATGTAATATTTTACAACATTCCTGTCGTGTCGTCTCCTGCATCTCGATGGGGACATTATATACGTCTATAACGTTGAATATCCTAACCTAAAGCAACCTAACATCTGGGATGTAATATTTTACAACATTCCTGGCATGTCGGTCCCTACTTCTCGGTGAAAACAATGTATACGTCTATAACGACATATATCCTAGCCTAAGGCAACCCAAAATGTAGAATGTAATATTTTACAACATTCCTGGCGTGTCGTCGCCTACTTCTCGATGGGGACGTTATATACATCTATAACGTTGTATATCCTACCCTAAGGCAACCTAACATCTCGGATGTAATATTTTACAACACTCCTGGCATGTCGGTCCCTACTTCTCGGTGGGAACATTGTATACGTCTATAACGATATATATTCTAGCCTAAGGCAACCTAACATGTCGAATGTAATATTTTACAACATTCCTGTCGTGTCGTCGCCTGCTTGTCGATGGGGACATTATATACGTCTATAACGTTGTATATTCTAACCTAACGCAACCTAAAACCTGGGATGTAATATTTTACAACATTCCTGGCGTGTCGTCGCCTACTTCTCGATGGGGATATTATATACATCTATAACGTTGTATATCCTAACCTAAGGCAACCTAACATCTCGGATGTAATATTTTACAGCATTCCTGGCATGTCGGTCCCTACTTCTCGGTGGGAACATTGTATACGTCTATAACGATATATATTCTAGCCTAACGCAACCTAACATGTCGAATGTAATATTTTACAACATTCCTGTCGTGTCGTTGCCTACTTCTGGATGGGGACATTATATACATCTATAACGTTATGTATCCTAACCTAAGGGAATCTAACATCTCGGGTGTAATATTTTACAACATTCCTGGCGTGTCGTCGCCTACTTCTCGGTGGGAACATTGTATACGTCTATAACTATATATATCCTAGCCTAAGGCAACCTAACATGTCGAATGTAATATTTTACAACATTCCTGTCGTGTCGTCTCCTGCATCTCGATGGGGACATTATATACGTCTATAACGTTGAATATCCTAACCTAAAGCAACCTAACATCTGGGATGTAATATTTTACAACATTCCTGGCATGTCGGTCCCTACTTCTCGGTGAAAACAATGTATACGTCTATAACGACATATATCCTAGCCTAAGGCAACCCAAAATGTAGAATGTAATATTTTACAACATTCCTGGCGTGTCGTCGCCTACTTCTCGATGGGGACGTTATATACATCTATAACGTTGTATATCCTACCCTAAGGCAACCTAACATCTCGGATGTAATATTTTACAACATTCCTGGCATGTCGGTCCCTACTTCTCGGTGGGAACATTGTATACGTCTATAACGATATATATTCTAGCCTAAGGCAACCTAACATGTCGAATGTAATATTTTACAACATTCCTGTCGTGTCGTCGCCTGCTTGTCGATGGGGACATTATATACGTCTATAACGTTGTATATTCTAACCTAACGCAACCTAAAACCTGGGATGTAATATTTTACAACATTCCTGGCGTGTCGTCGCCTACTTCTCGATGGGGATATTATATACATCTATAACGTTGTATATCCTAACCTAAGGCAACCTAACATCTCGGGTGTAATATTTTAGAACATTCCTGACGCGTCAGTCCCTATTTCTCGGTGGGATCATTATATACGTCTATAACGTTATATATCCTAGCCTAAGGCAACCTAACTTGTAGAATGTAATATTTTACAACATTCCTGGCGTGTCGTCGCCTACTTCTCGATGAGGACATTATATACATCTATAACGTTGTATATCCTAACCTAACGCAACCTAACATCTGGGATGTAATATTTTACAACATTCCTGTCATGTCGTCTCCTGCATCTCGATGGGGACATTATATACGTCTATAATGATATATATTCTAACCTAAGGCAACCTAACATCTCGGATGTAATATTTTACAACATTCCTGCCGCTTCGGCTGCTACTTTTCGGTGGGAACATTATATACGTCTATAACGTTACATATCCTAACGTATGGCAACATAACATCTCGGATGTTATATTTTACAACATTCCTGGCATGTTGGGCCCTACTTCTCGGTGGGAACATTGTATACGTCTATAACTATATATATCGTAGCCTAAGGCAACCTAACATGTCGAATGTAATATTTTACAACATTCCTGTCGTGTCGTCTCCTGCATCTCGATGGGGACATTATATACGTCTATAAAGTTGAATATCCTAACCTAAAGCAACCTAACATCTGGGATGTAATATTTTACAACATTCCTGGCATGTCGGTCCCTACTTCTCGATGGAAACAATGTATACGTCTATAACGACATATATCGTAGCCTAAGGCAACCCAAAATGTAGAATGTAATATTTTACAACATTCCTGGCGTGTCGTCGCCTACTTCTCGATGGGGACGTTATATACATCTATAACGTTGTATATCCTACCCTAAGGCAACCTAACATCTCGGATGTAATATTTTACAACATTCCTGGCATGTCGGTCCCTACTTCTCGGTGGGAACATTGTATACGTCTATAACGATATATATTCTAGCCTAAGGCAACCTAACATGTCGAATGTAATATTTTACAACATTCCTGTCGTGTCGTCGCCTGCTTCTCGATGAGGACATTATATACGTCTATAACGTTGTATATTCTAACCTAACGCAACCTAAAATCTGGGATGTAATATTTTACAACATTCCTGGCGTGTCGTCGCCTACTTCTGGATAGGGACATTATATACATCTATAACGTCATATATCCTAACCTAAGGGAACCTAACATCTCGGTTGTAATATTTTACAACATTCCTGGCGTGTCGTTGCCTACTTCTCGATGGGGACATTATATACATCTATAACGTTGTATATCCTAACCTAAGGCAACCTAACATCTCGGATGTAATATTTTACAACATTCCTGGCATGTCGGTCCCTACTTCTCGGTGGGAACATTGTATACGTCTATAACGATATATATTCTAGCCTAACGCAACCTAACATGTCGAATGTAATATTTTACAACATTCCTGTCGTGTCGTCGCCTACTTCTGGATGGGGACATTATATACATCTATAACGTTGAATATCCTAACCTAAAGCAACCTAACATCTGGGATGTAATATTTTACAACATTCCTGGCATGTCGGTCCCTACGTCTCGGTGGGAACGTTATATACGTCTATAACGATATATATCCTAACCTAAGGGAACCTTATATCTCGGATGTAATATTTTACAACATTCCTGGCATGTTGGGCCCTACTTCTCGGTGGGAACATTGTATACGTCTATAACTATATATATCCTAGCCTAAGGCAACCTAACATGTCGAATGTAATATTTTACAACATTCCTGTCGTGTCGTCTCCTGCATCTCGATGGGGACATTATATACGTCTATAAAGTTGAATATCCTAACCTAAAGCAACCTAACATCTGGGATGTAATATTTTACAACATTCCTGGCATGTCGGTCCCTACTTCTCGATGGAAACAATGTATACGTCTATAACGACATATATCGTAGCCTAAGGCAACCCAAAATGTAGAATGTAATATTTTACAACATTCCTGGCGTGTCGTCGCCTACTTCTCGATGGGGACGTTCTATACATCTATAACGTTGTATATCCTACCCTAAGGCAATCTAACATCTCGGATGTAATATTTTACAACATTCCTGGCATGTCGGTCCCTACTTCTCGGTGGGAACATTGTATACGTCTATAACGATATATATTCTAGCCTAAGGCAACCTAACATGTCGAATGTAATATTTTACAACATTCCTGTCGTGTCGTCGCCTGCTTGTCGATGGGGACATTATATACGTCTATAACGTTGTATATTCTAACCTAACGCAACCTAAAACCTGGGATGTAATATTTTACAACATTCCTGGCGTGTCGTCGCCTACTTCTGGATAGGGACATTATATACATCTATAACGTCATATATCCTAACCTAAGGCAACCTAACATCTCGGATGTAATATTTTACAACATTCTGGCGTGTCGTCGCCTGCTTCTCGATGGGAACATTATATACGTCTATAACCTTGTATATACTAACCTAACGCAACCTAACATCTGGGATGTAATATTTTACAACATTCCTGGCATGTCGGTCCCTACGTCTCCGTGGGTACATTATATACGTCTATAACGTTGTATATCCTAACCTAACGCAACCTAACATCTGGGATGTAATATTTTAAAACATTCCTGGCATGTCGGTCCCTACGTCTCGGTGGGAACATTATATACGTCTATAACGATATATATCCTAACCTAAGGCAACCTAACATCTCGGATGTAATATTTTACAACATTCCTGGCATGTCGGTCCCTACTTCTCGGTGGGAACATTGTATACGTCTATAACGATATATATTCTAGCCTAACGTAACCTAACATGTCGAATGTAATATTTTACAACATTCCTGTCGTGTCGTCGCCTACTTCTGGATGGGGACATTATATACATCTATAACGTTATATATCCTAACCTAAGGGAATCTAACATCTCGGGTGTAATATTTAACAACATTCCTGGCGTGTCGTCGCCTACTTCTCGGTGGGAACATTGTATACGTCTATAACTATATATATCCTAGCCTAAGGCAACCTAACATGTCGAATGTAATATTTTACAACATTCCTGTCGTGTCGTCTCCTGCATCTCGATGGGGACATTATATACGTCTATAAAGTTGAATATCCTAACCTAAAGCAACCTAACATCTGGGATGTAATATTTTACAAAATTCCTGGCATGTCGGTCCCTACTTCTCGATGGAAACAATGTATACGTCTATAACGACATATATCGTAGCCTAAGGCAACCCAAAATGTAGAATGTAATATTTTACAACATTCCTGGCGTGTCGTCGCCTACTTCTCGATGGGGACGTTATATACATCTATAACGTTGTATATCCTACCCTAAGGCAACCTAACATCTCGGTTGTAATATTTTACAACATTCCAGGCATGTCGGTCCCTACTTCTCGGTGGGAACATTGTATACGTCTATAACGATACATATCCTAACCTAAAGCACCCTAACGTCTGGGATGTAATATTTTCAACATTCCTGGCATGTCGGTCCCTACGTCTCGGTGGGAACGTTATATACGTCTATAACGATATATATCCTAACCTAAGGGAACCTTACATCTCGGATGTCATATTTTACAACATTCCTGGCATGTTGGGCCCTACTTCTCGGTGGGAACATTGTATACGTCTATAACTATATATATCCTAGCCTAAGGCAACCTAACATGTCGAATGTAATATTTTACAACATTCCTGTCGTGTCGTCTCCTGCATCTCGATGGGGACATTATATACGTCTATAAAGTTGAATAACCTAACCTAAAGCAACCTAACATCTGGGATGTAATATTTTACAACATTCCTGGCGTGTCGTTGCCTACTTCTCGATGGGGACATTATATACATCTATAACGTTGTATATCCTAACCTAGGGCAACCTAACATCTCGGATGTAATATTTTACAACATTCCTGGCATGTCGGGCCCTACTTCTCGGTGGGAACATTGTATACGTCTATAACGATACATATCCTAGCCTAAGGCAACCCAACATGTCGAATGTAATATTTTACAACATTCCTGGCGTGTCGTCGCCTACTTCTCGCTGGGGACATTATATACATCTCTAACGTTGTACATCCTACCCTAAGGCAACCTAACACCTCGGATGTAATATTTTACAACATTCCTGGCGTGTCGTCGCCTGCTTCTCGGTGGGAACATTGTATACGTCTATAACTATATATATCCTAGCCTAAGGCAACCTAACATGTCGAATGTAATATTTTACAACATTCCTGTCGTGTCGTCTCCTGCATCTCGATGGGGACATTATATACGTCTATAAAGTTGAATATCCTAACCTAAAGCAACCTAACATGTCGAATGTAATATTTTACAACATTCCTGTCGTGTCGTCGCCTGCTTCTCGATGGGGACATTATATACGACTATAACGTTGTGTATTCTAACCTAACGCAACCTAAAATCTGGGATGTAATATTTTACAACATTCCTGGCGTGTCGTCGCCTACTTCTGGATAGGGACATTATATACATCTATAACGTCATATATCCTAACCTAAGGGAACCTAACATCTCGGGTGTAATATTTTACAACATTCCTGGCGTGTCGTTGCCTACTTCTCGATGGGGACATTATATACATCTATAACGTTGTATATCCTAACCTAGGGCAACCTAACATCTCGGATGTAATATTTTACAACATTCCTGGCATGTCGGGCCCTACTTCTCGGTGGGAACATTGTATACGTCTATAACGATACATATCCTAGCCTAAGGCAACCCAACATGTCGAATGTAATATTTTACAACATTCCTGGCGTGTCGTCGCCTACTTCTCGCTGGGGACATTATATACATCTATAACGTTGTACATCCTACCCTAAGGCAACCTAACACCTCGGATGTAATATTTTACAACATTCCTGGCGTGTCGTCGCCTGCTTCTCGGTGGGAACATTGTATACGTCTGTAACTATATATATCCTAGCCTAAGGCAACCTAACATGTCGAATGTAATATTTTACAACATTCCTGTCGTGTCGTCTCCTGCATCTCGATGGGGACATTCTATACGTCCATAACGTTGTATATCCTAACCTAAGGGAACCTAACATCTCGGGTGTAATATTTTAGAACATTCCTGACGCGTCAGTCCCTATTTCTCGGTGGGATCATTATATACGTCTATAACGTTATATATCCTAGCCTAAGGCAACCTAACTTGTAGAATGTAATATTTTACAACATTCCTGGCATGTCGGGCCCTACTTCTCGGTGGGAACATTGTATACGTCTATAACGATACATATCCTAGCCTAAGGCAACCCAACATGTCGAATGTAATATTTTACAACATTCCTGGCGTGTCGTCGCCTACTTCTCGATGGGGACATTATATACGTCTATAACGATATATATTCTAACCTAAGGCAACCTAACATCTGGGATGTAATATTTTACAACATTCCTGGCGTGTCGTTGCCTACTTCTCGATGGGGACATTATATACATCTATAACGTTGTATATCCTAACCTAAGGGAATCTAACATCTCGGGTGTAATATTTTACAACATTCCTGGCGTGTCGTCGCCTACTTCTCGGTGGGAACATTGTATACGTCTATAACTATATATATCCTAGCCTAAGGCAACCTAACATGTCGAATGTAATATTTTACAACATTCCTGTCGTGTCGTCTCCTGCATCTCGATGGGGACATTATATACGTCTATAACGTTGAATATCCTAACGTAAAGCAACCTAACATCTGGGATGTAATATTTTACAACATTCCTGGCATGTCGGTCCCTACATCTCGGTGAAAACAATGTATACGTCTATAACGACATATATCCTAGCCTAAGGCAACCCAAAATGTAGAATGTAATATTTTACAACATTCCTGGCGTGTCGTCGCCTACTTCTCGATGGGGACGTTATATACATCTATAACGTTGTATATCCTACCCTAAGGCAACCTAACATCTCGGATGTAATATTTTACAACATTCCTGGCAAGTCGGTCCCTACTTCTCGGTGGGAACATTGTATACGTCTATAACGATACATATCCTAACCTAAAGCAACCTAACATCTGGGATGTAATATTTTCAACATTCCTGGCATGTCGGTCCCTACGTCCCGGTGGGAACGTTATATACGTCTATAACGATATATATCCTAACCTAAGGGAACCTTACATCTCGGATGTAATATTTTACAACATTCCTGGCATGTTGGGCCCTACTTCTCGGTGGGAACATTGTATACGTCTATAACTATATATATCCTAGCCTAAGGCAACCTAACATGTCGAATGTAATATTTTACAACATTCCTGTCGTGTCGTCTCCTGCATCTCGATGGGGACATTATATACGTCTATAAAGTTGAATATCCTAACCTAAAGCAACCTAACATCTGGGATGTAATATTTTACAACATTCCTGGCGTGTCGTTGCCTACTTCTCGATGGGGACATTATATACATCTATAACGTTGTATATCCTAACCTAGGGCAACCTAACATCTCGGATGTAATATTTTACAACATTCCTGGCATGTCGGGCCCTACTTCTCGGTGGGAACATTGTATACGTCTATAACGATACATATCCTAGCCTAAGGCAACCCAACATGTCGAATGTAATATTTTACAACATTCCTGGCGTGTCGTCGCCTACTTCTCGCTGGGGACATTATATACATCTATAACGTTGTACATCCTACCCTAAGGCAACCTAACACCTCGGATGTAATATTTTACAACATTCCTGGCGTGTCGTCGCCTGCTTCTCGGTGGGAACATTGTATACGTCTATAACTATATATATCCTAGCCTAAGGCAACCTAACATGTCGAATGTAATATTTTACAACATTCCTGTCGTGTCGTCTCCTGCATCTCGATGGGGACATTATATACGTCTATAAAGTTGAATATCCTAACCTAAAGCAACCTAACATCTGGGATGTAATATTTTACAACATTCCTGGCATGTCGGTCCCTACTTCTCGATAGAAACAATGTATACGTCTATAACGACATATATCGTAGCCTAAGGCAACCCAAAATGTAGAATGTAATATTTTACAACATTCCTGGCGTGTCGTCGCCTACTTCTCGATGGGGACGTTATATACATCTATAACGTTGTATATCCTACCCTAAGGCAACCTAACATCTCGGATGTAATATTTTACAACATTCCTGGCATGTCGGTCCCTACTTCTCGGTGGGAACATTGTATACGTCTATAACGATATATATTCTAGCCTAAGGCAACCTAACATGTCGAATGTAATATTTTACAACATTCCTGTCGTGTCGTCGCCTGCTTGTCGATGGGGACATTATATACATCTATAACGTTGTATATCCTAACCTAAGGCAACCTAACATCTCGGATGTAATATTTTACAACATTCCTGGCGCTTCGGCTGCTACTTTTCGGTGGGAACATTATATACGTCTATAACGTTATATATCCTAGCCTAAGGCAACCTAACATCTCGGATGTAATATTTCACAACATTTCTGGCGTGTGAGCACGTACTTCTCGGTGGTAACATCATATACGTCTGTAACGTTATATATCCTGTCGTAAGGCAACATAACATCTCGGATGTAATATTTTAAAACATTCCTGGCGTGTCGTCGCCTACTTCTCGCTGGGGACATTATATACATCTATAACGTTGTACATCCTACCCTAAGGCAACCTAACACCTCGGATGTAATATTTTACAACATTCCTGGCATGTCGGTCCCTACTTCTCGGTGGGAACATTCTATACGTCCATAACGTTGTATATCCTAACCTAAGGGAACCTAACATCTCGGGTGTAATATTTTAGAACATTCCTGACGCGTCAGTCCCTATTTCTCGGTGGGATCATTATATACGTCTATAACGTTATATATCCTAGCCTAAGGCAACCTAACACCTCGGATGTAATATTTTACAACATTCCTGGCATGTCGGTCCCTACTTCTCGGTGGGAACATTCTATACGTCCATAACGTTGTATATCCTAACCTAAGGGAACCTAACATCTCGGGTGTAATATTTTAGAACATTCCTGACGCGTCAGTCCCTATTTCTCGGTGGGATCATTATATACGTCTATAACGTTATATATCCTAGCCTAAGGCAACCTAACTTGTAGAATGTAATATTTTACAACATTCCTGGCGTGTCGGCCCCTACTTCTCGATGAGGACATTACATACATCTATAACGTTGTATATCCTAACCTAACGCAACCTAACATCTGGGATGTAATATTTTACAACATTCCTGTCATGTCGTCTCCTGCATCTCGATGGGGACATTATATACGTCTATAACGTTGAATATCCTAACGTAAAGCAACCTAACATCTGGGATGTAATATTTAACAACATTCCTGGCATGTCGGTCCCTACTTCTCGGTGAAAACAATGTATACGTCTATAACGACATATATCCTAGCCTAAGACAACCCAAAATGTAGAATGTAATATTTTACAACATTCCTGGCGTGTCGTCGCCTACTTCTCGATGGGGACGTTATATACATCTATAACGTTGTATATCCTACCCTAAGGCAACCTAACATCTCGGATGTAATATTTTACAACATTCCTGGCAAGTCGGTCCCTACTTCTCGGTGGGAACATTGTATACGTCTATAACGATACATATCCTAACCTAAAGCACCCTAACATCAGGGATGTAATATTTTCAACATTCCTGGCATGTCGGTCCCTACGTCTCGGTGGGAACGTTATATACGTCTATAACGATATATATCCTAACCTAAGGGAACCTTACATCTCGGATGTCATATTTTACAACATTCCTGGCATGTTGGGCCCTACTTCTCGGTGGGAACATTGTATACGTCTATAACTATATATATCCTAGCCTAAGGCAACCTAACATGTCGAATGTAATATTTTACAACATTCCTGTCGTGTCGTCTCCTGCATCTCGATGGGGACATTATATACGTCTATAAAGTTGAATAACCTAACCTAAAGCAACCTAACATCTGGGATGTAATATTTTACAACATTCCTGGCGTGTCGTTGCCTACTTCTCGATGGGGACATTATATACATCTATAACGTTGTATATCCTAACCTAGGGCAACCTAACATCTCGGATGTAATATTTTACAACATTCCTGGCATGTCGGGCCCTACTTCTCGGTGGGAACATTGTATACGTCTATAACGATACATATCCTAGCCTAAGGCAACCCAACATGTCGAATGTAATATTTTACAACATTCCTGGCGTGTCGTCGCCTACTTCTCGCTGGGGACATTATATACATCTATAACGTTGTACATCCTACCCTAAGGCAACCTAACACCTCGGATGTAATATTTTACAACATTCCTGGCGTGTCGTCGCCTGCTTCTCGGTGGGAACATTGTATACGTCTATAACTATATATATCCTAGCCTAAGGCAACCTAACATGTCGAATGTAATATTTTACAACATTCCTGTCGTGTCGTCTCCTGCATCTCGATGGGGACATTATATACGTCTATAAAGTTGAATATCCTAACCTAAAGCAACCTAACATGTCGAATGTAATATTTTACAACATTCCTGTCGTGTCGTCGCCTGCTTCTCGATGGGGACATTATATACGACTATAACGTTGTGTATTCTAACCTAACGCAACCTAAAATCTGGGATGTAATATTTTACAACATTCCTGGCGTGTCGTCGCCTACTTCTGGATAGGGACATTATATACATCTATAACGTCATATATCCTAACCTAAGGGAACCTAACATCTCGGGTGTAATATTTTACAACATTCCTGGCGTGTCGTTGCCTACTTCTCGATGGGGACATTATATACATCTATAACGTTGTATATCCTAACCTAGGGCAACCTAACATCTCGGATGTAATATTTTACAACATTCCTGGCATGTCGGGCCCTACTTCTCGGTGGGAACATTGTATACGTCTATAACGATACATATCCTAGCCTAAGGCAACCCAACATGTCGAATGTAATATTTTACAACATTCCTGGCGTGTCGTCGCCTAC
Organism: Xylocopa violacea; assembly: GCA_963969225.1. Taxonomy (NCBI): domain Eukaryota; kingdom Metazoa; phylum Arthropoda; class Insecta; order Hymenoptera; family Apidae; genus Xylocopa; species Xylocopa violacea. The sequence continues at coordinate 4,178,528 of CAXAJV010000678.1, forward strand.
TTCTCGCTGGGGACATTATATACATCTATAACGTTGTACATCCTACCCTAAGGCAACCTAACACCTCGGATGTAATATTTTACAACATTCCTGGCGTGTCGTCGCCTGCTTCTCGGTGGGAACATTGTATACGTCTGTAACTATATATATCCTAGCCTAAGGCAACCTAACATGTCGAATGTAATATTTTACAACATTCCTGTCGTGTCGTCTCCTGCATCTCGATGGGGACATTCTATACGTCCATAACGTTGTATATCCTAACCTAAGGGAACCTAACATCTCGGGTGTAATATTTTAGAACATTCCTGACGCGTCAGTCCCTATTTCTCGGTGGGATCATTATATACGTCTATAACGTTATATATCCTAGCCTAAGGCAACCTAACTTGTAGAATGTAATATTTTACAACATTCCTGGCATGTCGGGCCCTACTTCTCGGTGGGAACATTGTATACGTCTATAACGATACATATCCTAGCCTAAGGCAACCCAACATGTCGAATGTAATATTTTACAACATTCCTGGCGTGTCGTCGCCTACTTCTCGATGGGGACATTATATACGTCTATAACGATATATATTCTAACCTAAGGCAACCTAACATCTGGGATGTAATATTTTACAACATTCCTGGCGTGTCGTTGCCTACTTCTCGATGGGGACATTATATACATCTATAACGTTGTATATCCTAACCTAAGGGAATCTAACATCTCGGGTGTAATATTTTACAACATTCCTGGCGTGTCGTCGCCTACTTCTCGGTGGGAACATTGTATACGTCTATAACTATATATATCCTAGCCTAAGGCAACCTAACATGTCGAATGTAATATTTTACAACATTCCTGTCGTGTCGTCTCCTGCATCTCGATGGGGACATTATATACGTCTATAACGTTGAATATCCTAACGTAAAGCAACCTAACATCTGGGATGTAATATTTTACAACATTCCTGGCATGTCGGTCCCTACATCTCGGTGAAAACAATGTATACGTCTATAACGACATATATCCTAGCCTAAGGCAACCCAAAATGTAGAATGTAATATTTTACAACATTCCTGGCGTGTCGTCGCCTACTTCTCGATGGGGACGTTATATACATCTATAACGTTGTATATCCTACCCTAAGGCAACCTAACATCTCGGATGTAATATTTTACAACATTCCTGGCAAGTCGGTCCCTACTTCTCGGTGGGAACATTGTATACGTCTATAACGATACATATCCTAACCTAAAGCAACCTAACATCTGGGATGTAATATTTTCAACATTCCTGGCATGTCGGTCCCTACGTCCCGGTGGGAACGTTATATACGTCTATAACGATATATATCCTAACCTAAGGGAACCTTACATCTCGGATGTAATATTTTACAACATTCCTGGCATGTTGGGCCCTACTTCTCGGTGGGAACATTGTATACGTCTATAACTATATATATCCTAGCCCAAGGCAACCTAACATGTCGAATGTAATATTTTACAACATTCCTGTCGTGTCGTCTCCTGCATCTCGATGGGGACATTATATACGTCTATAAAGTTGAATATCCTAACCTAAAGCAACCTAACATCTGGGATGTAATATTTTACAACATTCCTGGCGTGTCGTTGCCTACTTCTCGATGGGGACATTATATACATCTATAACGTTGTATATCCTAACCTAGGGCAACCTAACATCTCGGATGTAATATTTTACAACATTCCTGGCATGTCGGGCCCTACTTCTCGGTGGGAACATTGTATACGTCTATAACGATACATATCCTAGCCTAAGGCAACCCAACATGTCGAATGTAATATTTTACAACATTCCTGGCGTGTCGTCGCCTACTTCTCGCTGGGGACATTATATACATCTATAACGTTGTACATCCTACCCTAAGGCAACCTAACACCTCGGATGTAATATTTTACAACATTCCTGGCGTGTCGTCGCCTGCTTCTCGGTGGGAACATTGTATACGTCTATAACTATATATATCCTAGCCTAAGGCAACCTAACATGTCGAATGTAATATTTTACAACATTCCTGTCGTGTCGTCTCCTGCATCTCGATGGGGACATTATATACGTCTATAAAGTTGAATATCCTAACCTAAAGCAACCTAACATCTGGGATGTAATATTTTACAACATTCCTGGCATGTCGGTCCCTACTTCTCGATGGAAACAATGTATACGTCTATAACGACATATATCGTAGCCTAAGGCAACCCAAAATGTAGAATGTAATATTTTACAACATTCCTGGCGTGTCGTCGCCTACTTCTCGATGGGGACGTTATATACATCTATAACGTTGTATATCCTACCCTAAGGCAACCTAACATCTCGGATGTAATATTTTACAACATTCCTGGCATGTCGGTCCCTACTTCTCGGTGGGAACATTGTATACGTCTATAACGATATATATTCTAGCCTAAGGCAACCTAACATGTCGAATGTAATATTTTACAACATTCCTGTCGTGTCGTCGCCTGCTTGTCGATGGGGACATTATATACATCTATAACGTTGTATATCCTAACCTAAGGCAACCTAACATCTCGGATGTAATATTTTACAACATTCCTGGCGCTTCGGCTGCTACTTTTCGGTGGGAACATTATATACGTCTATAACGTTATATATCCTAGCCTAAGGCAACCTAACATCTCGGATGTAATATTTCACAACATTTCTGGCGTGTGAGCACGTACTTCTCGGTGGTAACATCATATACGTCTGTAACGTTATATATCCTGTCGTAAGGCAACATAACATCTCGGATGTAATATTTTAAAACATTCCTGGCGTGTCGTCGCCTACTTCTCGCTGGGGACATTATATACATCTATAACGTTGTACATCCTACCCTAAGGCAACCTAACACCTCGGATGTAATATTTTACAACATTCCTGGCATGTCGGTCCCTACTTCTCGGTGGGAACATTCTATACGTCCATAACGTTGTATATCCTAACCTAAGGGAACCTAACATCTCGGGTGTAATATTTTAGAACATTCCTGACGCGTCAGTCCCTATTTCTCGGTGGGATCATTATATACGTCTATAACGTTATATATCCTAGCCTAAGGCAACCTAACACCTCGGATGTAATATTTTACAACATTCCTGGCATGTCGGTCCCTACTTCTCGGTGGGAACATTCTATACGTCCATAACGTTGTATATCCTAACCTAAGGGAACCTAACATCTCGGGTGTAATATTTTAGAACATTCCTGACGCGTCAGTCCCTATTTCTCGGTGGGATCATTATATACGTCTATAACGTTATATATCCTAGCCTAAGGCAACCTAACTTGTAGAATGTAATATTTTACAACATTCCTGGCGTGTCGGCCCCTACTTCTCGATGAGGACATTACATACATCTATAACGTTGTATATCCTAACCTAACGCAACCTAACATCTGGGATGTAATATTTTACAACATTCCTATCATGTCGTCTCCTGCATCTCGATGGGGACATTATATACGTCTATAACGTTGAATATCCTAACGTAAAGCAACCTAACATCTGGGATGTAATATTTAACAACATTCCTGGCATGTCGGTCCCTACTTCTCGGTGAAAACAATGTATACGTCTATAACGACATATATCCTAGCCTAAGACAACCCAAAATGTAGAATGTAATATTTTACAACATTCCTGGCGTGTCGTCGCCTACTTCTCGATGGGGACGTTATATACATCTATAACGTTGTATATCCTACCCTAAGGCAACCTAACATCTCGGATGTAATATTTTACAACATTCCTGGCAAGTCGGTCCCTACTTCTCGGTGGGAACATTGTATACGTCTATAACGATACATATCCTAACCTAAAGCACCCTAACATCAGGGATGTAATATTTTCAACATTCCTGGCATGTCGGTCCCTACGTCTCGGTGGGAACGTTATATACGTCTATAACGATATATATCCTAACCTAAGGGAACCTTACATCTCGGATGTCATATTTTACAACATTCCTGGCATGTTGGGCCCTACTTCTCGGTGGGAACATTGTATACGTCTATAACTATATATATCCTAGCCTAAGGCAACCTAACATGTCGAATGTAATATTTTACAACATTCCTGTCGTGTCGTCTCCTGCATCTCGATGGGGACATTATATACGTCTATAAAGTTGAATAACCTAACCTAAAGCAACCTAACATCTGGGATGTAATATTTTACAACATTCCTGGCGTGTCGTTGCCTACTTCTCGATGGGGACATTATATACATCTATAACGTTGTATATCCTAACCTAGGGCAACCTAACATCTCGGATGTAATATTTTACAACATTCCTGGCATGTCGGGCCCTACTTCTCGGTGGGAACATTGTATACGTCTATAACGATACATATCCTAGCCTAAGGCAACCCAACATGTCGAATGTAATATTTTACAACATTCCTGGCGTGTCGTCGCCTACTTCTCGCTGGGGACATTATATACATCTATAACGTTGTACATCCTACCCTAAGGCAACCTAACACCTCGGATGTAATATTTTACAACATTCCTGGCGTGTCGTCGCCTGCTTCTCGGTGGGAACATTGTATACGTCTATAACTATATATATCCTAGCCTAAGGCAACCTAACATGTCGAATGTAATATTTTACAACATTCCTGTCGTGTCGTCTCCTGCATCTCGATGGGGACATTATATACGTCTATAAAGTTGAATATCCTAACCTAAAGCAACCTAACATCTGGGATGTAATATTTTACAACATTCCTGGCATGTCGGTCCCTACTTCTCGATGGAAACAATGTATACGTCTATAACGACATATATCGTAGCCTAAGGCAACCCAAAATGTAGAATGTAATATTTTACAACATTCCTGGCGTGTCGTCGCCTACTTCTCGATGGGGACGTTATATACATCTATAACGTTGTATATCCTACCCTAAGGCAACCTAACATCTCGGATGTAATATTTTACAACATTCCTGGCAAGTCGGTCCCTACTTCTCGGTGGGAACATTGTATACGTCTATAACGATACATATCCTAACCTAAAGCAACCTAACATCTGGGATGTAATATTTTCAACATTCCTGGCATGTCGGTCCCTACGTCCCGGTGGGAACGTTATATACGTCTATAACGATATATATCCTAACCTAAGGGAACCTTACATCTCGGATGTAATATTTTACAACATTCCTGGCATGTTGGGCCCTACTTCTCGGTGGGAACATTGTATACGTCTATAACTATATATATCCTAGCCTAAGGCAACCTAACATGTCGAATGTAATATTTTACAACATTCCTGTCGTGTCGTCTCCTGCATCTCGATGGGGACATTATATACGTCTATAAAGTTGAATATCCTAACCTAAAGCAACCTAACATCTGGGATGTAATATTTTACAACATTCCTGGCGTGTCGTTGCCTACTTCTCGATGGGGACATTATATACATCTATAACGTTGTATATCCTAACCTAGGGCAACCTAACATCTCGGATGTAATATTTTACAACATTCCTGGCATGTCGGGCCCTACTTCTCGGTGGGAACATTGTATACGTCTATAACGATACATATCCTAGCCTAAGGCAACCCAACATGTCGAATGTAATATTTTACAACATTCCTGGCGTGTCGTCGCCTACTTCTCGCTGGGGACATTATATACATCTATAACGTTGTACATCCTACCCTAAGGCAACCTAACACCTCGGATGTAATATTTTACAACATTCCTGGCGTGTCGTCGCCTGCTTCTCGGTGGGAACATTGTATACGTCTATAACTATATATATCCTAGCCTAAGGCAACCTAACATGTCGAATGTAATATTTTACAACATTCCTGTCGTGTCGTCTCCTGCATCTCGATGGGGACATTATATACGTCTATAAAGTTGAATATCCTAACCTAAAGCAACCTAACATCTGGGATGTAATATTTTACAACATTCCTGGCATGTCGGTCCCTACTTCTCGATGGAAACAATGTATACGTCTATAACGACATATATCGTAGCCTAAGGCAACCCAAAATGTAGAATGTAATATTTTACAACATTCCTGGCGTGTCGTCGCCTACTTCTCGATGGGGACGTTATATACATCTATAACGTTGTATATCCTACCCTAAGGCAACCTAACATCTCGGATGTAATATTTTACAACATTCCTGGCATGTCGGTCCCTACTTCTCGGTGGGAACATTGTATACGTCTATAACGATATATATTCTAGCCTAAGGCAACCTAACATGTCGAATGTAATATTTTACAACATTCCTGTCGTGTCGTCGCCTGCTTGTCGATGGGGACATTATATACATCTATAACGTTGTATATCCTAACCTAAGGCAACCTAACATCTCGGATGTAATATTTTACAACATTCCTGGCGCTTCGGCTGCTACTTTTCGGTGGGAACATTATATACGTCTATAACGTTATATATCCTAGCCTAAGGCAACCTAACATCTCGGATGTAATATTTCACAACATTTCTGGCGTGTGAGCACGTACTTCTCGGTGGTAACATCATATACGTCTGTAACGTTATATATCCTGTCGTAAGGCAACATAACATCTCGGATGTAATATTTTAAAACATTCCTGGCGTGTCGTCGCCTACTTCTCGCTGGGGACATTATATACATCTATAACGTTGTACATCCTACCCTAAGGCAACCTAACACCTCGGATGTAATATTTTACAACATTCCTGGCATGTCGGTCCCTACTTCTCGGTGGGAACATTCTATACGTCCATAACGTTGTATATCCTAACCTAAGGGAACCTAACATCTCGGGTGTAATATTTTAGAACATTCCTGACGCGTCAGTCCCTATTTCTCGGTGGGATCATTATATACGTCTATAACGTTATATATCCTAGCCTAAGGCAACCTAACACCTCGGATGTAATATTTTACAACATTCCTGGCATGTCGGTCCCTACTTCTCGGTGGGAACATTCTATACGTCCATAACGTTGTATATCCTAACCTAAGGGAACCTAACATCTCGGGTGTAATGTTTTAGAACATTCCTGACGCGTCAGTCCCTATTTCTCGGTGGGATCATTATATACGTCTATAACGTTATATATCCTAGCCTAAGGCAACCTAACTTGTAGAATGTAATATTTTACAACATTCCTGGCGTGTCGGCCCCTACTTCTCGATGAGGACATTACATACATCTATAACGTTGTATATCCTAACCTAACGCAACCTAACATCTGGGATGTAATATTTTACAACATTCCTGTCATGTCGTCTCCTGCATCTCGATGGGGACATTATATACGTCTATAACGTTGAATATCCTAACGTAAAGCAACCTAACATCTGGGATGTAATATTTAACAACATTCCTGGCATGTCGGTCCCTACTTCTCGGTGAAAACAATGTATACGTCTATAACGACATATATCCTAGCCTAAGACAACCCAAAATGTAGAATGTAATATTTTACAACATTCCTGGCGTGTCGTCGCCTACTTCTCGATGGGGACGTTATATACATCTATAACGTTGTATATCCTACCCTAAGGCAACCTAACATCTCGGATGTAATATTTTACAACATTCCTGGCAAGTCGGTCCCTACTTCTCGGTGGGAACATTGTATACGTCTATAACGATACATATCCTAACCTAAAGCACCCTAACATCAGGGATGTAATATTTTCAACATTCCTGGCATGTCGGTCCCTACGTCTCGGTGGGAACGTTATATACGTCTATAACGATATATATCCTAACCTAAGGGAACCTTACATCTCGGATGTCATATTTTACAACATTCCTGGCATGTTGGGCCCTACTTCTCGGTGGGAACATTGTATACGTCTATAACTATATATATCCTAGCCTAAGGCAACCTAACATGTCGAATGTAATATTTTACAACATTCCTGTCGTGTCGTCTCCTGCATCTCGATGGGGACATTATATACGTCTATAAAGTTGAATAACCTAACCTAAAGCAACCTAACATCTGGGATGTAATATTTTACAACATTCCTGGCGTGTCGTTGCCTACTTCTCGATGGGGACATTATATACATCTATAACGTTGTATATCCTAACCTAGGGCAACCTAACATCTCGGATGTAATATTTTACAACATTCCTGGCATGTCGGGCCCTACTTCTCGGTGGGAACATTGTATACGTCTATAACGATACATATCCTAGCCTAAGGCAACCCAACATGTCGAATGTAATATTTTACAACATTCCTGGCGTGTCGTCGCCTACTTCTCGCTGGGGACATTATATACATCTATAACGTTGTACATCCTACCCTAAGGCAACCTAACACCTCGGATGTAATATTTTACAACATTCCTGGCGTGTCGTCGCCTGCTTCTCGGTGGGAACATTGTATACGTCTATAACTATATATATCCTAGCCTAAGGCAACCTAACATGTCGAATGTAATATTTTACAACATTCCTGTCGTGTCGTCTCCTGCATCTCGATGGGGACATTATATACGTCTATAAAGTTGAATATCCTAACCTAAAGCAACCTAACATCTGGGATGTAATATTTTACAACATTCCTGGCATGTCGGTCCCTACTTCTCGATGGAAACAATGTATACGTCTACAACGACATATATCGTAGCCTAAGGCAACCCAAAATGTAGAATGTAATATTTTACAACATTCCTGGCGTGTCGTCGCCTACTTCTCGATGGGGACGTTATATACATCTATAACGTTGTATATCCTACCCTAAGGCAACCTAACATCTCGGATGTAATATTTTACAACATTCCTGGCATGTCGGTCCCTACTTCTCGGTGGGAACATTGTATACGTCTATAACGATATATATTCTAGCCTAAGGCAACCTAACATGTCGAATGTAATATTTTACAACATTCCTGTCGTGTCGTCGCCTGCTTGTCGATGGGGACATTATATACATCTATAACGTTGTATATCCTAACCTAAGGCAACCTAACATCTCGGATGTAATATTTTACAACATTCCTGGCATGTCGGTCCCTACTTCTCGGTGGGAACATTATATACGTCTATAACCTTGTATATACTAACCTAACGCAACCTAACATCTGGGATGTAATATTTTACAACATTCCTGGCATGTCGGTCCCTACGTCTCCGTGGGTACATTATATACGTCTATAACGTTGTATATCCTAACCTAACGGAACCTAACATCTGGGATGTAATATTTTAAAACATTCCTGGCATGTCGGTCCCTACGTCTCGGTGGGAACATTATATACGTCTATAACGATATATATCCTAACCTAAGGCAACCTAACATCTCGGATGTAATATTTTACAACATTCCTGGCGCTTCGGCTGCTACTTTTCGGTGGGAACATTATATACGTCTATAACGTTATATATCCTAGCCTAAGGCAACCTAACATCTCGGATGTAATATTTCACAACATTTCTGGCGTGTGAGCACGTACTTCTCGGTGGTGCCATCATATACGTCTGTAACGTTATATATCCTGTCGTAAGGCAACATAACATCTCGGATGTAATATTTTAAAACATTCCTGGCGTGTCGTCGCCTACTTCTCGCTGGGGACATTATATACATCTATAACGTTGTACATCCTACCCTAAGGCAACCTAACACCTCGGATGTAATATTTTACAACATTCCTGGCATGTCGGTCCCTACTTCTCGGTGGGAACATTCTATACGTCCATAACGTTGTATATCCTAACCTAAGGGAACCTAACATCTCGGGTGTAATATTTTAGAACATTCCTGACGCGTCAGTCCCTATTTCTCGGTGGGATCATTATATACGTCTATAAGGTTATATATCCTAGAACTAAGGCAACCTAACTTGTAGAATGTAATATTTTACAACATTCCTGGCGTGTCGTCGCCTACTTCTCGATGAGGACATTATATACATCTATAACGTTGTACATCCTAACCTAACGCAACCTAACATCTGGGATGTAATATTTTACAACATTCCTGTCATGTCGTCTCCTGCATCTCGATGGGGACATTATATACGTCTATAACGATATATATTCTAACCTAAGGCAACCTAACTTCTCGGATGTAATATTTTACAACATTCCTGCCGCTTCGGCTGCTACTTTTCGGTGGGAACATTATATACGTCTATAACGTTACATATCCTAACGTATGGCAACATAACATCTCGGATGTTATATTTTACAACATTCCTGGCATGTTGGGCCCTACTTCTCGGTGGGAACATTGTATACGTCTATAACTATATATATCGTAGCCTAAGGCAACCTAACATGTCGAATGTAATATTTTACAACATTCCTGTCGTGTCGTCTCCTGCATCTCGATGGGGACATTATATACGTCTATAAAGTTGAATATCCTAACCTAAAGCAACCTAACATCTGGGATGTAATATTATACAACATTCCTGGCATGTCGGTCCCTACTTCTCGATAGAAACAATGTATACGTCTATAACGACATATATCGTAGCCTAAGGCAACCCAAAATGTAGAATGTAATATTTTACAACATTCCTGGCGTGTCGTCGCCTACTTCTCGATGGGGACGTTATATACATCTATAACGTTGTATATCCTACCCTAAGGCAACCTAACATCTCGGATGTAATATTTTACAACATTCCTGGCATGTCGGTCCCTACTTCTCGGTGGGAACAATGTATACGTCTATAACGACATATATCCTAGCCTAAGGCAACCCAACATGTAGAATGTAATATTTTACAACATTCCTGGCGTGTCGTCGCCTACTTCTGGATGGGGACATTATATACATCTATAACGTTGTATATCCTACCCTAAGGCAACCTAACATCTCGGATGTAATATTTTACAACATTCCTGGCATGTCGGTCCCTACTTCTCGGTGGGAACATTGTATACGTCTATAACGATATATATTCTAGCCCAAGGCAACCTAACATGTCGAATGTAATATTTTACAACATTCCTGTCGTGTCGTCGCCTGTTTCTCGATGGGGACATTATATACGACTATAACGTTGTATATTCTAACCTAACGCAACCTAAAATCTGGGCTGTAATATTTTACAACATTCCTGGCGTGTCGTCGCCTACTTCTGGATAGGGACATTATATACATCTATAACGTCATATATCCTAACCTAAGGGAACCTAACATCTCGGGTGTAATATTTTACAACATTCCTGGCGTGTCGTTGCCTACTTCTCGATGGGGTCATTATATACATCTATAACGTTGTATATCCTAACCTAGGGCAACCTAACATCTCGGATGTAATATTTTACAACATTCCTGGCATGTCGGGCCCTACTTCTCGGTGGGAACATTGTATACGTCTATAACGATACATATCCTAGCCTAAGGCAACCCAACATGTCGAATGTAATATTTTACAACATTCCTGGCGTGTCGTCGCCTACTTCTCGCTGGGGACATTATATACATCTATAACGTTGTACATCCTACCCTAAGGCAACCTAACACCTCGGATGTAATATTTTACAACATTCCTGGCGTGTCGCCGCCTGCTTCTCGGTGGGAACATTGTATACGTCTATAACTATATATATCCTAGCCTAAGGCAACCTAACATGTCGAATGTAATATTTTACAACATTCCTGTCGTGTCGTCTCCTGCATCTCGATGGGGACATTCTATACGTCCATAACGTTGTATATCCTAACCTAAGGGAACCTAACATCTCGGGTGTAATATTTTAGAACATTCCTGACGCGTCAGTCCCTATTTCTCGGTGGGATCATTATATACGTCTATAACGTTATATATCCTAGCCTAAGGCAACCTAACTTGTAGAATGTAATATTTTACAACATTCCTGGCGTGTCGTCGCCTACTTCTCGATGAGGACATTATATACATCTATAACGTTGTATATCCTAACCTAACGCAACCTAACATCTGGGATGTAATATTTTACAACATTCCTGGCATGTTGGGCCCTACTTCTCGGTGGGAACATTGTATACGTCTATAACTATATATATCCTAGCCTAAGGCAACCTAACATGTCGAATGTAATATTTTACAACATTCCTGTCGTGTCGTCTCCTGCATCTCGATGGGGACATTATATACGTCTATAAAGTTGAATATCCTAACCTAAAGCAACCTAACATCTGGGATGTAATATTTTACAACATTCCTGGCATGTCGGTCCCTACTTCTCGATGGAAACAATGTATACGTCTATAACGACATATATCTTAGCCTAAGGCAACCCAAAATGTAGAATGTAATATTTTACAACATTCCTGGCGTGTCGTCGCCTACTTCTCGATGGGGACGTTATATACATCTATAACGTTGTATATCCTACTCTAAGGCAACCTAACATCTCGGATGTAATATTTTACAACATTCCTGGCATGTCGGTCGATACTTCTCGGTGGGAACAATGTATACGTCTATAACGACATATATCCTAGCCTAAGGCAACCCAACATGTAGAATGTAATATTTTACAACATTCCTGGCGTGTCGTCGCCTACTTCTGGATGGGGACATTATATACATCTATAACGTTGTATATCCTAACCTAAGGGAACCTAACATCTCGGGTGTAATATTTTAGAACATTCCTGACGCGTCAGTCCCTATTTCTCGGTGGGATCATTATATACGTCTATAACGTTATATATCCTAGCCTAAGGCAACCTAACTTGTAGAATGTAATATTTTACAACATTCCTGGCGTGTCGTCGCCTACTTCTCGATGAGGACATTATATACATCTATAACGTTGTATATCCTAACCTAACGCAACCTAACATGTGGGATGTAATATTTTACAACATTCCTGTCATGTCGTCTCCTGCATTTCGATGGGGACATTATATACGTCTATAACGATATATATCCTAACCTAAGGCAACCTAACATCTCGGATGTAATATTTTACAACATTCCTGGCGCTTCGGCTGCTACTTTTCGGTGGGAACATTATATACGTCTATAACGTTACATATCCTAACGTATGGCAACATAACATCTCGGATGTTATATTTTACAACATTCCTGGCGTGTCGTCGCCTGCTTCTCGATGGGGACTTTATGTACGTCTAGAACGTTGTATATCCTAACCTATCGCAACCTAACATCTGGGATGTAATATTTTCAACATTCCTGGCATGTCGGTCCCTACGTCTCGGTGGGAACGTTATATACGTCTATAACGATATATATCCTAACCTAAAGCAACCTAACATCTGGGATGTAATATTATACAACATTCCTGGCATGTCGGTCCCTACTTCTCGATGGAAACAATGTATACGTCTATAACGACATATATCGTAGCCTAAGGCAACCCAAAATGTAGAATGTAATATTTTACAACATTCCTGGCGTGTCGTCGCCTACTTCTCGATGGGGACGTTATATACATCTATAACGTTGTATATCCTACCCTAAGGCAACCTAACATCTCGGATGTAATATTTTACAACATTCCTGGCATGTCGGTCCCTACTTCTCGGTGGGAACAATGTATACGTCTATAACGACATATATCCTAGCCTAAGGCAACCCAACATGTAGAATGTAATATTTTACAACATTCCTGGCGTGTCGTCGCCTACTTCTGGATGGGGACATTATATACATCTATAACGTTGTATATCCTACCCTAAGGCAACCTAACATCTCGGATGTAATATTTTACAACATTCCTGGCATGTCGGTCCCTACTTCTCGGTGGGAACATTGTATACGTCTATAACGATATATATTCTAGCCCAAGGCAACCTAACATGTCGAATGTAATATTTTACAACATTCCTGTCGTGTCGTCGCCTGCTTCTCGATGGGGACATTATATACGACTATAACGTTGTATATTCTAACCTAACGCAACCTAAAATCTGGGCTGTAATATTTTACAACATTCCTGGCGTGTCGTCGCCTACTTCTGGATAGGGACATTATATACATCTATAACGTCATATATCCTAACCTAAGGGAACCTAACATCTCGGGTGTAATATTTTACAACATTCCTGGCGTGTCGTTGCCTACTTCTCGATGGGGTCATTATATACATCTATAACGTTGTATATCCTAACCTAGGGCAACCTAACATCTCGGATGTAATATTTTACAACATTCCTGGCATGTCGGGCCCTACTTCTCGGTGGGAACATTGTATACGTCTATAACGATACATATCCTAGCCTAAGGCAACCCAACATGTCGAATGTAATATTTTACAACATTCCTGGCGTGTCGTCGCCTACTTCTCGCTGGGGACATTATATACATCTATAACGTTGTACATCCTACCCTAAGGCAACCTAACACCTCGGATGTAATATTTTACAACATTCCTGGCGTGTCGCCGCCTGCTTCTCGGTGGGAACATTGTATACGTCTATAACTATATATATCCTAGCCTAAGGCAACCTAACATGTCGAATGTAATATTTTACAACATTCCTGTCGTGTCGTCTCCTGCATCTCGATGGGGACATTCTATACGTCCATAACGTTGTATATCCTAACCTAAGGGAACCTAACATCTCGGGTGTAATATTTTAGAACATTCCTGACGCGTCAGTCCCTATTTCTCGGTGGGATCATTATATACGTCTATAACGTTATATATCCTAGCCTAAGGCAACCTAACTTGTAGAATGTAATATTTTACAACATTCCTGGCGTGTCGTCGCCTACTTCTCGATGAGGACATTATATACATCTATAACGTTGTATATCCTAACCTAACGCAACCTAACATCTGGGATGTAATATTTTACAACATTCCTGTCATGTCGTCTCCTGCATCTCGATGGGGACATTATATACGTCTATAACGATATATATCCTAACCTAAGGCAACCTAACATCTCGGATGTAATATTTTACAACATTCCTGGCGCTTCGGCTGCTACTTTTCGGTGAGAACATTATATACGTCTATAACGTTACATATCCTAACGTATGGCAACATAACATCTCGGATGTTATATTTTACAACATTCCTGGCGTGTCGTCGCCTGCTTCTCGATGGGGACTTTATGTACGTCTAGAATGTTGTATATCCTAACCTATCGCAACCTAACATCTGGGATGTAATATTTTCAACATTCCTGGCATGTCGGTCCCTACGTCTCGGTGGGAACGTTATATACGTCTATAACGATATGTATCCTAACCTAAGGGAACCTTACATCTCGGATGTAATATTTTACAACATTCCTGGCATGTTGGGCCCTACTTCTCGGTGGGAACATTGTATACGTCTATAACTATATATATCCTAGCCTAAGGCAACCTAACATGTCGAATGTAATATTTTACAACATTCCTGTCGTGTCGTCTCCTGCATCTCGATGGGGACATTATATACGTCTATAAAGTTGAATATCCTAACCTAAAGCAACCTAACATCTGGGATGTAATATTTTACAACATTCCTGGCATGTCGGTCCCTACTTCTCGATGGAAACAATGTATACGTCTATAACGACATATATCTTAGCCTAAGGCAACCCAAAATGTAGAATGTAATATTTTACAACATTCCTGGCGTGTCGTCGCCTACTTCTCGATGGGGACGTTATATACATCTATAACGTTGTATATCCTACTCTAAGGCAACCTAACATCTCGGATGTAATATTTTACAACATTCCTGGCATGTCGGTCCCTACTTCTCGGTGGGAACAATGTATACGTCTATAACGACATATATCCTAGCCTAAGGCAACCCAACATGTAGAATGTAATATTTTACAACATTCCTGGCGTGTCGTCGCCTACTTCTGGATGGGGACATTATATACATCTATAACGTTGTATATCCTAACCTAAGGGAACCTAACATCTCGGGTGTAATATTTTAGAACATTCCTGACGCGTCAGTCCCTATTTCTCGGTGGGATCATTATATACGTCTATAACGTTATATATCCTAGCCTAAGGCAACCTAACTTGTAGAATGTAATATTTTACAACATTCCTGGCGTGTCGTCGCCTACTTCTCGATGAGGACATTATATACATCTATAACGTTGTATATCCTAACCTAACGCAACCTAACATGTGGGATGTAATATTTTACAACATTCCTGTCATGTCGTCTCCTGCATTTCGATGGGGACATTATATACGTCTATAACGATATATATCCTAACCTAAGGCAACCTAACATCTCGGATGTAATATTTTACACCATTCCTGGCGCTTCGGCTGCTACTTTTCGGTGGGAACATTATATACGTCTATAACGTTACATATCCTAACGTATGGCAACATAACATCTCGGATGTTATATTTTACAACATTCCTGGCGTGTCGTCGCCTGCTTCTCGATGGGGACTTTATGTACGTCTAGAACGTTGTATATCCTAACCTATCGCAACCTAACATCTGGGATGTAATATTTTCAACATTCCTGGCATGTCGGTCCCTACGTCTCGGTGGGAACGTTATATACGTCTATAACGATATATATCCTAACCTAAAGCAACCTAACATCTGGGATGTAATATTTTACAACATTCCTGGCATGTCGGTCCCTACTTCTCGATGGAAACAATGTATACGTCTATAACGACATATATCTTAGCCTAAGGTAACCCAAAATGTAGAATGTAATATTTTACAACATTCCTGGCGTGTCGTCGCCTACTTCTCGATGGGGACGTTATATACATCTATAACGTTGTATATCCTACTCTAAGGCAACCTAACATCTCGGATGTAATATTTTACAACATTCCTGGCATGTCGGTCCCTACTTCTCGGTGGGAACAATGTATACGTCTATAACGACATATATCCTAGCCTAAGGCAACCCAACATGTAGAATGTAATATTTTACAACATTCCTGGCGTGTCGTCGCCTACTTCTGGATGGGGACATTATATACATCTATAACGTTGTATATCCTACCCTAAGGCAACCTAACATCTCGGATGTAATATTTTACAACATTCCTGGCATGTCGGTCCCTACTTCTCGGTGGGAATATTGTATACGTCTATAACGATATATATTCTAGCCCAAGGCAACCTAACATGTCGAATGTAATATTTTACAACATTCCTGTCGTGTCGTCGCCTGCTTCTCGATGGGGACATTATATACGACTATAACGTTGTATATTCTAACCTAACGCAACCTAAAATCTGGGATGTAATATTTTACAACATTCCTGGCGTGTCATCGCCTACTTCTGGATAGGGACATTATATACATCTATAACGTCATATATCCTAACCTAAGGGAACCTAACATCTCGGGTGTAATATTTTACAACATTCCTGGCGTGTCGTTGCCTACTTCTCGATGGGGACATTATATACATCTATAACGTTGTATATCCTAACCTAGGGCAACCTAACATCTCGGATGTAATATTTTACAACATTCGTGGCATGTCGGGCCCTACTTCTCGGTGGGAACATTGTATACGTCTATAACGATACATATTCTAGCCTAAGGCAACCCAACATGTCGAATGTAATATTTTACAACATTCCTGGCGTGTCGTCGCCTACTTCTCGCTGGGGACATTATATACATCTATAACGTTGTACATCCTACCCTAAGGCAACCTAACACCTCGGATGTAATACTTTACAACATTCCTGGCGTGTCGTCGCCTGCTTCTCGGTGGGAACATTGTATACGTCTATAACTATATATATCCTAGCCTAAGGCAACCTAACATGTCGAATGTAATATTTTACAACATTCCTGTCGTGTCGTCTCCTGCATCTCGATGGGGACATTCTATACGTCCATAACGTTGTATATCCTAACCTAAGGGAACCTCACATCTCGGGTGTAATATTTTAGAACATTCCTGACGCGTCAGTCCCTATTTCTCGGTGGGATCATTATATACGTCTATAACGTTATATATCCTAGCCTAAGGCAACCTAACTTGTAGAATGTCATATTTTACAACATTCCTGGCGTGTCGTCGCCTACTTCTCGATGAGGACATTATATACATCTATAACGTTGTATATCCTAACCTAACGCAACCTAACATCTGGGATGTAATATTTTACAACATTCCTGTCATGTCGTCTCCTGCATCTCGATGGGGACATTATATACGTCTATAACGATATATATCCTAACCTAAGGCAACCTAACATCTCGGATGTAATATTTTACAACATTCCTGGCGCTTCGGCTGCTACTTTTCGGTGGGAACATTATATACGTCTATAACGTTACATATCCTAACGTATGGCAACATAACATCTCGGATGTTATATTTTACAACATTCCTGGCGTGTCGTCGCCTGCTTCTCGATGGGGACTTTATGTACGTCTAGAACGTTGTATATCCTAACCTATCGCAACCTAACATCTGCGATGTAATATTTTCAACATTCCTGGCATGTCGGTCCCTACGTCTCGGTGGGAACGTTATATACGTCTATAACGATATATATCCTAACCTAAGGGAACCTTACATCTCGGATGTAATATTTTACAACATTCCTGGCATGTCGGGCCCTACTTCTCGATGGAAACAATGTATACGTCTATAAGGACATATATCGTAGCCTAAGGCAACCCAAAATGTAGAATGTAATATTTTACAACATTCCTGGCGTGTCGTCGCCTACTTCTCGATGGGGACGTTATATACATCTATAACGTTGTATATCCTACCCTAAGGCAACCTAACATCTCGGATGTAATATTTTACAACATTCCTGTCATGTCGTCTCCTGCATCTCGATGGGGACATTATATACGTCTATAACGATATATATCCTAACCTAAGGCAACCTAACATCTCGGATGTAATATTTTACAACATTCCTGGCGCTTCGGCTGCTACTTTTCGGTGGGAACATTATATACGTCTATAACGTTACATATCCTAACGTATGGCAACATAACATCTCGGATGTTATATTTTACAACATTCCTGGCGTGTCGTCGCCTGCTTCTCGATGGGGACTTTATGTACGTCTAGAACGTTGTATATTCTAACCTAACGCAACCTAAAATCTGGGATGTAATATTTTACAACATTCCTGGCGTGTCGTCGCCTACTTCTGGATAGGGACATTATATACATCTATAACGTCATATATCCTAACCTAAGGGAACCTAACATCTCGGGTGTAATATTTTACAACATTCCTGGCGTGTCGTTGCCTACTTCTCGGTGGGAACATTGTATACGTCTATAACTATGTATATCCTAGCCTAAGGCAACCTAACATGTCGAATGTAATATTTTACAACATTCCTGTCGTGTCGTCTCCTGCATCTCGATGGGGACATTATATACGTCTATAACGTTGAATATCCTAACCTAAAGCAACCTAACATCTGGGATGTAATATTTTACAACATTCCTGGCAAGTCGGTCCCTACTTCTCGGTGGGAACATTGTATACGTCTATAACGATACATATCCTAGCCTAAGGCAACCCAACATGTCGAATGTAATATTTTACAACATTCCTGGCGTGTCGTCGCCTACTTCTCGCTGAGGACATTATATACATCTATAACGTTGTACATCCTACCCTAAGGCAACCTAACACCTCGGATGTAATATTTTACAACATTCCTGGCATGTCGGTCCCTATTTCTCGGTGGGAACATTATATACGTCTATAACGTTATATATCCTAGCCTAAGGCAACCTAACTTGTAGAATGTAATATTTTACTACATTCCTGTCGTGTCGTCGCCTGCTTCTCGATGGGGACATTATATACGTCTATAACGTTGTATATTCTAACCTACCGCAATCTAACATCAGGGATGTAATATATTACAGCAGTCCTGGCGTGTCGTCGCCTACTTCTGGATGGGGACATTATATACATCTATAACGTCATATATCCTAACCTAAGGGAACCTAACATCTCGGGTGTAATATTTTACAACGTTCCTGGCGTGTCGTTGCCTACTTCTCGATGGGGACATTATATACATCTATAACGTTGTATATTCTAACCTAACGCAACCTAACACCTGGGATGTAATATTTTACAACATTCCTGGCGTGTCGTCGCCTACTTCTGGATGGGGACATTATATACATCTATAACGTCATATAACCTAACCTAAGGGAACCTAACATCTCGGGTGTAATATTTTACAACATTCCTGTCGTGTCGTCGCCTGCTTCTCGATGGGGATATTCTATACGTCTATAACGTTGTATATCCTAACCTAAGGGAACCTATCATCTCGAGTGCAATATTTTAGAACATTCCTGACGCGTCAGTCCCTATTTCTCGGTGGGAACATTATATACGTCTATAACGTTATATATCCTAGCCTAAGGCAACCTAACTTGTAGAATGTAATATTTTACAACATTCCTGGCGTGTCGTCGCCTACTTCTGGATGGGGACATTATATACATTTATAACGTCATATATCCTAACCTAAGGGAACCTAACATCTCGGGTGTAATATTTTACAACATTCCTGTCGTGTCGTCGCCTGCTTCTCGGTGGGCTCATCATATACGTCTATAGCGATATATATCCTAGCCTAAGGCGATCTAACATGTCGAATGTAATATTTTACATCATTCCTGACGTGTCGGCCCGTAGTTCTCGGTGGTAACATTATATACGTCTATAACGTTATATATCTTAGCCTACGGCAACCTAACATGTCGAATGTAATATTTTACAACATTCCTGGCGTGTCGTCGCTACTTCTGGATGGGGATATTATATAAATATATTACGTTGTATATCCTAACCTAAGGGAACCTAACATCTCGCATGTAATTTTTTAAAACATTCCTGGCATGTCGGTCCCTACGTCTCGGTGAGAACATTATATACGTCTACAACGTTGTATATCCTAACCTAAGGCAACCTAACATCTCGGATGTAATATTTTACAACACTCCTGGCATGTCGGTCCCTACTTCTCGGTGGGAACATTCTATATGTCTATAACGTTGTATATCCTAACCTAAGGCAACCTAACATATCGGATGTAATATTTTACAACATTCCTGGCGTGTCGTCGCCTGCTTCACGATGGGGAAATTATATACGTCTATAACGTTGTATATCCTAAACTAAAGCGACCTAACACCTCGGATGTAATATTTTACAACATTCCTGCCATGTCGGTCCCTACATCTCGGTGGGAACATACTATACGTCTATAACGTTGTATATCCTAACTTAAGGGACCCTAACATCTCGGATGTAATATTTGACAACTTTCCTGGCGTGTTAGCCCGTACTTCTCGGTGGGCTCATCATATACGTCTATAGCGATATATATCCTAGCCTAAGGCGATCTAACATGTCGAATGTAATATTTTACATCATTCCTGACGTGTCGGCCCGTAGTTCTCGGTGGCAACATTATATACGTCTATAACGTTATATATCTTAGCCTAAGGCAACCTAACATGTCGAATGTAATATTTTACAACATTCCTGGCGTGTCGTCGCTACTTCTGGATGGGGATATTATATAAATATATTACGTTGTATATCCTAACCTAAGGGAACCTAACATCTCGCATGTAATTTTTTAAAACATTCCTGGCATGTCGGTCCCTACGTCTCGGTGAGAACATTATATACGTCTACAACGTTGTATATCCTAACCTAAGGCAACCCAACATCTCGGATGTAATATTTTACAACACTCCTGGCATGTCGGTCCCTACTTCTCGGTGGGAACATTCTATATGTCTATAACGTTGTATATCCTAACCTAAGGCAACCTAACATATCGGATGTAATATTTTACAACATTACTGGCATGTCGGTCTCTACTTCTTGGTGGCAACATTGTATACGTCTATAACGATATATGTCCTAGCCTAATGCAACCTAACATCTCGGATGTAATATTTTACAACATTCCTGGCGTGTCGACTCCTGCTTCTCGATGGGGACATTATATACGTCTATAATGTTGTATAACCTAACCTAACGCAACCTAACATCTCGGATGTAATATTTTATAACATTCCTGGCGTGTCGTCTCCTGCTTCTCGATGGAGACATAATATACGTCAATAACGTTGTATATCCTAACCTAAAGCGACCTAACATCTCGGATGTAATATTTTACAACATTCCTGGCATGTCGGTCCCTACATCTCGGTGGGAACATACTATACGTCTATAACGTTGTATATCCTAACTTAAGGGAACCTAACATCTCGGATGTAATATTTGACAACTTTCCTGGCGTGTTAGCCCGTACTTCTCGGTGGGCTCATCATATACGTCTATAGCGATATATATCCTAGCCTGAGGCGATCTAACATGTCGAATGTAATATTTTACATCATTCCTGACGTGTCGGCCCGTAGTTCTCGGTGGTAACATTATATACGTCTATAACGTTATATATCCTAGCCTAAGGCAACCTAACATCTCGGATGTAATATTTGACAACATTCCTGGCGTGTCGGCCCGTACTTCTCGGTGGGAACATCATATGCGTCTATAGCGATATATATCCTAACCTAAGGCAACCTAACATCTCGGATGTATTATTTTACAACATTCCTGGCGCGTCGGCTCCTACTTTTCGGTGGGAACATTATATACGTCTATAACGTTGTATATCCTAACCTAACGCAACCTAACAACTGGCATGTAATATTTTACAACATTCCTGGCGTGTTGTCGCCTGCTTCTCGATTGGGACATTATATACGTCTATAACGTTGTATATCCTAACCTATCGCAACCTAACATCTGGGATGTAATATTTTACATCATTCCCGGGGTGTCGGCCCGTACTTCTCGGTGGGAAAATTCTGTACCTCTATAGCGTTGTATATCCTAACGTAAGGCAACCTAACACCTCGGATGTAATCCTTAACAACATTCCTGGCGTGTAGGCCCGTACTTCTAGGTGGGAAAATTGTATACGTCTATATCGTTATATATCCTAGCCTAAGGCGACCTAACATGTCGAATGTAATATTTTACAACATTCCTGGCGTGTCGTCTCCTGCTTCTCGATGGGGACATTATATACGTCTATACTGTTGTATATCCTAACCTAACGCAACCTAACATCTCGGATGTAATATTTTACAACATTCCTGGCATGTCGGTCCCTACATCTCGGTGGGAACATTCTATACGTCTATAACGCTGTATATCCTAACCTAAGGGAACCTAACATCTCGGGTGTAATATTTTACAACATTCCTGACTCGTCGGCCCCTATTTTTTGGTGGGAACATTATATACATCTATAACGTTATATATCCTAGTCTAAGGCAACCTAACATGTCGAATGTAATATTTTACAACATTCCTGGCGTGTCGTCGCCTACTTCTCGATGGGGACATTATATACATCTATAACCTTGTATATCCTAACCTAAGGCAACCTAACATCTGGGATGTAATATTTTACAACATTCCTGGCGTGTCGTCGCCTGCTTCACGATGGGGACATTATATACGTCTATAACGTTGTATATCCTAACCTAAGGCAACCTAACATCTGGGATGTAATATTTTACAACATTCCTGGCGTGTCGTCGCCTGCTTCACGATGGGGACATTATATACGTCTATAACGTTGTATATCCTAAACTAAAGCGACCTAACATCTCGGATGTAATATTTTACAACATTCCTGCCATGTCGGTCCCTACATCTCGGTGGGAACATATTATACGTCTATAACGTTGTATATCCTAACTTAAGGGAACCTAACATCTCGGATGTAATATTTGACAACTTTCCTGGCGTGTTAGCCCGTACTTCTCGGTGGGCGCATCATATACGTCTATAGCGATATATATCCTAGCCTAAGGCGATCTAACATGTCGACTGTAATATTTTACATCATTCCTGACGTGTCGGCCCGTAGTTCTCGGTGGTAACATTATATACGTCTATAACGTTATAAATCCTAGCCTAAGGCAACCTAACATGTCGAATGTAATATTTTACAACATTCCTGGCGTGTCGTCGCTACTTCTGGATGGGGATATTATATAAATATATTACGTTGTATATCCTAACCTAAGGGAACCTAACATCTCGCATGTAATTTTTTAAAACATTCCTGGCATGTCGGTCCCTACGTCTCGGTGAGAACATTATATACGTCTACAACGTTGTATATCCTAACCTAAGGCAACCTAACATCTCGGATGTAATATTTTACAACACTCCTGGCATGTCGGTCCCTACTTCTCGGTGGGAACATTCTATATGTCTATAACGTTGTATATCCTAACCTAAGGCAACATAACATCTCGGATGTAATATTTTACAACATTCCTGGCATGTCGGTCTCTACTTCTTGGTGGCAACATTGTATACGTCTATAACGATATATGTCCTAGAATAATGCAACCTAACATCTGGGATGTAATATTTTACAACATTCCTGGCGTGTCGTCGCCTGCTTCTCGATGGGGACATAATATACGTCTATAACGTTGTATATCCTAACCTAAGGCAACCTAACATCTCGGATGTAATATTTTATAACATTCCTGGCGTGTCGTCACCTGCTTCTCGATGGAGACATTATATACGTCAATAACGTTGTATATCCTAACCTAAAGCGGCCTAACATCTCGGATGTAATATTTTACAACATTCCTGGCGCGTCGGCACCTACTTCTTGGTGGGAACACTATATACGTCTATAGCGTTATATACCATAACCTAAGGGAACCTAACATCTCGGATGTAATATTTTAATACATTACTGGCACGTCGGCTCCTACTTCTCGGTGGGAACATTATATACGTCTATAACGTTATATATCCTAACGTAAATCAACATATCATCTCGGATGTAATATTTTACAACATTCCTGGCGCGTCGGCCCCTACTTCTCGGTGGACACATTATATACGTCTATATCGCAATATTACCTAACCTAACCCATCTAGCCCCTCGCTGGTAATGTTTTACAGAATCCAGTTCGTGTCGTCCCGTACGTCTCGGTGGGGGCATTGTATGCGTCTATAACATTATATATCCTAACCTAAGGCAACCTAACATCTCGGATGTAGTATTTTACAACATTCCTGGCGGGTCGGCCCCTACTTCTCGGTGGGAACATTATATACGTCCATAACGTGATATAACCTAATCTAACCCATCTAGCCCCTCGGCGGTAATGTTTTACAGAATCCCGTTCGGGTTGGTTCATACTTCTCGGTGGGGACATAATGTACGTCTATAACATTGTATGTCCCACCCGAAGGCAACCTAACGTCTCGAATGTACTCTTTCACAACATTCCTGGCGGGTCGGCCCCACTTCTCGGTAGGGACATTATATAAGTCTATATCGTAATATAACCTAACCTAACCCATCTAGCCCCTCGCTGGTAATGCTTTACAGTATCCAGTTCGTGTCGTCCCGTACGTGTCGGTGGGGACATTGTATGCGTCTATAACGTTATATATCCTAACCTAAGGCAACCTAACATCTCGGATGTAGTATTTTACAACATTCCTGGCGGGTCGGCCCCTACTTCTCGGTGGGAACATTATATAGGTCTACAACGTAGTATAACCTAACCTAACCCATCTAGCCCCTCGCTGGTAATGCTTTACAGTATCCAGTTCGTGTCGTGGCGTACGTGTCGGTGGGGACATTGTATGCGTCTATAACGTTATATATCCTAACCTAAGGCAACCTAACATCCCGAATGTAGTATTTTACAACATTCCACTCGGGTCGGCCCCTAATTCTCGTTGGGTACACTATATACGTCTACAACGTAATATAACATAACCAAACCCATCTAGCCCCTCGCTGGTAATGTTTTACAGAATCCAGTTCGTGTCGTCCCGTACGTCTCGGTGGGGACATTGTATGCATCTATAACGATATATATCCCAACCTAAGGCGACCTAACATCTCGGATGTAGTATTTTGCAACATTACAGGCGTGTCGGCCCCTACTTCTCGGTGGGAACATTATATACGTCTATATCGTAATACAACCTAACCTAACCCATTTTCCCCTTCGGTGATAATTTTTTACAGAATCCCGGTCGTGTTGGCTCATACTTCTCGGTGGGGACATTATATACGTCTATAACGTTATATATCATAACCTAAGGCAACCTAACATCTCGGATGTAGTATTTTCCAAAATACCTGGCGGCTTGGCCCCTACTTCTCGGTGGGAACATTATATAGGTCTACAACGTAGTATAACCTAACCTAACCCATCTAGCCCCTCGGCGGTAATGTTTTACAGAATCCCGGTCGTGTCGGCCCGTACTTCTCGGTGGGGACATTATATGCGTCTAGAAAGTTATATATCCTAACCTAAGGCAACCTAACATCTCGGATGTAGTATTCTACAACATTCCTGGCGGGTCGGCCCCTACTTCTCGGTGGACACATTATATACGTCTATATCGCAATATTACCTAACCTAACCCATCTAGCCCCTCGCTGGTAATGCTTTACAGTATCCAGTTCGTTTCGTCCCGTAGTTCTCGGTGATAACATTATATGCGTGTATAACATTATATATCCTAGCCTAAGGAAACCCAACATCTCGGATGTAATATTTTACAACATTCTGGCTTGTAGGTCCCCACGTCTCGATCTGTACATTATATACGTCTATATCGATATATGTCCTAACCTAAAGCAACCTAACATCTCAGATGTAATATTTTACAACATTCCCGGCATGTCGGTCCCCACTTCTCGGTGGGAACATTGTATACGTCTGTAACGATATATATCCTAGCCTAAGCAATCTAACATCTCGGATGTAATATTTTACAACATTCCTGACGCGTCGGCACCTATTTCTCGGTGGGACCATTATATACGTCTATAGCGTTTTACATCCTAGCCTAAGGCGACCTAACATGTCGAATGTAATATTTTACAGCATTCCTGGCGTGTCGTCGCCTGCTTCTCGATGGGCACATTATATACGTCTACAAAGTTGTATATCCTAACCTAACGCAACCTAACATCTGGGATTTAATATTTTACATCATTCCTGGCGTGGCGTCGCCTGCTTCTCGATGGGGACATTATATACGTCTTTGATGTTGTATATCCTAACCTAACGCAACCTAAAATCTGGGATGTAATATTTTACAACATTCCTGGCATGTCGGTCCCTACGTCTCGGTGGGAACATTCTATACGTCTATAACGTTGTATATCCTAACCTAAGGGAACCTAAAATCTCGGGTGTAATATTTTACAACATTCCTGACGCGTCGTCGCCTACTTCTGGATGGGGACATTATATACATCTATAACGTGGTATATCCTAGCCTAAGGCAAGCTAACATCTCGGATATGAAATTTTACAACATTCCTGTCATTTCGGCCCGTAGTTCTCGGTGGTAACATTATATACGTCTATAACGTTATATATCCTAGCCTAAGGCAACCTAACATCTCGAATGTAATATTTGACAACATTCCTGGCCTGCTAGCCCGTATTTCTGGGTGGGAAAATCATACACGACTATAGCGATATATATCCTAACCGAAGGCAACCTAATATCTCGGATGTAATATTTTACAACATTCCTGTCGCGTCGGATCCTACTTTTCGGTGGGAACATTATACAAGTCTATAACGTTGCATATCCTAACGTAAGGCAACATAACATCTCGGATGTAATATTTGACAACATTCCTGGCGTGTCGTCGCCTGCTTCTCGATGGGGACATTATATACGTCTATAGCGTTGTGTATCCTGACCTAACGCAACCTAACATTTGGGATGTAATATTTTACAACATTGCTTGCATGTCGGTGCCTACGTCTCGGTGGGAACATTATATACGTCTATAACGTTATATATCCTAGCCTAAGGCCATCTAACATGTCGAATGTAATATTTTACAACATTCCTGACGCGTCGGCCCCTATTTTCCGGTGGGAACATTATATACGTCTATAACGTTATATATCCTAGTCTAAGGCAACCTGACATGTCGAATGTAATATTTTACAACACTCCTGTCGTGTAGTCGCCTACTTCTGGATGGGGACATTATATACATCTATAACTTTGTATATCCTAACCTAAGGCAGCCTAACATCTCGGATGTAATATTTTACAACATTCCTGGCATGTCGGTCCCTACATCTCGGTGGGAACATACTATACGTCTATAACGTTGTATATCCTAACCTAAGGGAACCTAACATCTCGGGTGTAATATTTTACGACATTCCTGACGCGTCGGTCCCTATTTTTCGGTGGGAACATTATATACGTCTATAACGTTATATATCCTATCCTAAGGCAACCTAACATCTCGGATGTAATATTTGACAACATTCCTGGCATGTCGGTCCGTACTTCTCGGTGGGAACATCATATACGTCTATAGCGATATATATCATAACCGAAGGCAACGTAACCTCTCGGATGTAATATTTTACAACATTCCTGGCGCGTCGGCTCCTATTTTTCGGTGGGAACATTATATACGTCTATAACGTTATATGTCCTAACGTAAGGCAACATAACATCTCGGATGTAATATTTTACAACATTCCTGACGCGTCGGCCCCTATTTCTCGGTGGGAACATAATATACGTCTATAACATTATAGATCCTAGCCTAAGGTAACCTAACATCTCGGATGTAATATTTTACAACATTCCTGGCGTGTCGTCGCCTGCTTCTCGATGGGGACATTATATACGTCTATATCGTTGTATATCCTAACCTAACGCAACCTAACTTCTGGGATGTAATATTTTACAACATTCCTGGCATGTCGGTCCCTACGTCTCGGTGGTAATATTACATACGTCTATAACGTTATATATCCTAGCCTAAGGCGGCCTAACATGTCGAATGTAATATTTTACATCATTCCTGGCGTGTCGGCCCGTAGTTCTCGGTGGTAACAATATCTTCGTCTATAACGTTATGTATCCTAGCCTAAGGCAACCTAACATGCCGAATGTAATATTTTACAACATTCCTGGCGTGTCGTCGCCTACTTCTCGATGGGGACATTATATACGTCTATAACGTTGTATATCCTAACCTAACGCAACCTAACATCTCGGATGTAATATTTTACAACATTCCTGGCATGTCGGTCCCTACATCTCGGTGGGAACATTATATACGTCTATAACGTTATATATCCTAGCCTAAGGCGTCCTAACATGTCGAATATAATATTTTACATCATTCCTGGCGTGTCGTCGCCTGCTTCTCGATGGGAACATTATATACGTCTATAACGTTGTGTATCCTAACCTAACGCAACCTAACATCTGGGATGTAATATTCCTGGCGTGTCGTCGCCTACTTCTGGATGGGGAGATTATATACGTCTATAACGTTATATATCCTAACCTAAGGCAACCTAACATCTCGGATGTAATAGTTGACAACATTCCTGGCGTGTCCGCCCGTACTTCTCGGTGGGAACATTATATACGTCTATAACGTTATAGATCCTAGCCTTAGGTAACCTAACATCTCGGATGTAATATTTTACAACATTCCTGGCGTGTCGTCGCCTGCTTCTCGATGGGGACATTATATACGTCTATATCGTTGTATATTCTAACCTAACGCAACCTAACTTCTGGGATGTAATATTTTACAACATTCCTGGCATGTCGGTCCCTACGTCTCGGTGGTAATATTACATACGTCTATAACGTTATATATCCTAGCCTAAGGCGGCCTAACATGTCGAATGTAATATTTTACATCATTCCTGGCGTGTCGGCCCGTAGTTCTCGGTGGTAACAATATCTTCGTCTATAACGTTATGTATCCTAGCCTAAGGCAACCTAACATGCCGAATGTAATATTTTACAACATTCCTGGCGTGTCGTCGCCTACTTCTCGATGGGGACATTATATACGTCTATAACGTTGTGTATCCTAACCTAACGCAACCTAACATCTGGGATGTAATATTCCTGGCATGTCGTCGCCTACTTCTGGATGGGGAGATTATATACGTCTATAACGTTATATATCCTAACCTAAGGCAACCTAACATCTCGGATGTAATAGTTGACAACATTCCTGGCGTGTCCGCCCGTACTTCTCCGTGGGAACATTATATACGTCTATAACGTTATATATCCTAGCCTAAGGCCACATAACATGTCGAATGTAATATTTTACAACATTCCTGGCGTGTCGTCGCCTACTTCTCGATGGGTGCATTATATACGTCCATAACGTTGTATATCCTAACCTAACGCAACCTAACATCTGCGATGTATTATTTTACAACATTCCTGGCATGTCGGTGCCTACGTCTCGATGGGAACATTCTATACGTCTATAACGCTGCATATCCTAACCTAAGGGAACCTAACATCTCGGGTGTAATATTTTACAACATTCCTGACGCGTCGGCCCCTATTTTTCGGTGGGAACATTATATACTTCTATAACGTTATATATCCTAGCCTAAGGCGACCTAACATCTGGGATGTAATATTTTACAACATTCCTGGCGTGTCGTCGCCTATTTCTCGCTGGGAACATTATATATGTCTATAACGTTATATATCATAACCTAAGGCAACCTAACATCTCTACATTAATATTTTACAACATTCCTGGCGTGACGGCCCCTACTTCCCGATGGGGACATTATATACGTCCATAACGTTGTATACCCTAACCTAAGGCAACCTAACATCTCGGATGTAATAGTTGATAACATTCCTGGCGTGTCGTCGCCTGCTTCTCGATGGGGACATTATATACGTCTATAACGTTGTATATCCTAACCTAACGCAACCTAACATCTCGGTTGTAATATTTTACAACATTCCTTGCATGTCGGTGCCTACGT
Source organism: Xylocopa violacea (assembly GCA_963969225.1). Lineage (NCBI taxonomy): Eukaryota > Metazoa > Arthropoda > Insecta > Hymenoptera > Apidae > Xylocopa > Xylocopa violacea. The sequence continues at coordinate 4,209,336 of CAXAJV010000678.1, forward strand.
CTCGGGGGGAACATTATATACGTCTATAACGTTATATATCCTAGCCTAAGGCCACCTAACATGTCGAATGTAATATTTTACAACATTCCTGACGCGTCGGCCCCTATTTTCCGGTGGGAACATTATATACGTCTATAACGTTATATATCCTAGTCTAAGGCAACCTGACATGTCGAATGTAATATTTTACAACACTCCTGTCGTGTAGTCGCCTACTTCTGGATGGGGACATTATATACATCTATAACTTTGTATATCCTAACCTAAGGCAGCCTAACATCTCGGATGTAATATTTTACAACATTCCTGGCATGTCGGTCCCTACATCTCGGTGGGAACATACTATACGTCTATAACGTTGTATATCCTAACCTAAGGGAACCTAACATCTCGGGTGTAATATTTTACAACATTCCTGACGCGTCGGCCCCTATTTCTCGGTGGGAACATAATATACGTCTATAACATTATAGATCCTAGCCTAAGGTAACCTAACATCTCGGATGTAATATTTTACAACATTCCTGGCGTGTCGTCGCCTGCTTCTCGATGGGGACATTATATACGTCTATATCGTTGTATATCCTAACCTAACGCAACCTAACTTCTGGGATGTAATATTTTACAACATTCCTGGCATGTCGGTCCCTACGTCTCGGTGGTAATATTACATACGTCTATAACGTTATATATCCTAGCCTAAGGCGGCCTAACATGTCGAATGTAATATTTTACATCATTCCTGGCGTGTCGGCCCGTAGTTATCGGTGGTAACAATATCTTCGTCTATAACGTTATGTATCCTAGCCTAAGGCAACCTAACATGCCGAATGTAATATTTTACAACATTCCTGGCGTGTCGTCGCCTACTTCTCGATGGGGACATTATATACGTCTATAACGTTGTGTATCCTAACCTAACGCAACCTAACATCTGGGATGTAATATTCCTGGCGTGTCGTCGCCTACTTCTGGATGGGGAGATTATATACGTCTATAACGTTATATATCCTAACCTAAGGCAACCTAACATCTCGGATGTAATAGTTGACAACATTCCTGGCGTGTCCGCCCGTACTTCTCCGTGGGAACATTATATACGTCTATAACGTTATATATCCTAGCCTAAGGCCACATAACATGTCGAATGTAATATTTTACAACATTCCTGGCGTGTCGTCGCCTACTTCTCGATGGGTGCATTATATACGTCCATAACGTTGTATATCCTAACCTAACGCAACCTAACATCTGCGATGTATTATTTTACAACATTCCTGGCATGTCGGTGCCTACGTCTCGATGGGAACATTCTATACGTCTATAACGCTGCATATCCTAACCTAAGGGAACCTAACATCTCGGGTGTAATATTTTACAACATTCCTGACGCGTCGGCCCCTATTTTTCGGTGGGAACATTATATACTTCTATAACGTTATATATCCTAGCCTAAGGCGACCTAACATCTGGGATGTAATATTTTACAACATTCCTGGCGTGTCGTCGCCTATTTCTCGCTGGGAACATTATATGTGTCTATAACGTTATATATCATAACCTAAGGCAACCTAACATCTCTACATTAATATTTTACAACATTCCTGGCGTGACGGCCCCTACTTCCCGATGGGGACATTATATACGTCCATAACGTTGTATACCCTAACCTAAGGCAACCTAACATCTCGGATGTAATAGTTGATAGCATTCCTGGCGTGTCGTCGCCTGCTTCTCGATGGGGACATTATATACGTCTATAACGTTGTATATCCTAACCTAACGCAACCTAACATCTCGGATGTAATATTCTACAACATTCCTGGCATGTCGGTCCCTACATCTCGGTGGGAACATTATATACGTCTATAACGTTATATATCCTAGCCTAAGGCGACCTAACATGTCGAATATAATATTTTACATCATTCCTGGCGTGTCGTCGCCTGCTTCTCGATGGGAACATTATATACGTCTATAACGTTGTGTATCCTAACCTAACGCAACCTAACATCTGGGATGTAATATTCCTGGCATGTCGTCGCCTACTTCTGGATGGGGAGATTATATACGTCTATAACGTTATATATCCTAACCTAAGGCAACCTAACATCTCGGATGTAATAGTTGACGACATTCCTGGCGTGTCCGCCCGTACTTCTCCGTGGGAACATTATATACGTCTATAACGTTATATATCCTAGCCTAAGGCCACATAACATGTCGAATGTAATATTTTACAACATTCCTGGCGTGTCGTCGCCTACTTCTCGATGGGTGCATTATATACGTCCATAACGTTGTATATCCTAACCTAACGCAACCTAACATCTGCGATGTATTATTTTACAACATTCCTGGCATGTCGGTGCCTACGTCTCGATGGGAACATTCTATACGTCTATAACGCTGCATATCCTAACCTAAGGGAACCTAACATCTCGGGTGTAATATTTTACAACATTCCTGACGCGTCGGCCCCTATTTTTCGGTGGGAACATTATATACTTCTATAACGTTATATATCCTAGCCTAAGGCGACCTAACATCTGGGGTGTAATATTTTACAACATTCCTGGCGTGTCGTCGCCTATTTCTCGCTGGGAACATTATATATGTCTATAACGTTATATATCATAACCTAAGGCAACCTAACATCTCTACATTAATATTTTACAACATTCCTGGCGTGACGGCCCCTACTTCCCGATGGGGACATTATATACGTCCATAACGTTGTATACCCTAACCTAAGGCAACCTAACATCTCGGATGTAATAGTTGATAACATTCCTGGCGTGTCGTCGCCTGCTTCTCGATGGGGACATTATATACGTCTATAACGTTGTATATCCTAACCTAACGCAACCTAACATCTCGGTTGTAATATTTTACAACATTCCTTGCATGTCGGTGCCTACGTCTCGGGGGGAACATTATATACGTCTATAACGTTATATATCCTAGCCTAAGGCCACCTAACATGTCGAATGTAATATTTTACAACATTCCTGACGCGTCGGCCCTTATTTTCCGGTGGGAACATTATATACGTCTATAACGTTATATATCCTAGTCTAAGGCAACCTGACATGTCGAATGTAATATTTTACAACACTCATGTCGTGTAGTCGCCTACTTCTGGATGGGAACATTATATACATCTATAACTTTGTATATCCTAACCTAAGGCAGCCTAACATCTCGGATGTAATATTTTACAACATTCCTGGCATGTCGGTCCCTACATCTCGGTGGGAACATACTATACGTCTATAACGTTGTATATCCTAACCTAAGGGAACCTAACATCTCGGGTGTAATATTTTACAACATTCCTGACGCGTCGGCCCCTATTTCTCGGTGGGAACATAATATACGTCTATAACATTATAGATCCTAGCCTAAGGTAACCTAACATCTCGGATGTAATATTTTACAACATTCCTGGCGTGTCGTCGCCTGCTTCTCGATGGGGACATTATATACGTCTATATCGTTGTATATCCTAACCTAACGCAACCTAACTTCTGGGATGTAATATTTTACAACATTCCTGGCATGTCGGTCCCTACGTCTCGGTGGTAATATTACATACGTCTATAACGTTATATATCCTAGCCTAAGGCGGCCTAACATGTCGAATGTAATATTTTACATCATTCCTGGCGTGTCGGCCCGTAGTTATCGGTGGTAACAATATCTTCGTCTATAACGTTATGTATCCTAGCCTAAGGCAACCTAACATGCCGAATGTAATATTTTACAACATTCCTGGCGTGTCGTCGCCTACTTCTCGATGGGGACATTATATACGTCTATAACGTTGTGTATCCTAACCTAACGCAACCTAACATCTGGGATGTAATATTCCTGGCGTGTCGTCGCCTACTTCTGGATGGGGAGATTATATACGTCTATAACGTTATATATCCTAACCTAAGGCAACCTAACATCTCGGATGTAATAGTTGTCAACATTCCTGGCGTGTCCGCCCGTACTTCTCCGTGGGAACATTATATACGTCTATAACGTTATATATCCTAGCCTAAGGCCACATAACATGTCGAATGTATTATTTTACAACATTCCTGGCGTGTCGTCGCCTACTTCTCGATGGGTGCATTATATACGTCCATAACGTTGTATATCCTAACCTAACGCAACCTAACATCTGCGATGTATTATTTTACAACATTCCTGGCATGTCGGTGCCTACGTCTCGATGGGAACATTCTATACGTCTATAACGCTGCATATCCTAACCTAAGGGAACCTAACATCTCGGGTGTAATATTTTACAACATTCCTGACGCGTCGGCCCCTATTTTTCGGTGGGAACATTATATACTTCTATAACGTTATATATCCTAGCCTAAGGCGACCTAACATCTGGGATGTAATATTTTACAACATTCCTGGCGTGTCGTCGCCTATTTCTCGCTGGGAACATTATATGTGTCTATAACGTTATATATCATAACCTAAGGCAACCTAACATCTCTACATTAATATTTTACAACATTCCTGGCGTGACGGCCCCTACTTCCCGATGGGGACATTATATACGTCCATAACGTTGTATACCCTAACCTAAGGCAACCTAACATCTCGGATGTAATAGTTGATAACATTCCTGGCGTGTCGTCGCCTGCTTCTCGATGGGGACATTATATACGTCTATAACGTTGTATATCCTAACCTAACGCAACCTAACATCTCGGATGTAATATTCTACAACATTCCTGGCATGTCGGTCCCTACATCTCGGTGGGAACATTATATACGTCTATAACGTTATATATCCTAGCCTAAGGCGACCTAACATGTCGAATATAATATTTTACATCATTCCTGGCGTGTCGTCGCCTGCTTCTCGATGGGAACATTATATACGTCTATAACGTTGTGTATCCTAACCTAACGCAACCTAACATCTGGGATGTAATATTCCTGGCGTGTCGTCGCCTACTTCTGGATGGGGAGATTATATACGTCTATAACGTTATATATCCTAACCTAAGGCAACCTAACATCTCGGATGTAATAGTTGACAACATTCCTGGCGTGTCCGCCCGTACTTCTCCGTGGGAACATTATATACGTCTATAACGTTATATATCCTAGCCTAAGGCCACATAACATGTCGAATGTAATATTTTACAACATTCCTGGCGTGTCGTCGCCTACTTCTCGATGGGTGCATTATATACGTCCATAACGTTGTATATCCTAACCCAACGCAACCTAACATCTGCGATGTATTATTTTACAACATTCCTGGCATGTCGGTGCCTACGTCTCGATGGGAACATTCTATACGTCTATAACGCTGCATATCCTAACCTAAGGGAACCTAACATCTCGGGTGTAATATTTTACAACATTCCTGACGCGTCGGCCCCTATTTTTCTGTGAGAACATTATATACTTCTATAACGTTATATATCCTAGCCTAAGGAGACCTAACATCTGGGATGTAATATTTTACAACATTCCTGGCGTGTCGTCGCCTATTTCTCGCTGGGAACATTATATATGTCTATAACGTTATATATCATAACCTAAGGCAACCTAACATCTCTACATTAATATTTTACAACATTCCTGGCGTGACGGCCCCTACTTCCCGATGGGGACATTATATACGTCCATAACGTTGTATACCCTAACCTAAGGCAACCTAACATCTCGGATGTAATAGTTGATAACATTCCTGGCGTGTCGTCGCCTGCTTCTCGATGGGGACATTATATACGTCTATAACGTTGTATATCCTAACCTAACGCAACCTAACATCTCGGTTGTAATATTTTACAACATTCCTTGCATGTCGGTGCCTACGTCTCGGGGGGAACATTATATACGTCTATAACGTTATATATCCTAGCCTAAGGCCACCTAACATGTCGAATGTAATATTTTACAACATTCCTGACGCGTCGGCCCCTATTTTCCGGTGGGAACATTATATACGTCTATAACGTTATATATCCTAGTCTAAGGCAACCTGACATGTCGAATGTAATATTTTACAACACTCCTGTCGTGTAGTCGCCTACTTCTGGATGGGGACATTATATACATCTATAACTTTGTATATCCTAACCTAACGCAACCTAACTTCTGGGATGTAATATTTTACAACATTCCTGGCATGTCGGTCCCTACGTCTCGGTGGTAATACTACATACGTCTATAACGTTATATATCCTAGCCTAAGGCGGCCTAACATGTCGAATGTAATATTTTACATCATTCCTGGCGTGTCGGCCCGTAGTTCTCGGTGGTAACAATATCTTCGTCTATAACGTTATGTATCCTAGCCTAAGGCAACCTAACATGCCGAATGTAATATTTTACAACATTCCTGGCGTGTCGTCGCCTACTTCTCGATGGGGACATTATATACGTCTATAACGTTGTATATCCTAACCTAACGCAACCTAACATCTCGGATGTAATATTTTACAACATTCCTGCCATGTCGGTCCCTACATCTCGGTGGGAACATTATATACGTCTATAACGTTATATATCCTAGCCTAAGGCGACCTAACATGTCGAATATAATATTTTACATCATTCCTGGCGTGTCGTCGCCTGCTTCTCGATGGGAACATTATATACGTCTATAACGTTGTGTATCCTAACCTAACGCAACCTAACATCTGGGATGTAATATTCCTGGCGTGTCGTCGCCTACTTCTGGATGGGGAGATTATATACGTCTATAACGTTATATATCCTAACCTAAGGCAACCTAACATCTCGGATGTAATAGTTGACAACATTCCTGGCGTGTCCGCCCGTACTTCTCCGTGGGAACATTATATACGTCTATAACGTTATATATCCTAGCCTAAGGCCACATAACATGTCGAATGTAATATTTTACAACATTCCTGGCGTGTCGTCGCCTACTTCTCGATGGGTGCATTATATACGTCCATAACGTTGTATATCCTAACCTAACGCAACCTAACATCTGCGATGTATTATTTTACAACATTCCTGGCATGTCGGTGCCTACGTCTCGATGGGAACATTCTATACGTCTATAACGCTGCATATCCTAACCTAAGGGAACCTAACATCTCGGGTGTAATATTTTACAACATTCCTGACGCGTCGGCCCCTATTTTTCGGTGGAAACATTATATACTTCTATAACGTTATATATCCTAGCCTAAGGCGACCTAACATCTGGGATGTAATATTTTACAACATTCCTGGCGTGTAGTCGCCTACTTCTGGATGGGGACATTATATACATCTATAACTTTGTATATCCTAACCTAAGGCAGCCTAACATCTCGGATGTAATATTTTACAACATTCCTGGCATGTCGGTCCCTACATCTCGGTGGGAACATACTATACGTCTATAACGTTGTATATCCTAACCTAAGGGAACCTAACATCTCGGGTGTAATATTTTACAACATTCCTGACGCGTCGGTCCCTATTTTTCGGTGGGAACATTATATACGTCTATAACGTTATATATCCTATCCTAAGGCAACCTAACATCTCGGATGTAATATTTGACAACATTCCTGGCATGTCGGTCCGTACTTCTCGGTGGGAACATCATATACGTCTATAGCGATATATATCCTAACCGAAGGCAACGTAACCTCTCGGATGTAATATTTTACAACATTCCTGGCGCGTCGGCTCCTATTTTTCGGTGGGAACATTATATACTTCTATAACGTTATATGTCCTAACGTAAGGCAACATAACATCTCGGATGTAATATTTTACAACATTCCTGACGCGTCGGCCCCTATTTCTCGGTGGGAACATAATATACGTCTATAACATTATAGATCCTAGCCTAAGGTAACCTAACATCTCGGATGTAATATTTTACAACATTCCTGGCGTGTCGTCGCCTGCTTCTCGATGGGGACATTATATACGTCTATATCGTTGTATATCCTAACCTAACGCAACCTAACTTCTGGGATGTAATATTTGACAACATTCCTGGCATGTCGGTCCCTACGTCTCGGTGGTAATATTACATACGTCTATAACGTTATATATCCTAGCCTAAGGCGGCCTAACATGTCGAATGTAATATTTTACATCATTCCTGGCGTGTCGGCCCGTAGTTCTCGGTGGTAACAATATCTTCGTCTATAACGTTATGTATCCTAGCCTAAGGCAACCTAACATGCCGAATGTAATATTTTACAACATTCCTGGCGTGTCGTCGCCTACTTCTCGATGGGGACATTATATACGTCTATAACTTTGTATATCCTAACCTAAGGCAGCCTAACATCTCGGATGTAATATTTTACAACATTCCTGGCATGTCGGTCCCTACATCTCGGTGGGAACATTATATATGTCTATAACGTTATATATCCTAGCCTAAGGGAACCTAACATCTCGGGTGTAATATTTTACAACATTCCTGACGCGTCGGTCCCTATTTTTCGGTGGGAACATTATATACGTCTATAACGTTATATATCCTATCCTAAGGCAACCTAACATCTCGGATGTAATATTTGACAACATTCCTGGCATGTCGGTCCGTACTTCTCGGTGGGAACATCATATACGTCTATAGCGATATATATCCTAACCGAAGGCAACGTAACCTCTCGGGTGTAATATTTTACAACATTCCTGACGCGTCGGTCCCTATTTTTCGGTGGGAATATTATATACGTCTATAACGTTATATATCCTAGCCTAAGGCAACCTAACACCTCGGATTTAATAGTTGACAACATTCCTGGCGTGTAGGTCCGTACTTCTCGGTGGGAACATTGTATACGTCTATAACGTTATATATCCTGGCCTAAGGCGACCTAACATATCGAATGTAATATTGTACATCATTCCTGGCGTGTCGTCGCCTGCTTCTCGATGGGAACATTATATACGTCTATAACGTTGTGTATCTTAACCTAACGCAACCTAACATCTGGGATGTAATATTCCTGGCGTGTCGTCGCCTACTTCTGGATGGGGACATTATATACGTCTATAACGTTATATATCCTAACCTAAGGCAACCTAACATCTCGGATGTAATAGTTGACAGCATTCCTGGCGTGTCCACCCGTACTTCTCGGTGGGAACATTATATACGTCTATAACGTGATATATCCTAGCCTAAGGCCACATAACTTGTCGAATGTAATATTTTACAACATTCCTGGCGTGTCGCCGCCTGCTTCTCGATGGGGACATTATATACATCTATAACATTGTATATCCTAACCTAAGGCAACCTAACATCTCGGATGTAATATTTTACAACATTCTGGCGTGTCGTCGCCTGCTTCTCGATGGGGAGATTATATACGTCTATAACGTTGTATATCCTAACCTAACGCAACCTAACATTTGGGATGTAATATTTTACAACCTTCCTTGCATGTCGGTGCCTACGGCTCGGTCGGAACATTATATACGTCTATACCGATATATATCCTAACATAAGGCAACCTAACATCTCGGATGTAATAGTTGACAACATTCCTGGCGTGTCCGCCTGTACTTCTCGGTGGGAACCTTATATACGTCTATAACGTTATATATCCTAGCCTAAGGCCACCTAATATGTCGAATGTAATATTTTACAACATCCCTGACGCGTCGGCCCCTATTTTTCGGTGGGAACATTATATACGTCTATAACGTTATATATCCTAGCCTAAGGCGACCTAACATGTCGAATGTAATATTTTACAACATTCCTGGCGTGTCATCGCCTACTTCTCGATGGGGACATTATATACATCTATAATCTTGTATATCCTAACCTAAGGCAGCCTAACATCTCGGATGTAGTATTTTACAACATTCCTGGCGTGTCGTCGCCTACTTCTGGATGGGGTCATTATATACATCTATAACATTGTATATCCTAACCTAAGGCAACCTAACATCTCGGATGTAATATTTTACAACATTCCTGGCGTGTCGTCGCCTACTTCTGGATGGGGACATTATATACGTCTATAACGTTATATATCCTAACCTAAGGCAACCTAACATCTCGGATGTAATATTTTACAACATTCTTGGCATGTCGGTCCCTACTTCTCGGTGGGAACATTGTATACGTCTATAACGATATATATCCTAACCTAGGGCAACCTAACATGTCGAATGTAATATTTTATTACATTCATGGAGTGTCGTCGCGTGCTTCTCGATGGGGACATTATATACGTCTATAACGTTATATATCCTAACCTAAGGCAACCTAACATCTCGGATGTAATAGTTGACAACATTCCTGGCGTGTCCACCCGTACTTCTCGGTGGGAACATTATATACGTCTATAACGTTATATATCCTAGCCTAAGGCCACATAACATGTGGAATGTAATATTTTACAACATTCCTGGCGTGTCGTCGCCTGCTTCTCGATGGGGACATTATATACATCTATAACATTGTATATCCTAACCTAAGGCAACCTAACATCTCGGATGTAATATTTTACAACATTCTGGCGTGTCGGTCCCCAAGTCTCGGTAGGAACATTATATACATCCATAACGTTGTATATCCTAACCTAAGGGAACCTAACATCTCGGTTGTAATATTTTACAACATTCCGGACACGTCGGTCCCTATTTTTCGGTGGGAATATTATATACGTCTATAACGTTATATATCCTAGCCTAAGGCAACCTAACACCTCGGATGTAATAGTTGACAACATTCCTGGCGTGTAGGCCCGTACTTCTCGGTGGGAACGTTGTATACATCTATAACGTTATATATCCTAGCCTAAGGCGACCTAACATATCGAATGTAATATTTTACATCATTCCTTGCGTGTCGTCGCCTGCTTCTCGATGGGAACATTATATACGTCTATAACGTTGTGTATCCTAACCTAACGCAACCTAACATCTGGGATGTAATATTCCTGGCGTGTCGTCGCCTACTTCTGGATGGGGACATTATATACGTCTATAACGTTGTATATCCTAACCTAAGGCAACCTAACATCTCGGATGTAATAGTTGACAACATTCCTGGCGTGTAGGCCCGTACTTCTCGGTGGGAACGTTGTATACATCTATAACGTTATATATCCTAGCCTAAGGCGACCTAACATGTCGAATGTAATATTTTACATCATTCCTGAATTGTCGGCGCGTAGTTCTCGGTGGTAACATTATATACGTCTATAACGTAATATATCTTAGCCTAAGGCAACCTAACATCTCGATGTAATATTCTACAACATTCCTGGCGCGTCGGCTCCTATTTTTCGGTGGGAACATTATATACGTCTATAACGTTATATATCCTAACCTAAGGGACCCTAACATCTCGGGTGTAATATTTTACAACATTCCTGACACGTCGTCGCCTGCTTCTCGATGGGGACATTATATAAGTCTATAACGTTGTATATCCTAACCTAACGCAACCTAACATCTGGGATGTAATATTCCTGTCATGTCGTCGCCTACTTCTGGATGGGGACATTATATACGTCTATAACGTTATATATCCTAACCTAAGGCAACCTAACATCTCGGATGTAATAGTTGACAGCATTCCTGGCGTGTCCACCCGTACTTCTCGGTGGGAACATTATATACGTCTATAACGTGATATATCCTAGCCTAAGGCAGCCTAATATCTCGGATGTAGTATTTTACAACATTCCTGGCGTGTCGTCGCCTACTTCTGGATGGGGTCATTATATACATCCATAACGTTGTATATCCTAACCTAAGGGAACCTGACATCTCGGGTGTAATATTTTACAGCATTCCTGACGCGTCGGTCCCTATTTTTCGGTGGGAATATTATATACGTCTATAACGTTATATATCCTAGCCTAAGGCAACCTAACACCTCGGATGTAATAGTTGACAACATTCCTGGCGTGTAGGCCCGTACTTCTCGGTGGGAACGTTGTATACATCTATAACGTTATATATCCTAGCCTAAGGCGACCTAACATCTCGGATGTAATAGTTGACAACATTCCTGGCGTGTCCACCCGTACTACACGGTGGGAACATTATATACGTCTATAACGTTATATATCCTAGCCTAAGGCCACATAACATGTCGAATGTAATATTCTACAACATTCCTGGCGTGTCGTCGCCTACTTCTGGATGGGGACATTATATACGTCTATAACGTTGTATATCCTAACCTAAAGCAACCTAACATCTGGGATGTAATATTTTACAAGATTCCTGGCATGTCGATTCCCAAGTCTCGGTAGGAACATTATATACGTCTATAACGATATATATCCAAACCTAAGGGAACCTAACATCTCGGATGTAATATTTTACAACATTCCTGGCGTGTCGTCGCCTGCTTCTCGATGGGGACATAATATACGTCCATAACGTTGTATATCCTAACCTAACGCAACCTAACATCTGGGATGTAATATTTTACAACATTCCTGGAGTGTCGTCGCCTACTTCTGGATAGGGTCATTATATACATCTATAACGTTGTATATCCTAACCTAAGGCAACCTAACATCTGGGATGTAATATTTTACAACATTCTTGGCATGTCGGTCCCTACTTCTCGGTGGGAACATTGTATACGTCTATAACGATATATATCCTAGCCTAAGGCAACCTAACATGTCGAATGTAATATTTTATTACATTCATGGAGTGTCGTCGCGTGCTTCTCGATGGGGACATTATATACGTCTATAACGTTATATATCCTAACCTAAGGCAACCTAACATCTCGGATGTAATAGTTGACAACATTCCTGGCGTGTCCACCCGTACTTCTCGGTGGGAACATTATATACGTCTATAACGTTATATATCCTAGCCTAAGGCCACATAACATGTCGAATGTAATATTTTACAACATTCCTGGCGTGTCGTCGCCTGCTTCTCGATGGGGACATTATATACATCTATAACATTGTATATCCTAACCTAAGGCAACCTAACATCTCGGATGTAATATTTTACAACATTCTGGCGTGTCGGTCCCCAAGTCTCGGTAGGAACATTATATACATCCATAACGTTGTATATCCTAACCTAAGGGAACCTAACATCTCGGTTGTAATATTTTACAACATTCCGGACACGTCGGTCCCTATTTTTCGGTGGGAATATTATATACGTCTATAACGTTATATATCCTAGCCTAAGGCAACCTAACACCTCGGATGTAATAGTTGACAACATTCCTGGCGTGTAGGCCCGTACTTCTCGGTGGGAACGTTGTATACATCTATAACGTTATATATCCTAGCCTAAGGCGACCTAACATATCGAATGTAATATTTTACATCATTCCTGGCGTGTCGTCGCCTGCTTCTCGATGGGAACATTATATACGTCTATAACGTTGTGTATCCTAACCTAACGCAACCTAACATCTGGGATGTAATATTCCTGGCGTGTCGTCGCCTACTTCTGCATGGGGACATTATATACGTCTATAACGTTATATATCCTAACCTAAGGCAACCTAACATCTCGGATGTAATAGTTGACAACATTCCTGGCGTGTCCACCCGTACTTCTCGGTGGGAACATCATATATGTCTATAGCGATACATATCCTAGCCTAAGGCGACCTAACATGTCGAATGTAATATTTTACATCATTCCTGACGTGTCGGCGCGTAGTTCTCGGTGGTAACATTATATACGTCTATAACGTAATATATCCTAGCCTAAGGCAACCTAACATCTCGATGTAATATTCTACAACATTCCTGGCGCGTCGGCTCCTATTTTTCGGTGGGATCATTATATACGTCTATAACGTTATATATCCTAGCCTAAGGCGACCTAACATATCGAATGTAATATTTTACATCATTCCTGGCGTGTCGTCGCCTGCTTCTCGATGGGAACATTATATACGTCTATTACGTTGTGTATCCTAACCTAACGCAACCTAACATCTGGGATGTAATATTCCTGGCGTGTCGTCGCCCACTTCTGGATGGGGACATTATATACGTCTATAACGTTATATATCCTCACCTAAGGCAACCTAACATCTCGGATGTAATAGTTGACAACATTCCTGGCGTGTCCGCCCGTACTTCTCGGTGGGAACATTATATACGTCTATAACGTTATATATCCTAGTCTAAGGCAACCTAACATAGCGAATGTAATATTTTACAACATGCCTGGCGTGTTGTCGCCTACTTCTCGATGGGGACATTATATACATCTATAATCTTGTATATCCTAACCTAAGGCAGCCTAACATCTCGGATGTAGTATTTTACAACATTCCTGGCGTGTCGTCGCCTACTTCTGGATGGGGTCATTATATACATCCATAACGTTGTATATCCTAACCTAAGGGAACCTGACATCTCGGGTGTAATATTTTACAGCATTCCTGACGCGTCGGTCCCTATTTTTCGGTGGGAATATTATATACGTCTATAACGTTATATATCCTAGCCTAAGGCAACCTAACACCTCGGATGTAATAGTTGACAACATTCCTGGCGTGTAGGCCCGTACTTCTCGGTGGGTACGTTGTATACATCTATAACGTTATATATCCTAGCCTAAGGCGACCTAACACATCGAATGTAATATTTTACATCATTCCTGGCGTGTCGTCGCCTGCTTCTCGATGGGAACATTATATACGTCTATAACGTTGTGTATCCTAACCTAACGCAACCTAACATCTGGGATGTAATATTCCTGGCGTGTCGTCGCCTGCTTCTGCATGGGGACATTATATACGTCTATAACGTTATATATCCTAACCTAAGGCAACCTAACATCTCGGATGTAATATTTTACAACATTCTTGGCATGTCGGTCCCTACTTCTCGGTGGGAACATTGTATACGTCTATAACGATATATATCCTAGCCTAAGGCAACCTAACATGTCGAATGTAATATTTTATTACATTCATGGAGTGTCGTCGCGTGCTTCTCGATGGGGACATTATATACGTCTATAACGTTATATATCCTAACCTAAGGCAACCTAACATCTCGGATGTAATAGTTGACAACATTCCTGGCGTGTCCACCCGTACTTCTCGGTGGGAACATTATATACGTCTATAACGTTATATATCCTAGCCTAAGGCCACATAACATGTCGAATGTAATATTTTACAACATTCCTGGCGTGTCGTCGCCTGCTTCTCGATGGGGACATTATATACATCTATAACATTGTATATCCTAACCTAAGGCAACCTAACATCTCGGAAGTAATATTTTACAACATTCTGGCGTGTCGGTCCCCAAGTCTCGGTAGGAACATTATATACATCCATAACGTTGTATATCCTAACCTAAGGGAACCTAACATCTCGGTTGTAATATTTTACAACATTCCGGACACGTCGGTCCCTATTTTTCGGTGGGAATATTATATACGTCTATAACGTTATATATCCTAGCCTAAGGCAACCTAACACCTCGGATGTAATAGTTGACAACATTCCTGGCGTGTAGGCCCGTACTTCTCGGTGGGAACGTTGTATACATCTATAACGTTATATATCCTAGCCTAAGGCGACCTAACATATCGAATGTAATATTTTACATCATTCCTGGCGTGTCGTCGCCTGTTTCTCGATGGGAACATTATATACGTCTATAACGTTGTGTATCCTAACCTAACGCAACCTAACATCTGGGATGTAATATTCCTGGCGTGTCGTCGCCTGCTTCTGCATGGGGACATTATATACGTCTATAACGTTATATATCCTAACCTAAGGCAACCTAACATCTCGGATGTAATATTTTACAACATTCTTGGCATGTCGGTCCCTACTTCTCGGTGGGAACATTGTATACGTCTATAACGATATATATCCTAGCCTAAGGCAACCTAACATGTCGAATGTAATATTTTATTACATTCATGGAGTGTCGTCGCGTGCTTCTCGATGGGGACATTATATACGTCTATAACGTTATATATCCTAACCTAAGGCAACCTAACATCTCGGATGTAATAGTTGACAACATTCCTGGCGTGTCCACCCGTACTTCTCGGTGGGAACATTATATACGTCTATAACGTTATATATCCTAGCCAAAGGCCACATAACATGTCGAATGTAATATTTTACAACATTCCTGGCGTGTCGTCGCCTGCTTCTCGATGGGGACATTATATACATTTATAACATTGTATATCCTAACCTAAGGCAACCTAACATCTCGGAAGTAATATTTTACAACATTCTGGCGTGTCGGTCCCCAAGTCTCGGTAGGAACATTATATACATCCATAACGTTGTATATCCTAACCTAAGGGAACCTAACATCTCGGTTGTAATATTTTACAACATTCCGGACACGTCGGTCCCTATTTTTCGGTGGGAATATTATATACGTCTATAACGTTATATATCCTAGCCTAAGGCAACCTAACACCTCGGATGTAATAGTTGACAACATTCCTGGCGTGTAGGCCCGTACTTCTCGGTGGGAACGTTGTATACATCTATAACGTTATATATCCTAGCCTAAGGCGACCTAACATGTCGAATGTAATATTTTACATCATTCCTGACGTGTCGGCGCGTAGTTCTCGGTGGTAACATTATATACGTCTATAACGTAATATATCCTATCCTAAGGCAACCCAACATCTCGATGTAATATTCTACAACATTCCTGGCGCGTCGGCTCCTATTTTTCGGTGGGAACATTATATACGTCTATAACGTTATATATCCTAGCCTAAGGCGACCTAACATATCGAATGTAATATTTTACATCATTCCTGGCGTGTCGTCGCCTGCTTCTCGATGGGAACATTATATACGTCTATAACGTTGTGTATCCTAACCTAACGCAACCTAACATCTGGGATGTAATATTCCTGGCGTGTCGTCGCCTGCTTCTGCATGGGGACATTATATACGTCTATAACGTTATATATCCTAACCTAAGGCAACCTAACATCTCGGATGTAATATTTTACAACATTCTTGGCATGTCGGTCCCTACTTCTCGGTGGGAACATTGTATACGTCTATAACGATATATATCCTAGCCTAAGGCAACCTAACATGTCGAATGTAATATTTTATTACATTCATGGAGTGTCGTCGCGTGCTTCTCGATGGGGACATTATATACGTCTATAAGGTTATATATCCTAACCTAAGGCAACCTAACATCTCGGATGTAATAGTTGACAACATTCCTGGCGTGTCCACCCGTACTTCTCGGTGGGAACATTATATACGTCTATAACGTTATATATCCTAGCCTAAGGCCACATAACATGTCGAATGTAATATTTTACAACATTCCTGGCGTGTCGTCGCCTGCTTCTCGATGGGGACATTATATACATCTATAACATTGTATATCCTAACCTAAGGCAACCTAACATCTCGGAAGTAATATTTTACAACATTCTGGCGTGTCGGTCCCCAAGTCTCGGTAGGAACATTATATACATCCATAACGTTGTATATCCTAACCTAAGGGAACCTAACATCTCGGTTGTAATATTTTACAACATTCCGGACACGTCGGTCCCTATTTTTCGGTGGGAATATTATATACGTCTATAACGTTATATATCCTAGCCTAAGGCAACCTAACACCTCGGATGTAATAGTTGACAACATTCCTGGCGTGTAGGCCCGTACTTCTCGGTGGGAAAGTTGTATACATCTATAACGTTATATATCCTAGCCTAAGGCGACCTAACATGTCGAATGTAATATTTTACATCATTCCTGACGTGTCGGCGCGTAGTTCTCGGTGGTAACATTATATACGTCTATAACGTAATATATCCTAGCCTAAGGCAACCTAACATCTCGATGTAATATTCTACAACATTCCTGGCGCGTCGGCTCCTATTTTTCGGTGGGAACATTATATACGTCTATAACGTTATATATCCTAGCCTAAGGCGACCTAACATATCGAATTTAATATTTTACATCATTCCTGGCGTGTCGTCGCCTGCTTCTCGATGGGAACATTATATACGTCTATAACGTTGTGTATCCTAACCTAACGCAACCTAACATCTGGGATGTAATATTCCTGGCGTGTCGTCGCCTACTTCTGGATGGGGACATTATATACGTCTATAACGTTATATATCCTCACCTAAGGCAACCTAACATCTCGGATGTAATAGTTGACAACATTCCTGGCGTGTCCGCCCGTACTTCTCGGTGGGAACATTATATACGTCTATAACGTTATATATCCTAGTCTAAGGCAACCTAACATAGCGAATGTAATATTTTACAACATGCCTGGCGTGTTGTCGCCTACTTCTCGATGGGGACATTATATACATCTATAATCTTGTATATCCTAACCTAAGGCAGCCTAACATCTCGGATGTAGTATTTTACAACATTCCTGGCGTGTCGTCGCCTACTTCTGGATGGGGTCATTATATACATCCATAACGTTGTATATCCTAACCTAAGGGAACCTGACATCTCGGGTGTAATATTTTACAGCATTCCTGACGCGTCGGTCCCTATTTTTCGGTGGGAATATTATATACGTCTATAACGTTATATATCCTAGCCTAAGGCAACCTAACACCTCGGATGTAATAGTTGACAACATTCCTGGCGTGTAGGCCCGTACTTCTCGGTGGGAACGTTGTATACATCTATAACGTTATATATCCTAGCCTAAGGCGACCTAACATATCGAATGTAATATTTTACATCATTCCTGGCGTGTCGTCGCCTGCTTCTCGATGGGAACATTATATACGTCTATAACGTTGTGTATCCTAACCTAACGCAACCTAACATCTGGGATGTAATATTCCTGGCGTGTCGTCGCCTACTTCTGCATGGGGACATTATATACGTCTATAACGTTATATATCCTAACCTAAGGCAACCTAACATCTCGGATGTAATATTTTACAACATTCTTGGCATGTCGGTCCCTACTTCTCGGTGGGAACATTGTATACGTCTATAACGATATATATCCTAGCCTAAGGCAACCTAACATGTCGAATGTAATATTTTATTACATTCATGGAGTGTCGTCGCGTGCTTCTCGATGGGGACATTATATACGTCTATAACGTTATATATCCTAACCTAAGGCAACCTAACATCTCGGATGTAATAGTTGACAACATTCCTGGCGTGTCCACCCGTACTTCTCGGTGGGAACATTATATACGTCTATAACGTTATATATCCTAGCCAAAGGCCACATAACATGTCGAATGTAATATTTTACAACATTCCTGGCGTGTCGTCGCCTGCTTCTCGATGGGGACATTATATACATTTATAACATTGTATATCCTAACCTAAGGCAACCTAACATCTCGGAAGTAATATTTTACAACATTCTGGCGTGTCGGTCCCCAAGTCTCGGTAGGAACATTATATACATCCATAACGTTGTATATCCTAACCTAAGGGAACCTAACATCTCGGTTGTAATATTTTACAACATTCCGGACACGTCGGTCCCTATTTTTCGGTGGGAATATTATATACGTCTATAACGTTATATATCCTAGCCTAAGGCAACCTAACACCTCGGATGTAATAGTTGACAACATTCCTGGCGTGTAGGCCCGTACTTCTCGGTGGGAACGTTGTATACATCTATAACGTTATATATCCTAGCCTAAGGCGACCTAACATGTCGAATGTAATATTTTACATCATTCCTGACGTGTCGGCGCGTAGTTCTCGGTGGTAACATTATATACGTCTATAACGTAATATATCCTATCCTAAGGCAACCCAACATCTCGATGTAATATTCTACAACATTCCTGGCGCGTCGGCTCCTATTTTTCGGTGGGAACATTATATACGTCTATAACGTTATATATCCTAGCCTAAGGCGACCTAACATATCGAATGTAATATTTTACATCATTCCTGGCGTGTCGTCGCCTGCTTCTCGATGGGGACATTATATACATTTATAACATTGTATATCCTAACCTAAGGCAACCTAACATCTCGGAAGTAATATTTTACAACATTCTGGCGTGTCGGTCCCCAAGTCTCGGTAGGAACATTATATACATCCATAACGTTGTATATCCTAACCTAAGGGAACCTAACATCTCGGTTGTAATATTTTACAACATTCCGGACACGTCGGTCCCTATTTTTCGGTGGGAATATTATATACGTCTATAACGTTATATATCCTAGCCTAAGGCAACCTAACACCTCGGATGTAATAGTTGACAACATTCCTGGCGTGTAGGCCCGTACTTCTCGGTGGGAACGTTGTATACATCTATAACGTTATATATCCTAGCCTAAGGCGACCTAACATGTCGAATGTAATATTTTACATCATTCCTGACGTGTCGGCGCGTAGTTCTCGGTGGTAACATTATATACGTCTATAACGTAATATATCCTATCCTAAGGCAACCCAACATCTCGATGTAATATTCTACAACATTCCTGGCGCGTCGGCTCCTATTTTTCGGTGGGAACATTATATACGTCTATAACGTTATATATCCTAGCCTAAGGCGACCTAACATATCGAATGTAATATTTTACATCATTCCTGGCGTGTCGTCGCCTGCTTCTCGATGGGAACATTATATACGTCTATAACGTTGTGTATCCTAACCTAACGCAACCTAACATCTGGGATGTAATATTCCTGGCGTGTCGTCGCCTGCTTCTGCATGGGGACATTATATACGTCTATAACGTTATATATCCTAACCTAAGGCAACCTAACATCTCGGATGTAATATTTTACAACATTCTTGGCATGTCGGTCCCTACTTCTCGGTGGGAACATTGTATACGTCTATAACGATATATATCCTAGCCTAAGGCAACCTAACATGTCGAATGTAATATTTTATTACATTCATGGAGTGTCGTCGCGTGCTTCTCGATGGGGACATTATATACGTCTATAAGGTTATATATCCTAACCTAAGGCAACCTAACATCTCGGATGTAATAGTTGACAACATTCCTGGCGTGTCCACCCGTACTTCTCGGTGGGAACATTATATACGTCTATAACGTTATATATCCTAGCCTAAGGCCACATAACATGTCGAATGTAATATTTTACAACATTCCTGGCGTGTCGTCGCCTGCTTCTCGATGGGGACATTATATACATCTATAACATTGTATATCCTAACCTAAGGCAACCTAACATCTCGGAAGTAATATTTTACAACATTCTGGCGTGTCGGTCCCCAAGTCTCGGTAGGAACATTATATACATCCATAACGTTGTATATCCTAACCTAAGGGAACCTAACATCTCGGTTGTAATATTTTACAACATTCCGGACACGTCGGTCCCTATTTTTCGGTGGGAATATTATATACGTCTATAACGTTATATATCCTAGCCTAAGGCAACCTAACACCTCGGATGTAATAGTTGACAACATTCCTGGCGTGTAGGCCCGTACTTCTCGGTGGGAAAGTTGTATACATCTATAACGTTATATATCCTAGCCTAAGGCGACCTAACATGTCGAATGTAATATTTTACATCATTCCTGACGTGTCGGCGCGTAGTTCTCGGTGGTAACATTATATACGTCTATAACGTAATATATCCTAGCCTAAGGCAACCTAACATCTCGATGTAATATTCTACAACATTCCTGGCGCGTCGGCTCCTATTTTTCGGTGGGAACATTATATACGTCTATAACGTTATATATCCTAGCCTAAGGCGACCTAACATATCGAATGTAATATTTTACATCATTCCTGGCGTGTCGTCGCCTGCTTCTCGATGGGAACATTATATACGTCTATAACGTTGTGTATCCTAACCTAACGCAACCTAACATCTGGGATGTAATATTCCTGGCGTGTCGTCGCCTACTTCTGGATGGGGACATTATATACGTCTATAACGTTATATATCCTCACCTAAGGCAACCTAACATCTCGGATGTAATAGTTGACAACATTCCTGGCGTGTCCGCCCGTACTTCTCGGTGGGAACATTATATACGTCTATAACGTTATATATCCTAGTCTAAGGCAACCTAACATAGCGAATGTAATATTTTACAACATGCCTGGCGTGTTGTCGCCTACTTCTCGATGGGGACATTATATACATCTATAATCTTGTATATCCTAACCTAAGGCAGCCTAACATCTCGGATGTAGTATTTTACAACATTCCTGGCGTGTCGTCGCCTACTTCTGGATGGGGTCATTATATACATCCATAACGTTGTATATCCTAACCTAAGGGAACCTGACATCTCGGGTGTAATATTTTACAGCATTCCTGACGCGTCGGTCCCTATTTTTCGGTGGGAATATTATATACGTCTATAACGTTATATATCCTAGCCTAAGGCAACCTAACACCTCGGATGTAATAGTTGACAACATTCCTGGCGTGTAGGCCCGTACTTCTCGGTGGGAACGTTGTATACATCTATAACGTTATATATCCTAGCCTAAGGCGACCTAACATATCGAATGTAATATTTTACATCATTCCTGGCGTGTCGTCGCCTGCTTCTCGATGGGAACATTATATACGTCTATAACGTTGTGTATCCTAACCTAACGCAACCTAACATCTGGGATGTAATATTCCTGGCGTGTCGTCGCCTACTTCTGCATGGGGACATTATATACGTCTATAACGTTATATATCCTAACCTAAGGCAACCTAACATCTCGGATGTAATAGTTGACAAAATTCCTGGCGTGTCCGCCCGTACTTCTCGGTGGGAACATTATATACGTCTATAACGTTATATATCCTAGCCTAAGGCAACCTAACGCCTCGGATGTAATATTTTACAACATTCCTGGCGTGTCGTCGCCTACATCTCAATGGGGACATTATATACATCTATAACACTGTATATCCTAACCTAAGGCAACCTAACATCTCGGATGCAATATTTTACAACATTCTGGCGTGCCGTCGCCTGCTTCTCGATGGGGAGATTATATACGTCTATAACGTTGTATATCCTAACCTAACGCAACCTAACATCTCGGATGTAATATTTTACAACATTCCTGGCATGTCGGTCCCTACATCTCGGTGGGAACATACTATACGTCTATAACGTTGTATATCCTAACCAAAGGGAATCTAACATCTCGGGTGTAATATTTTACAACATTCTGGCGTGTCGTCGCCCGCTCCTCGATGGGGAGATTATATACGTCTATAACGTTGTATATCCTAACCTAACGCAACCTAACATTTGGGATGTAATATTTTACAACATTCCTTGCATGTCGGCGCCTACGTCTCGGTAGGAACAGTATATACGTCTATAACGATATATATCCTAACCTAAGGCAACCCAACACCTCGGATGTAATAGTTGACAACATTCCTGGCGTGTAGGCCCGTACTTCTCGGTGGGAACATTGTATACGTCTATAACGTTATATATCCTAGCATAAGGCGACCTAACATATCGAATGTAATATTTTACATCATTCCTGGCGTGTCGTCGCCTGCTTCTCGATGGGAACATTATATACGTCTATAACGTTATGTATCCTAATGTAACGCAACATAACATCTGGGATGTAATATTCCTGGCGTGTCGTCGCCTACTTCTGGATGGGGACATTATATACGTCTATAACATTATATATCCTAACCTAAGGCAGCCTAACATCTCGGATGTAATATTTTACAACATTCCTGGCATGTCAGTCCCTACATCTCGGTGGCAACATACTATACGTCTATAACGTTGTATATCCTAACCTAAGGGAACATAACATCTCGGGTGTAATATTTTACAACATTCCTGACGCGTCGGCCCCTATTTTTCGGTGGGAACATTATATACGTCTATAACGTTATATATCATAACCTAAGGCAACTTAACATCTCGGATCTAATATTTTACAACATTCCTGGCATATCGGTCCCTACTTCTCGGTGGAAACATTGTATATGTCTATAACGATATATATCCTAGCCTAAGGCGATCTAACATATCGAATGTAAAATTTTACATCATTCCTGGCGTGTCGTCGCCTACTTCTCGATGGGGACATTATATACATCTATAACGTTGTATATCCTAACCTAACGCAACCTAACATCTGGTATGTAATATTTTACATCATTCCTGGCATGTCCGTCCCTACGTCTCAGTGGTAACTTTATATACGTCTATAACCTTATATATCCTAGACTAAGGCAGCCTAACATGTCGAATGTAATATTTAACAACATTTCCTGGCGTGTCGTCGCCTACTTCTCGATGGGGACATTATATACACCTATAACGTTGTATATTCTAACCTAAGGGAAACTAACCTCAATACCGTAATATTTTACAACATTCCTGACGCGTCGGCCCCAATTTCTCGGTGGGAACATTATATACGTCTATAACGTTGTATATCCCAACCTAACGCAACCTAACTTCTGGGATGTATAATTTTACAACATTACTGGCATGTCGGTCAATACGTCTCGGTGGGAACGTTATATACGTCTACAACGTAATATAACCTAACCTAACCCATCTAGCCTCTCGCTGGTAATGTTTTACAGAATCCAGTTCGTGTCGTCCCGTACGTATCGGTGGGGACATTGTATGCGTCTATAACGATATATATCCAAACGTAAGGGAACCTAACATCTCGGATGTAATATTTTACAACATTCCTGGCATGTCGATCCCTACTTCTCGGTGGGAATATTATATACGTCTATAACGTCATATATCATAACCTAAGGCAACCTAACATCTCGGATGTAATATTTTACAACATTCTGGCGTTTCGTCGCCTGCTTCTCGATGGGGAGATTATATACTTCTATAACGTTGGATATCCTAACCTAACGCAACCTTACATCTGGGATGTAATATTCCTGGCGTGTCGTCGCCTACTTCTCGATAGGGACATTATATACATCTATAACATTGTATATCCTAACCTAAGGCAACCTAACATCTCGGATGTAATATTTTACAACATTCTGGCGTTTCGTCGTCGGCTTCTCGATGGGGAGATTATAAACGTCTATAACGTTGTATATCCTAACCTAACGCAACCTAACATTTGGGATGTAATATTTTACAACATTCCTTGCATGTCGGTGCCTACGTCTCGGTGGGAACATTATATACGTCTATAACGATATATATCCTGACCCAAGGCAACCTAACACCGCGGATGTAATAGTTGACAACATTCCTGGCGTGTAGGCCCGTACTTCTCGGTGGGAACATTGTATACGTCTACAACGTTATATATCCTAGCCTAAGGCGACCTAACATATCGAATGTAATATTTTACATCATTCCTGGCGTGTCGTCGCCTGCTTCTCGATGGGAACATTATATACGTCTATAACGTTGTGTATCCTAACCTAACGCAACCTAACATCTGGGATGTAATATTCCTGGCGTGTCGTCGCCTACTTCTGAATGGGGACATTATATACGTCTATAACGTTATATATCCTAACCTAAAGCAACCTAACATCTCGGATGTAATAGTTGGCAAAGTTCCTGGCGTGTACGCCCGTACTTCTCGGTGGGAACATTATATACGTCTATAACGTTGTATATCCTAGCCTAAGGCCAGCTAACATGTCGAATGTAATATTTTACAACATTCCTGGCATATCGGTCCCTACTTCTCGGTGAAAACATTGTATACGTGTATAACGATATATATCCTAGCCTAAGGTAACCTAACATCTCCTATGTAATATTTTACAACATTCCTGGCGTGTCGTCGCCTACTTCTCGATGGGAACATTATATACGTCTATAACGATGTGTATCCTAACCTAACGCAACCTAACATCAGGGATGTAATATTCCTGGCGTGTCGTCGCCTACTTCTGGATGGGGAGATTATATACGTCTATAACGTTATATATCCTAACCTAAGGCAACCTAACATCTCGGATGTAATATTTTACAACATTCCTGGCATATCGGTCCCTACTTCTCGGTGGAAACATTGTATACATCTATAACGATATATATCCTAGCCTAAGGCAACCTAACATCTCGGATGTAATGTTTTACAACATTCCTGGCGTGTCGTCGCCTACTTCTCGATGGGGACATTATATAAATCTATAACGTTGTATATCCTAACCTAAGGCAACCTAACATCTCGGATGTAATATTTGACAACATTCCTGACGTGTCGGCCCGTACTTCTCGGTGGGAACATCATATGCGTCTATAGCGATATATATCCTAACCGAAGGCAACCTAACATCTGGGATGTAATATTTTACAACATTCCTGGCATGTCGGCCCCTACATCTCGGTGGGAAAATTATATACGTCTATAACGTTGTATATCCTAACCTAAGGCAACCTAACATCTCGGATGTAATATTTTACAACATTCCTGGCGTGTCGGCTCCTACTTTTCGGTGGGAACATTATATACGTCTATAACGTTATATATCCTAACGTAAGGCAACATAACATCTTTGATGTAATATTTTGCAACATTCCTGGCGTGTCGTCGCCTGCTTCTCGATGGGGACATTATATACGTCTATAACATTGTATATTCTAACCTAACGCAACCTAACATCTGGGATGTAATATTTTACATTACTCCTGGCATGTCGGTCCCTACGTCTCAGTGGGAACACTCTATACGTCTATAGCGTTGTATATCCTAACCCAAGGCAACCTAACATCTCGGGTGTAATATTTTACAACATTTCTGACGCGTCGGCTCCAATTTCTCGGTGGGAACATTAGATACGTCTATAACGTTATATATCATAGCCTAAGGCGACCTAACATGTCGAATGTAATATTTTACATCATTCCTGGCCTGTCGGCCCGTAGTTCTCGGTGGTAACATTATATACGTCTATAACGTTATATATCCTAGCCTAAGGCAAGATAACATGCCGAATGTAATATTTTACAACATTCCTGGCGTGTCGTCGCCTGCTTCTCAATGGGGACATTATATACATCTATAACGTTGTATATCCTAAGCTAAGGCCAGCTAACATGTCGAATGTAATATTTTACAACATTCCTGGCATATCGGTCCCTACTTCTCGGTGAAAACATTGTATACGTGTATAACGATATATATCCTAGCCTAAGGTAACCTAACATCTCCTATGTAATATTTTACAACATTCCTGGCGTGTCGTCGCCTACTTCTCGATGGGGACATTATATACGTCGATAACGTTATATATCCTAGCCTAAGGCAACCTAACATGTCGAATGTAATATTTTACAACATTCCTGGCGTGTCGTCGCCTACTTCTCGATGGGGACATTATATACATCTATAACATTGTATATCCTAACCCAAGGCAACCTAACATCTCGGATGGAATATTTTACAACATTCCTGGCATATCGGTCCCTACTTCTCGGTAGGAACATTGCATACGTCTATAACGATATATATCCTTGCCTAAGGCAACATAACATCTCGGATGTAATATTTTACAACATTCCTGGCGTGTCGTCGCCTACTTCTGGATGGGGAGATTATATACGTCTATAACGTTATATATCCTAACCTAAGGCAACCTAACATCTCGGATGTAATAGTTGACAACATTCCTGGCGCGTCCGCCCGTACTTCTCGGTGGGAACATTATATACGTCTATAACGTTATATATCCTAGCCTAAGGCAACCTAACACCTCGGATGTAATATTTTACAACATTCCTGGCGTGTCGTCGCCTACTTCTCGATGGGGACATTATATACATCTATAACATTGTATATCCTAACCCAAGGCAACCTAACATCTCGGATGGAATATTTTACAACATTCCTGCCATATCGGTCCCTACTTATCGGTGGAAACATTGTATACGTCTATAACGATATATATCCTAGCCTAAGGCAACCTAACATCTCGGATGTAATATTTTACAACATTCTGGCGTGTCGTCGCCTGCTTCTCGATGGGAACATTATATACGTCTATAACGATGTGTATCCTAACCTAACGCAACCTAACGTCAGGGATGTAATATTCCTGGCGTGTCGTCGCCTACTTCTGGATGGGGAGATTATATACGTCTATAACGTTATATATCCTAACCTAAGGCAACCTAACATCTCGGATGTAATATTTTACAACATTCCTGGCATATCGGTCCCTACTTCTCGGTGGAAACATTGTATACATCTATAACGATATATATCCTAGCCTAAGGCAACCTAACATCTCGGATGTAATGTTTTACAACATTCCTGGCGTGTCGTCGCCTACTTCTCGATGGGGACATTATATAAATCTATAACGTTGTATATCCTAACCTAAGGCAACCTAACATCTCGGATGTAATATTTGACAACATTCCTGACGTGTCGGCCCGTACTTCTCGGTGGGAACATCATATGCGTCTATAGCGATATATATCCTAACCGAAGGCAACCTAACATCTGGGATGTAATATTTTACAACATTCCTGGCATGTCGGTCCCTACATCTCGGTGGGAAAATTATATACGTCTATAACGTTGTATATCCTAACCTAAGGCAACCTAACATCTCGGATGTAATATTTTACAACATTCCTGGCGTGTCGGCTCCTACTTTTCGGTGGGAACATTATATACGTCTATAACGTTATATATCCTAACGTAAGGCAACATAACATCTTTGATGTAATATTTTGCAACATTCCTGGCGTGTCGTCGCCTGCTTCTCGATGGGGACATTATATACGTCTATAACATTGTATATTCTAACCTAACGCAACCTAACATCTGGGATGTAATATTTTACATTACTCCTGGCATGTCGGTCCCTACGTCTCAGTGGGAACACTCTATACGTCTATAGCGTTGTATATCCTAACCCAAGGCAACCTAACATCTCGGGTGTAATATTTTACAACATTTCTGACGCGTCGGCTCCAATTTCTCGGTGGGAACATTAGATACGTCTATAACGTTATATATCATAGCCTAAGGCGACCTAACATGTCGAATGTAATATTTTACATCATTCCTGGCCTGTCGGCCCGTAGTTCTCGGTGGTAACATTATATACGTCTATAACGTTATATATCCTAGCCTAAGGCAAGATAACATGCCGAATGTAATATTTTACAACATTCCTGGCGTGTCGTCGCCTGCTTCTCAATGGGGACATTATATACATCTATAACGTTGTATATCCTAAGCTAAGGCAACCTAACATCTCGGATGTAATATTTTACAACATTCCTGGCATATCAGTCCCTACGTCTCGGTGGAAACATTGTATACGTCTATAACGATATATATCCTAGCCTAAGGCAACCTAACATTCGGATGTATTATTTTACAACACTACTGGCTTGTCGGTCCCTACATCTCGGTGGGAAAATTATATACGTCTATAACGTTGCATATCCTAACCTAAGGCAAACTAACCTCAATACCGTAATATTTTACAACATTGCTGGCATGTCGGTCCCTGCTTCTCGGTGGGAACATTATATACGTCTATAACGTTATATATCATAACCTAAGGCAACCTCACCCCTCTACCGTAATATTTTACAACATTCTTGGCGTG
Source organism: Xylocopa violacea (assembly GCA_963969225.1). NCBI lineage: Eukaryota > Metazoa > Arthropoda > Insecta > Hymenoptera > Apidae > Xylocopa > Xylocopa violacea. The sequence continues at coordinate 4,238,828 of CAXAJV010000678.1, forward strand.
ACGGCGCCTACTTCCCGATGGGGATATTATATACGTCTATAACGGAATATGTCCTAGCCTAAAGCAACCTAACATATCGGATGTAATATTTTACAACATTCCTGGCGTGTCGTCGCCTGCTTCTCGAAGGGGACATTATATACGTCTATAACGTTGTATATCCTAACCTAACGCAACCTAATATCTGGGATGTAATATTTTACAACATTCCTGGCATGTCGATCCCTACATCACGGTGGGAACATTCTATACGTCTATAACGTTGTATATCCTAACCTAAGGGAACCTAACATCTCGGGTGTAATATTTTACAACATTCCTGACGCGTCGGCCCCTATTTCTCGGTGGGAATATTATATACGTCTATAACGTTATATATCCTAGCCTAAGGCATCCTAACATGTCGAATGTAATATTTTACAACAATCTGGCGTGTCGTCGCCTGCTTCTTGAAGGGGACATTATATACGTCTATAACGTTGTATATCCTAACCTAACGCAACCTAACATCTGGGTTGTTTTATTTTACAACATTCCTGACGCGTCGGTCCCTACTTCTCGGTGGGAACATTGTATACGTCTATAACGATATATGTCCTTGCCTAAGGTAACCTAACATCTCGCATGTGATATTTTACAACATTCCTGGCATGTCGGTTCCTACATCTCGGTGGGAACATTCTATACGTCTATAACTTTGTATATCCTAACCTAAGGGAACCTAACATTTCGGGTGTAATATTTTACAACATTCCTGACGCGTCGGACCCTATTTCTCGGTGGGAATATTATATTCGTCTATAACGTTACATATCCTAGCCTAAGGCAACCTAACATGTCGAATGTAATATTTTAGAACATTCTGGCCTGTCGTCGCTTGCTTCTCGAAGGGAACATTATATACGTCTATAACGTTGTATATCCTAACCTAAGGGAACCTAACATCTCGGATGTAATATTTTACAACATTCTGGCGTGTCGTCGCCTGCTTCTCGATGGGGACATAATATACGTCTATAACGTTGTATATCCTAACCCAAAGCAACCTAACTTCTGGGATGTAATATTTTAAAACATTCCTGGCATGTCGGTCCCCACGTCTCGGTGGAAACATTATATAAGTCTATAACGTTGTATGTCCTAACCTAACGCAACCTAACATCTCGGATGTAATATTTTACAACATTCCTGTCATGTCGATCCCTACATCTCGGTGGGAACATTCTATACGTCTATAACGTTGTATATGCTAACGTAAGGGAACCTAACATCTCGGGTGTAATATTTTACAACATTCCTGAAGCGTCGTCCCCTATTTCTCGGTGGGAATATTATATACGTCTGTAACGTTATATAACCTAGCCTAAGGCAACCTAACATGTCGAATGTAATATTTTACATCATTCTGGCGTGTCGTCGCCTGCTTCTCGAAGGTGACATTATATACGTCTATAACGTTGTATATCCCAACCTGACGTAACCTAACATCTGGGATGTAATATTTTACAACATTCCTGACGCGTCGGCCCCTATTTCTCGGTGGGAACATTATATACGTCTATCACGTTACATATCCTAGCCTAAGGCAACCTAACATATCGGAGGTAATATTTTACAACATTCTGGCGTGTCGTCGCCTGCTTCTCGATGGGGACATTAGATACGTCTATAACGTTGTATATCCTAATCTAAGGGAACCTAACATCTCGGATGTAATATTTTACAACATTCTGGCGCGTCGTCGCCTGCTTCTCGATGGGGACATTATATACGTCTATAACGTTGTATATCCTAACCCAAAGCAACCTATCTTCTGGGATGTAATATTTTACAAACTTTCTGGCATGTCGGTCGCCACGTCTCGGTGGGAACATTATATAAGTCTATAACGATATATATCCTAACCTAAAGAAACCTAACAACTCGGATGTAATAGTTTACCACATTCCTGGCGGCCCCTACATGTCGGTGGGAACATTCTACACGTCTATAACGTTGTATATCCTAACCTAAGGGAACATAACATTTCGAGTGTAATATTTTACAACATTCCTGACGCGTCGGCCCCTATTTCTCGGTGGGAATATTATATACGTCTATAACGTTACATATCCTAGACTAAGGCAACCTAACATGTCGAATGTAATATTTTACAACATTCTGGCGTGTCGTCGCCTTCTTCTCGAAGGGGACATTATATACGTCTATTACGTTGTATATCCTAACCTAACGCAACCTAACATCTCGGATGTAATATTTTACAACATTCCTGACGCGTCGGCCCCTATTTCTCGGTGGAAACATTACATACGTCTATCATGTTATATATCCTAGCCTAAGGCAACCTAACATCTCGGATGTAATATTTTACAACATTCCTGGCATGTCGATCCCTACATCTCGGTGGGAACATTCTATACGTCTATAACGTTGTATATGCTAACGTAAGGGAACCTAACATCTCGGGTGTAATATTTTACAACATTCCTGAAGCGTCGTCCCCTATTTCTCGGTGGGAATATTATATACGTCTGTAACTTTATATAACCTAGCCTAAGGCAACCTAACATGGCGAATGTAATATTTTACATCATTATGGCGTGTCGTCGCCTGCTTCTCGAAGGTGACATTATATACGTCTATAACGTTGTATATCCTAACCTAAGGGAACCTAACATCTGGGATGTAATATTTTACAACATTCCTGGCGTGTCGCTGCCTACTTCTCGATGGGGACGTTATATACATATATAATGTTGTATATCCTAACCTAAGGCAACCTAACATCTCGGAAGTAATATTTTACAACATTCCTGGCATGTCGATCCCTACTTCTCGGTGGGAACATTGTATACGTCTATAACGATATATATCCTAGCCTAAGGCAACCTAACAACTCGGATGTAATATTTTACAACATTCCTGGCATGTCGGTCCCTACATCTCGGTGGGAACATTCTATACGTCTATAACGTTGTATATGCTAACGTAAGGGAACCTAACATCTCGGGTGTAATATTTTACAACATTCCGGACGCGTCGGCCACTATTTCTCGGTGGGAATATTATATACGTCTATAACGTTATACATCCTAGCCTAAGGCAACCTAACATCTCGGATGTTATATTTTACAACATTCCTGGCGTGTCGTCGCCTGCTTCTCCATGGGGACATTAGATACGTCTATAACGTTGTATATCCTAACCTAAGGGAACCTAACATTTCGGGTGTAATATTTTACAACATTCCTGACGCGTCGGCCCCTATTTCTCGGTGGGAATATTATATACGTCTATAACGTTACATATCCTAGCCTAAGGCAACCTAACATGTCGAATGTAATATTTTACAACATTCTGGCGTGTCGTCGCCTGCTTCTCGAAGGGGACATTATATACGTCTATAACGTTGTATATCCCAACCTGACGTAACCTAACATCTGGGATGTAATATTTTACAACATTCCTGACGCGTCGGCCCCTATTTCTCGGTGGGAACATTATATACGTCTATCACGTTACATATCCTAGCCTAAGGCAACCTAACGTATCGAAGGTAATATTTTACAACATTCTGGCGTGTCGTCGCCTGCTTCTCGATGGGGGCATTAGATACGTCTATAACGTTGTATATCCTAATCTAAGGGAACCTAACATCTGGGATGTAATATTTTACAACATTCCTGACGCGTCGGCCCCTATTTCTCGGTGGGACCATTATATACGTCTATCACGTTACATATCCTAACCTAAGGGAACCTAACATTTCGAGTGTAATATTTTACAACATTCCTGACGCGTCGGCCCCTATTTCTCGGTGGGAACATTATATACGTCTATCACGTTATATATCCTAGCCTAAGGCAACCTAACAACTCGGATGTAATATTTTACAACATTCCTGGCATGTCGGTCCCTACATCTCGGTGGGAACATTCTATACGTCTATAACGTTGTATATCCTAACCTAAGGGAACCTAACATTTCGGGTGTAATATTTTACAACATTCCTGACGCGTCGGCCCCCACTTCTCGGTGGTAACATTATATACGTCTATAACGTTGTATATGCTAACCTAAGGGAACCTAACATCTCGGGTGTAATATTTTACAACATTCCTGTCGCGTCGGCCCCTATTTCTCGGTGGGAATATTATATACGTCTATAACGTTATATATCCTAGCCTAAGGCAACCTAACATGTCGAATGTAATATTTTACAACATTCTGGCGTGTCGTCGACTGCTTCTCGAAGGGGATATTATATACGTCTATAACGTTGTATATCCTAACCTAACGCAACCTAACATCTGGGATGTAATATTTTACAACATTCCAGACGCGTCGGTCCCTACTTCTCGGTGGGAACATTGTGTACGTCTATAACGGAATATGTCCTAGCCTAAGGCAACCTAACATCTGGGATGTAATATTTTACAACATTCCTGGCGTGTCGTCGCCTGCTTCTCGAAGGGGACATTATATACGTCTATAACGTTGTATATCCTAACCTAACGCAATCTAATATCTGGGATGTAATATTTTACAACATTCCTGACGCGTCGGCCCTTATTTCTCGGTGTGCACATTATATACGTCTATAACGTTATATGTCCTAACCTAACGCAACCTAACATCTCGGATGTAATATTTTACAACATTCCTGGCATGTCGATCCCTACATCTCGGTGGGAACATTCTATACGTCTATAACGTTGTATATGCTAACGTAAGGGAACCTAACATCTCGGGTGTAATATTTTACAACATTCCTGAAGCGTCGTCCCCTATTTCTCGGTGGGAATATTATATACGTCTGTAACGTTATATAACCTAGCCTAAGGCAACCTAACATGTCGAATGTAATATTTTACATCATTCTGGCGTGTCGTCGCCTGCTTCACGAAGGTGACATTATATACGTCTATAACGTTGTATATCCTAACATAAGGGAACCTAACATCTCGGATGTAATATTTTACAACATTCTGGCGTGTCGTCGCCTGCTTCTCAATGGGGACATTATATACGTCTATAACGTTGTATATCCTAACCCAAAGCAACCTATCTTCTGGGATGTAATATTTTACAACCTTTCTGGCATGTCGGTCCCCACGTCTCGGTGGGAACATTATATATGTCTATAACGATATATATCCTAACCTAAAGCAACCTAACAACTCGGATGTAATAGTTTACCACATTCCTGGCGGTCCCTACATCTCGGTGGGAACATTCTATACGTCTATAACGATATATATCCTAACCTAAAGCAACCTAACATCTCGGATGTAATATTTTACAACATTCCTGGCATGTCGATCCCTACATCTCGGTGGGAACATTCTATACGTCTATAACGTTGTATATGCTAACGTAAGGGAACCTAACATCTCGGGTGTAATATTTTACAACATTCCTGAAGCGTCGGCCCCTATTTCTCGGTGGGAATATTATATACGTCTATAACGTTACATATCCTAGCCTAAGGCAACCTAACATGTCGAATGTAATATTTTACAACATTCTGGCGTGTCGTCGCCTACTTCGCGATGGGGACATTATATACATCTATAACGTTGTATATCCTAATCCAAAGCAACCTAACTTCTGGATTGTAATATTTTACAACATTCCTGGCATGTCGGTCGCCACGTCTCGGTGGGAACATTATATAAGTCTATAACGATATTTATCCTAACCTAAAGCAACCTAACAACTCGTATGTAATGTTTTACAACATTCCTGGCATGTCGGTCCATACATCTCGGTGGGAACATTCTATACGTCTATAACGATATATATCCTAACCTAAAGCAACCTAACAACTCGGATGTAATATTTTACAACATTCCTGGCATGTCGGTCCCTACATCTCGGTGGGAACATTCTATACGTCTATAACGTTGTATATCCTAAGCTAAGGGAACCTAACATTTCGGGTGTAATATTTTACAACATTCCTGACGCGTCGGCCCCTACTTCTCGGTGGTAACATTATATACGTCTATAACGTTGTATATGCTAACCTAAGGGAACCTAACATCTCGGGTGTAATATTTTACAACATTCCTGTCGCGTCGGCCCCTATTTCTCGGTGGGAATATTATATACGTCTATAACGTTATATATCCTAGCCTAAGGCAACCTAACATATCGAATGTAATATTTTACATCATTCTGGCGTGTCGTCGCCTGCTTCTTGAAGGGGACATTATATACGTCTATAACGTTGTATATCCTAACCTAACGCAACCTAACATCTGGGTTGTTTTATTTCACAACATTCCTGACGCGTCGGTCCCTACTTCTCGGTGGGAACATTGTATACGTCTATAACGATATATGTCCTAGCCTAAGGTAACCTAACATCTCGCATGTGATATTTTACAACATTCCTGGCTAGTCGTCGCCTGCTTCTCGATGGGGACATTATATACGTCTATAACGTTGTGTATCCTAACCCAAAGCAACCTAACTTCTGGGATGTAATATTTTACAACATTCCTGGCATGTCGGTCCCCGCGTCTCGGTGGGAACATTATATAAGTCTATAACGATATATATCCTAACCTAAAGCAACCTAACAACTCGGATGTAATATTTTACAACATTCCTGGCATGTCGGCCCCTACTTCTCTGTGGTAACATTATATACGTCTATAACGTTGTATATGCTAACCTAAGGGAACCTAACATCTCGCGTGTAATATTTTACAACATTCCTGACGCGTCGGCCCCTATTTCTCGGTGGGAACATTATATACGTCTATAACGTTATATATCCTAGCCTAAGGCGACCTAACACGTCGAATGTAATATTTTACATCATTCCTAACGTGTCGGCCCGTAGTTCTCGGTGGTAACATTATATACGTCTATAAGGTTAGATATCCTAGCCTAAGGCAACCTAACATGTCGCATGTAATATTGTACAACATTCCTGGCGTGTCGTCACCTACTTCTGGATGGGGACATTATATACATCTATAACGTTGTACATCCTAACCTAAGGCAACCTAACATTTCGGATGTAATACTTAACAACATTCCTGGCATGTCGGTCCCTACTTCTCGGTGGCAAAATTGTATACGTCTATAACGATATATACTAGCCTAAGGCAACCTAACATCTCGGATGTAATATTTTACAACATTCTGGCGTGTCGGTCCCTACTTCTCGGTGGGAACATTGTATACATCTATAACGATATATGTCCTAGCCTAAGGTAACCTAACATCTCGCATGTGATATTTTACAACATTCCTGGCTAGTCGTCGCCTGCTTCTCGGTGGGAACATTCTATACGTCTATAACGTCGTATATCCTAACCTAATGCAACCTAACATCTGGGATGTAATATTTTACAACATTCCTGACGCGTCGGCACCTATTTCTCGGTGTGAACATTATATACGTCTATAACGTTATATATCCTAGCCTAAGGCAACCTAACATGTCGAAAGTAATATTTTACAACATTCCTGGCGTGTCGTCGCCTACTTCGCGATGGGGACATTATATACATCTGTAACGTTGTATATCCTAACCTAAGGCAACCTAACATCTCGGATGTAATATTTTACAACATTCCTGGCATGTCGGTCCCTACTTCTCGGTGGGAACATTCTATACGTCTATAACGATATATATCCTAACCTAAAGCAACCAAACAACTCGGATGTAATATTATACAACATTCCTGTCATGTCGGTCCCTACATCTCGGTGGGAACATCCTATACTTCTATAACGTTGTATATGCTAACCTAAGGGAACCTAACATCTCGGGTGTAATATTCTACAACATACCGACGCGTCGGCCCCTATTTCTCGGTGGGAATATTATATACGTCTATAACATTATATATCCTAGCCTAAGGCAACCCAACATATCGAACGTAATATTTTACAACATTCTGGCGTGTCGTCGCCTGCTTCTCGAAGGGGACATTATATACGTCTATAACGTTGTATATCCCAACCTGACGTAACCTAACATCTGGGATGTAATATTTTACAACATTCCTGACGCGTCGGCCCCTATTTCTCGGTGGGAACATTATATACGTCTATCACGTTACATATCCTAGCCTAAGGCAACCTAACATATCGTAGGTAATATTTTACAACATTCTGGCGTGTCGTCGCCTGCTTCTCGATGGGGACATTAGATACGTCTATAACGTTGTATATCCTAATCTAAGGGAACCTAACATCTCGGATGTAATATTTTACAACATTCTGGCGTGTCGTCGCCTGCTTCTCGATGGGGACATTATATACGTCTATAACGTTGTATATCCTAACCCAAAGAAACCTATCTTCTGGGATGTAATATTTTACAACCTTTCTGGCATGTCTGTCGCCACGTCTCGGTGGGAACATTATATAAGTCTATAACGATATATATCCTATCCTAAAGCAACCTAACAACTCGGATGTAATAGATCACCACATTCCTGGCGGTCCCTACATCTCGGTGGGAACATTCTACACGTCTATAACGTTGTATATCCTAACCTAAGGGAACCTAACATTTCGGGTGTAATATTTTGCAACATTCCTGACGCGTCGGCCCCTATTTCTCGGTGGGAACGTTATATACGTCTATCACGTTATATATCCTAGCCTAAGGCAACCTAACAACTCGGATGTAATATTTTACAACATTCCTGTCATGTCGGTCCCTACATCTCGGTGGGAACATTCTATACGTCTATAACGTTGTATATCCTAACCTAAGGGAACCTAACATTTCGGGTGTAATATTTTACAACATTCCTGACGCGTCGGCCCCTACTTCTCGGTGGTAACATTATATACGTCTATAACGTTGTATATGCTAACCTAAGGGAACCTAACATCTCGGGTGTAATATTTTACAACATTCCTGTCGCGTCGGCCCCTATTTCTCGGTGGGAATATTATATACGTCTATAACGTTATATATCCTAGCCTAAGGCAACCTAACATCTGGGATGTAATATTCTACAACATTCCTGGCGTGTCGTCGCCTGCTTCTCGAAGGGGACATTATATACGTCTATAACGTTGTATATCCTAACCTAACGCAACCTAATATCTGGGATGTAATATTTTACAACATTCCTGACGCGTCGGCCCTTATTTCTCGGTGTGCACATTATATACGTCTATAACGTTATATATCCTAGCCTAAGGCAACCTAACACGTCGAAAGTAATATTATACAACATTCCTGGCGTGTCGTCGCCTACTTCGCGATGGGGACATTATATACATCTATAACGTTGTATATCCTAATCCAAAGCAACCTAACTTCTGGGATGTAATATTTTACAACATTCCTGGCATGTCGGTCCCCACGTCTCGGTGGGAACATTATATAAGTCTATAACGTTATATATCCTAACCTAAGGGAACCTAACATCTCGGGTGTAATATTTTACAACATTCCTGTCGCGTCGGCACCTATTTCTCGGTGGGAACATTATATAAGTCTATAACGATATATATCCTAACCTAAAGCAACCTAACAACTCGGATGTAATATTTTACAACATTCCTGGCATGTCGGCCCCTACTTCTCTGTGGTAACATTATATACGTCTATAACGTTGTATATGCTAACCTAAGGGAACCTAACATTTCGCGTGTAATATTTTACAACATTCCTGACGCGTCGGCCCCTATTTCTCGGTGGGAACATTATATACGTCTGTAACGTTATATATCCTAGCCTAAGGCGACCTAACACGTCGAATGTAATATTTTACATCATTCCTGACGCGTCGGCACCTATTTCTCGGTGTGAACATTATATACGTCTATAACGTTATATATCCTAGCCTAAGGCAACCTAACATGTCGAAAGTAATATTTTACAACATTCCTGGCGTGTCGTCGCCTACTTCGCGATGGGGACATTATATACATCTGTAACGTTGTATATCCTAACCTAAGGCAACCTAACATCTCGGATGTAATATTTTACAACATTCCTGGCATGTCGGTCCCTACTTCTCGGTGGGAACATTCTATACGTCTATAACGATATATATCCTAACCTAAAGCAACCAAACAACTCGGATGTAATATTTTACAACATTCCTGGCATGTCGGTCCCTACATCTCGGTGGGAACATCCTATACTTCTATAACGTTGTATATGCTAACCTAAGGGAACCTAACATCTCGGGTGTAATATTTTACAACATACCGACGCGTCGGCCCCTATTTCTCGGTGGGAACATTATATACGTCTATAACGTTATATATCCTAGCCTAAGGCGACCTAACACGTCGAATGCAATATTTTACATCATTCCTGACGTGTCGGCCCGTAGTTCTCGGTGGTAACATTATATGCGTGTATAACATTATATATCCTAGCCTAAGGAAACCTAACATGTCAAATGTAATATTTTACAACACTCCTGGCGTGTCGTCGCCTACTTCTGAATGAAGACATTATATACATCTATAACTTTGTATATCCTAACCTAAGGCAACCTAACATCTCGGATGTAATATTTGACAACATTCCTGGCATGTCGGTCCCCACTTCTCTGTGGGAATATTATATAAGTCTATAATGATATATATCCTAACCTGAAGCAACCTAGCAACTCGGATGTCATATTTTACAACATTCCTGGCATGTCGGTCCCTACATCTAGGTGGGAACATTCTATACGTCTATAACGTCGTATATCCTAACCTAACGCAACCTAACATCTGGGATGTAATATTTTACAACATTCCTGACGCGTCGGCACCTATTTCTCGATGGGGACATTATATACGTCTATAACGTTGTATATCCTAACCCAAAGCAACCAAACATTTGGGATGTAATATTTTACAACATTCCTGGCATGTCGGTACCCACGTCTCGGTGGGAACATTATATAAGTCTATAACGATATATATCCTAACCTAAAGCAACCTAACAACTCGGATGTAATATTTTACAACATTCCTGGCATGTTGGTCCGTACATCTCGGTGGGAACATTCGATACGTCTATAACGTTGTATATGCTAACCTAAGGGAACCTAACATCTCGGGTGTAATATTTTACAACATACCGACGCGTCGGCCCCTATTTCTCGGTGGGAATATTATATACGTCTATAACGTTATATATCCTAGTCTAAGGCAACCTAACATGTCGAATGTAAAATTTTACAACATTCTGGCGTTTCCTCGCCTGCTTCTTGAAGGGGACATTATATACGTCTATAACTTTGTATATCCTAACCTAACGCAACCTAACATCTGGGTTGTTTTATTTTACAACATTCCTGACGCGTCGGTCCCTACTTCTCGGTGGGAACATTGTATACGTCCATAACGATATATGTCCTAGCCTAAGGTAACCTAACATCTCGCATGTAATATTTTACAACATTCCTGGCGTGTCGTCGCCTGCTTCTCGATGGGGACATTATATACGTCTATAACGATATATATCCTAACCTAAAGCAACCTAACAACTCAGATGTGATATTTTACAACATTCCTGGCATGTCGGTTCCTACATCTCGGTGCGAACATTCTATACGTCTATAACGTTGTACATCTTAACCTAAGGGAACCTAACATTTCGGGTGTAATATTTTACAACATTCCTGACGCGTCGGCCCCTATTTCTCGGTGGGAATATTATATACGTCTATAACGTTATATATCCTAACGGAAGGCAACATAACATCTCGCATGTAATATTTTACAACATTCCTGGCGTGTAGTCGCCTGCTTCTCGATGGGGACATTATATACGTCTATAACGTTGTATATCCTAACCCAAAGCAACCTAACTTCTGGGATGTAATATTTTACAACACTCCTGGCATGTCGGTCCCCTCGTCTCAGTGAGAACATTATATAAGTCTATAACGTTGTATATCCTAACCTAACGCAACCTAACATCTCGGTTGTTTTATTTTACAACATTCCTGACGCGTCGGTCCCTACTTCTCGGTGGGAACATTGTATACGTCTATAACGATATATGTCCTAGCCTAAGGTAACCTAACATCTCGCATGTAATATTTTACAATATTCCTGGCGTGTAGTCGCCTGCTTCTCGAAGGGGACATTATATACGTCTATAACGTTGTATATCCTAACCTAAGGGAACCTAACATCTCGGGTGTAATATTTTACAACATTCCTGACGCGTCGGCCCCTATTTCTCGGTGGGAACATTATATACGTCTATCACGTTATATATCCTAGCCTAAGGCAACCTAACATGTCGAATGTAATATTTTACAACATTCTGGCGTGTCGTCGCCTGCTTCTCGATGGGGACATTAGATACGTCTATAACGTTGTAAGTCCTAACCTAACGCAATCTAACATCTCGGATGTAATATTTGACAACACTCCTGGCATGTCGGTCCCTACAACTCGGGGGGAACATTCTATACGTATATAACGTTGTATGTCCTAACCTAACGCAACCTAACATCTCGGATGTAATATTTTACAACATTCCTGGCATGTCGGTCCCTACATCTCGGTGGGAACATTCTATACGTCTATAACGTTGTATATCCTAACCTAACCTAACTTCTCGGGTGTAATATTTTACAACATTCCTGACGCGTCGGCCCCTATTTCTAGGTGGGAATATTATATACGTCTATAACGTTATATATCCTAGCCTAAGGCAACCTAACATGTCGAAAGTAATATTTTACAACATTCTGGCGTGTCGTCGCCTGCTTCTCGAAGGGGACATTATATACGTCTATAACGTTGTATATCCTAACCTAACGCAACCTAACATCTGGGATGTAATATTTTACAACATTCCTGACGCGTCGGTCCCTACTTCTCGGTGGGAACATTGTATACGTCTATAACGGAATATGTCCTACCCTAAGGCAACCCAACATCTCGGATGTAATGTTTTACAACATTCCTGGCGTGTCGTCGCCTGCTTCTCGATGGGGACATTATATACGTCTATAACGTTGTATATTCTAACCCAAAGCAACCTAACTTCTGGGATGTAATATTTTACAACATTCCTGGCATGTCGGTCCCCACGTCTCGGCGGTAACATTATATAAGTCTATAACGATATATATCCTAACCTAAAGCAACCTAACACCTCGGATGTAATATTTTAGATCATTCCTGTCATGTCGGTCCCTACATCTCGGTGGGGACATTCTATACGTCTATAACGTTGTATATCCTAACCTAAGGGAACCTAACATTTCGGGTGTAATATTTTGCAACATTCCTAACGCGTCGGCCCCTATTTCTCGGTGGGAATATTATATACGTCTATAACGTTGTATATCCTAACCTAAGGGAACCTAACATTTCGGGTGTAATATTTTGCAACATTCCTGACGTGTCGGCTCCTATTTCTCGGTGGGAATATTATATACGTCTATAACGTTACATATCCTAGCCTAAGGCAACCTAACATGACGAATGTAATATTTTACAACATTCTGGCGTGTCGTCGCCTGCTTCTCAAAGGGGACATTATATACGTCTATAACGTTGTATATCCTAACCTAACGCAACCTAACATCTGGGTTGTTTTATTTTACAACATTCCTGACGCGTCGGTCCCTACTTCTCGGTGGGAACATTGTATACGTCTATAACGATATATGTCCTAGCCTAAGGTAACCTAACATCTCGGATGTAATATTTTACAACATTCCTGACGTGTCGTCGCCTGCTTCTCGATGGGGACATGATATACGTCTATAACGTTGTATATCCTAACCTAAAGCAACCTAACTTCTGGGATGTAATAGTTTACAACATAACTGGCATGTCGGTCCCCACGTCTCGGTGGGAACATTATATTAGTCTATGACGATATATATCCTAACCTAAAGCAACATAACAACTCGCATGTAATAGTTTACCACATTCCTGGCGGTCCCTACATCTCGGTGGCAACATTCTATACGTCTATACCGTTGTATATCCTAACCTAAGGGAACCTAACTTCTCGGGTGTAATATTTTACAACATTCCTGACGCGTCGGCTCCTATTTCTCGGTGGGAATATTATATACGTCTATAACGTTATATATCCTAACGTAAGCAAACGTAACATCTCGGATGTAATATTTTACAACATTCCTGGCGTGTCGTCGCCTGCTTCTCGATGGGGACATTATATACGTCTATAACGTTGTATATCCTAACCCAAAGCAACTTAACTTCTGGGATGTAATATTTTGCAACATTTCTGGCATGTCGGTCCCCACGTCTCGGTGGGAACATTATATAAGTCTATAACGATATATATCCTAACCTAAAGCAACCAAACAACTCGAATGTAATATTTTAGAACATTCCTGGCATGTCGGTCCCTACATCTCGGTGGGAACATTCTATACGTCTATAACGTTGTATATCCTAACCTAAGGGAACCTAACATTTCGGGTGTAATATTTTACAACATTCCTGACGCGTCGGCCCCTATTTCTCGGTGGGAATATTATATACGTCTATAACGTTGTATATCTCAGCATAAGGCAACCTAACATCTCGGGTGTAATATTTTACAACATTCCTGACGCGTCGGACCCTATTTCTCTGTGGGAATATTATATACGTCTATAACGTTATATATCCTAGCCTAAGGCAACCTAACATGACGAATGTAATATTTTACAACATTCTGGCGTGTCGTCGCCTGCTTCTCAAAGGGGACATTATATACGTCTATAACGTTGTATATCCTAACCTAACGCAACCTAACATCTGGGTTGTTTTATTTTACAACATTCCTGACGCGTCGGTCCCTACTTCTCGGTGGGAACATTGTATACGTCTATAACGATATATGTCCTAGCCTAAGGTAACCTAACATCTCGGATGTAATATTTTACAACATTCCTGACGTGTCGTCGCCTGCTTCTCGATGGGGACATGATATACGTCTATAACGTTGTATATCCTAACCCAAAGCAACCTAACTTCTGGGATGTAATAGTTTACAACATAACTGGCATGTCGGTCCCCACGTCTCGGTGGGAACATTATATTAGTCTATGACGATATATATCCTAACCTAAAGCAACCTAACAACTCGGATGTAATAGTTTACCACATTCCTGGCGGTCCCTACATCTCGGTGGCAACATTCTATACGTCTATACCGTTGTATATCCTAACCTAAGGGAACCTAACTTCTCGGGTGTAATATTTTACAACATTCCTGACGCGTCGGCTCCTATTTCTCGGTGGGAATATTATATACGTCTATAACGTTATATATCCGAACGTAAGCAAACGTAACATCTCGGATGTAATATTTTACAACATTCCTGGCGTGTCGGCGCCTGCTTCTCGATGGGGACATTATATACGTCTATAACGTTGTATATCCTAACCCAAAGCAACTTAACTTCTGGGATGTAATATTTTGCAACATTCCTGGCATGTCGGTCCCCACGTCTCGGTGGGAACATTATATAAGTCTATAACGATATATATCCTAACCTAAAGCAACCAAACAACTCGAATGTAATATTTTAGAACATTCCTGGCATGTCGGTCCCTACATCTCGGTGGGAACATTCTATACGTCTATAACGTTGTATATCCTAACCTAAGGGAACCTAACATTTCGGGTGTAATATTTTACAACATTCCTGACGCGTCGGCCCCTATTTCTCGGTGGGAATATTATATACGTCTATAACGTTGTATATCTCAGCATAAGGCAACCTAACATCTCGGGTGTAATATTTTACAACATTCCTGACGCGTCGGACCCTATTTCTCTGTGGGAATATTATATACGTCTATAACGTTATATATCCTAGCCTAAGGCAACCTAACATGACGAATGTAATATTTTACAACATTCTGGCGTGTCGTCGCCTGCTTCTCAAAGGGGACATTATATACGTCTATAACGTTGTATATCCTAACCTAACGCAACCTAACATCTGGGTTGTTTTATTTTACAACATTCCTGACGCGTCGGTCCCTACTTCTCGGTGGGAACATTGTATACGTCTATAACGATATATGTCCTAGCCTAAGGTAACCTAACATCTCGGATGTAATATTTTACAACATTCCTGACGTGTCGTCGCCTGCTTCTCGATGGGGACATGATATACGTCTATAACGTTGTATATCCTAACCCAAAGCAACCTAACTTCTGGGATGTAATAGTTTACAACATAACTGGCATGTCGGTCCCCACGTCTCGGTGGGAACATTATATTAGTCTATGACGATATATATCCTAACCTAAAGCAACCTAACAACTCGGATGTAATAGTTTACCACATTCCTGGCGGTCCCTACATCTCGGTGGCAACATTCTATACGTCTATACCGTTGTATATCCTAACCTAAGGGAACCTAACTTCTCGGGTGTAATATTTTACAACATTCCTGACGCGTCGGCTCCTATTTCTCGGTGGGAATATTATATACGTCTATAACGTTATATATCCGAACGTAAGCAAACGTAACATCTCGGATGTAATATTTTACAACATTCCTGGCGTGTCGGCGCCTGCTTCTCGATGGGGACATTATATACGTCTATAACGTTGTATATCCTAACCCAAAGCAACTTAACTTCTGGGATGTAATATTTTGCAACATTCCTGGCATGTCGGTCCCCACGTCTCGGTGGGAACATTATATAAGTCTATAACGATATATATCCTAACCTAAAGCAACCAAACAACTCGAATGTAATATTTTAGATCATTCCTGGCATGTCGGTCCCTACATCTCGGTGGGAACATTCTATACGTCTATAACGTTGTATATCCTAACCTAAGGGAACCTAACATTTCGGGTGTAATATTTTACAACATTCCTGACTCGTCGGCCCCTATTTCTCGGTGGGAATATTATATACGTCTATAACGTTGTATACCTCAGCATAAGGCAACCTAACATCTCGGGTGTAATATTTTACAACATTCCTGACGCGTCGGACCCTATTTCTCTGTGGGAATATTATATACGTCTATAACGTTATATATCCTAGCCTAAGGCAACCTAACATGACGAATGTAATATTTTACAACATTCTGGCGTGTCGTCGCCTGCTTCTCAAAGGGGACATTATATACGTCTATAACGTTGTATATCCTAACCTAACGCAACCTAACATATGGGTTGTTTTATTTTACAACATTCCTGACGCGTCGGTCCCTACTTCTCGGTGGGAACATTGTATACGTCTATAACGATATATGTCCTAGCCTAAGGTAACCTAACATCTCGAATGTAATATTTTACAACATTCCTGACGTGTCGTCGCCTGCTTCTTGATGGGGACATGATATACGTCTATAACGTTGTATATCCTAACCCAAAGCAACCTAACTTCTGGGATGTAATAGTTTACAACATAACTGGCATGTCGGTCCCCACGTCTCGGTGGGAACATTATATTAGTCTATGACGATATATATCCTAACCTAAAGCAACCTAACAACTCGGATGTAATAGTTTACCACATTCCTGGCGGTCCCTACATCTCGGTGGGAACATTCTATACGTCTATACCGTTGTATATCCTAACCTAAGGGAACCTAACTTCTCGGGTGTAATATTTTACAACATTCCTGACGCGTCGGCTCCTATTTCTCGGTGGGAATATTATATACGTCTATAACGTTATATATCCTAACGTAAGTAAACGTAACATCTCGGATGTAATATTTTACAACATTCCTGGCTTGTCGTCGCCTGCTTCTCGATGGGGACATTATATACGTCTATAACGTTGTATATCCTAACCCAAAGCAACTTAACTTCTGGGATGTAATATTTTGCAACATTCCTGGCATGTCGGTCCCCACGTCTCGGTGGGAACATTATATAAGTCTATAACGATATATATCCTAACCTAAAGCAACCAAACAACTCGAATGTAATATTTTAGAACATTCCTGGCATGTCGGTCCCTACATCTCGGTGGGAACATTCTATACGTCTATAACGTTGTATATCCTAACCTAAGGGAACCTAACATTTCGGGTGTAATATTTTACAACATTCCTGACTCGTCGGCCCCTATTTCTCGGTGGGAATATTATATACGTCTATAACGTTGTATACCTCAGCATAAGGCAACCTAACATCTCGGGTGTAATATTTTACAACATTCCTGACGCGTCGGACCCTATTTCTCTGTGGGAATATTATATACGTCTATAACGTTATATATCCTAGCCTAAGGCAACCTAACATGACGAATGTAATATTTTACAACATTCTGGCGTGTCGTCGCCTGCTTCTCAAAGGGGACATTATATACGTCTATAACGTTGTATATCCTAACCTAACGCAACCTAACATCTGGGTTGTTTTATTTTACAACATTCCTGACGCGTCGGTCCCTACTTCTCGGTGGGAACATTGTATACGTCTATAACGATATATGTCCTAGCCTAAGGTAACCTAACATCTCGAATGTAATATTTTACAACATTCCTGACGTGTCGTCGCCTGCTTCTTGATGGGGACATGATATACGTCTATAACGTTGTATATCCTAACCCAAAGCAACCTAACTTCTGGGATGTAATAGTTTACAACATAACTGGCATGTCGGTCCCCACGTCTCGGTGGGAACATTATATTAGTCTATGACGATATATATCCTAACCTAAAGCAACCTAACAACTCGGATGTAATAGTTTACCACATTCCTGGCGGTCCCTACATCTCGGTGGGAACATTCTATACGTCTATACCGTTGTATATCCTAACCTAAGGGAACCTAACTTCTCGGGTGTAATATTTTACAACATTCCTGACGCGTCGGCTCCTATTTCTCGGTGGGAATATTATATACGTCTATAACGTTATATATCCTAACGTAAGTAAACGTAACATCTCGGATGTAATATTTTACAACATTCCTGGCTTGTCGTCGCCTGCTTCTCGATGGGGACATTATATACGTCTATAACGTTGTATATCCTAAAACAAAGCAACTTAACTTCTGGGATGTAATATTTTGCAACATTCCTGGCATGTCGGTCCCCACGTCTCGGTGGGAACATTATATAAGTCTATAACGATATATATCCTAACCTAAAGCAACCAAACAACTCGAATGTAATATTTTAGAACATTCCTGGCATGTCGGTCCCTACATCTCGGTGGGAACATTCTATACGTCTATAACGTTGTATATCCTAACCTAAGGGAACCTAACATTTCGGGTGTAATATTTTACAACATTCCTGACGCGTCGGCCCCTATTTCTCGGTGGGAATATTATATACGTCTATAACGTTGTATATCTCAGCATAAGGCAACCTAACATCTCGGGTGTAATATTTTACAACATTCCTGACGCGTCGGACCCTATTTCTCGGTGGGAATATTACATACGTCTATAACGTTATATATCCTAGCCTAAGGCAACCTAACATGTCGAAAGTAATATTTTAGAACATTCTGGCGTGTCGTCGCCTGCTTCTCGAAGGGGACATTATATACGTCTATAACGTTGTATATCCTAACCTAACGCAACCTAACATCTGGGATGTAATATTTTACAACATTCCTGACGCGTCGGTCCCTACTTCTCGGTGGGAGCATTGTATACGTCTATAACGGAATATGTCCTAGCCTAAGGCAACCCAACATCTCGGATGTAATATTTTACAACATTCCTGGCGTGTCGTCGCCTGCTTCTCGATGGGGACATTATATACGTCTATAACGTTGTATATCCTAACCTAAGGGAACCTAACATTTCGGGTGTAATATTTTGCAACATTCCTGACGCGTCGGCTCCTATTTCTCGGTGGGAATATTATATACGTCTATAACGTTATATATCCTAACGTAAGCAAACGTAACATCTCGGATGTAATATTTTACAACATTCCTGGCGTGTCGTCGCCTGCTTCTCGATGGGGACATTATATACGTCTATAACGTTGTATATCCTAACCCAAAGCAACTTAACTTCTGGGATGTAATATTTTGCAACATTTCTGGCATGTCGGTCCCCACGTCTCGGTGGGAACATTATATAAGTCTATAACGATATATATCCTAACCTAAAGCAACCAAACAACTCGAATGTAATATTTTAGAACATTCCTGGCATGTCGGTCCCTACATCTCGGTGGGAACATTCTATACGTCTATAACGTTGTATATCCTAACCTAAGGGAACCTAACATTTCGGGTGTAATATTTTACAACATTCCTGACGCGTCGGCCCCTATTTCTCGGTGGGAATATTATATACGTCTATAACGTTGTATATCTCAGCATAAGGCAACCTAACATCTCGGGTGTAATATTTTACAACATTCCTGACGCGTCGGACCCTATTTCTCTGTGGGAATATTATATACGTCTATAACGTTATATATCCTAGCCTAAGGCAACCTAACATGACGAATGTAATATTTTACAACATTCTGGCGTGTCGTCGCCTGCTTCTCAAAGGGGACATTATATACGTCTATAACGTTGTATATCCTAACCTAACGCAACCTAACATCTGGGTTGTTTTATTTTACAACATTCCTGACGCGTCGGTCCCTACTTCTCGGTGGGAACATTGTATAAGTCTATAACGATATATGTCCTAGCCTAAGGTAACCTAACATCTCGGATGTAATATTTTACAACATTCCTGACGTGTCGTCGCCTGCTTCTCGATGGGGACATGATATACGTCTATAACGTTGTATATCCTAACCCAAAGCAACCTAACTTCTGGGATGTAATAGTTTACAACATAACTGGCATGTCGGTCCCCACGTCTCGGTGGGAACATTATATTAGTCTATGACGATATATATCCTAACCTAAAGCAACCTAACAACTCGGATGTAATAGTTTACCACATTCCTGGCGGTCCCTACATCTCGGTGGCAACATTCTATACGTCTATACCGTTGTATATCCTAACCTAAGGGAACCTAACTTCTCGGGTGTAATATTTTACAACATTCCTGACGCGTCGGCTCCTATTTCTCGGTGGGAATATTATATACGTCTATAACGTTATATATCCGAACGTAAGCAAACGTAACATCTCGGATGTAATATTTTACAACATTCCTGGCGTGTCGGCGCCTGCTTCTCGATGGGGACATTATATACGTCTATAACGTTGTATATCCTAACCCAAAGCAACTTAACTTCTGGGATGTAATATTTTGCAACATTCCTGGCATGTCGGTCCCCACGTCTCGGTGGGAACATTATATAAGTCTATAACGATATATATCCTAACCTAAAGCAACCAAACAACTCGAATGTAATATTTTAGAACATTCCTGGCATGTCGGTCCCTACATCTCGGTGGGAACATTCTATACGTCTATAACGTTGTATATCCTAACCTAAGGGAACCTAACATTTCGGGTGTAATATTTTACAACATTCCTGACTCGTCGGCCCCTATTTCTCGGTGGGAATATTATATACGTCTATAACGTTGTATACCTCAGCATAAGGCAACCTAACATCTCGGGTGTAATATTTTACAACATTCCTGACGCGTCGGACCCTATTTCTCTGTGGGAATATTATATACGTCTATAACGTTATATATCCTAGCCTAAGGCAACCTAACATGACGAATGTAATATTTTACAACATTCTGGCGTGTCGTCGCCTGCTTCTCAAAGGGGACATTATATACGTCTATAACGTTGTATATCCTAACCTAACGCAACCTAACATCTGGGTTGTTTTATTTTACAACATTCCTGACGCGTCGGTCCCTACTTCTCGG
Organism: Xylocopa violacea; assembly: GCA_963969225.1. Lineage (NCBI taxonomy): Eukaryota > Metazoa > Arthropoda > Insecta > Hymenoptera > Apidae > Xylocopa > Xylocopa violacea. Next base: position 4,260,561 of record CAXAJV010000678.1, read on the forward strand.
TGGGAACATTGTATACGTCTATAACGATATATGTCCTAGCCTAAGGTAACCTAACATCTCGAATGTAATATTTTACAACATTCCTGACGTGTCGTCGCCTGCTTCTTGATGGGGACATGATATACGTCTATAACGTTGTATATCCTAACCCAAAGCAACCTAACTTCTGGGATGTAATAGTTTACAACATAACTGGCATGTCGGTCCCCACGTCTCGGTGGGAACATTATATTAGTCTATGACGATATATATCCTAACCTAAAGCAACCTAACAACTCGGATGTAATAGTTTACCACATTCCTGGCGGTCCCTACATCTCGGTGGGAACATTCTATACGTCTATACCGTTGTATATCCTAACCTAAGGGAACCTAACTTCTCGGGTGTAATATTTTACAACATTCCTGACGCGTCGGCTCCTATTTCTCGGTGGGAATATTATATACGTCTATAACGTTATATATCCTAACGTAAGTAAACGTAACATCTCGGATGTAATATTTTACAACATTCCTGGCTTGTCGTCGCCTGCTTCTCGATGGGGACATTATATACGTCTATAACGTTGTATATCCTAACCCAAAGCAACTTAACTTCTGGGATGTAATATTTTGCAACATTCCTGGCATGTCGGTCCCCACGTCTCGGTGGGAACATTATATAAGTCTATAACGATATATATCCTAACCTAAAGCAACCAAACAACTCGAATGTAATATTTTAGAACATTCCTGGCATGTCGGTCCCTACATCTCGGTGGGAACATTCTATACGTCTATAACGTTGTATATCCTAACCTAAGGGAACCTAACATTTCGGGTGTAATATTTTACAACATTCCTGACTCGTCGGCCCCTATTTCTCGGTGGGAATATTATATACGTCTATAACGTTGTATACCTCAGCATAAGGCAACCTAACATCTCGGGTGTAATATTTTACAACATTCCTGACGCGTCGGACCCTATTTCTCTGTGGGAATATTATATACGTCTATAACGTTATATATCCTAGCCTAAGGCAACCTAACATGACGAATGTAATATTTTACAACATTCTGGCGTGTCGTCGCCTGCTTCTCAAAGGGGACATTATATACGTCTATAACGTTGTATATCCTAACCTAACGCAACCTAACATCTGGGTTGTTTTATTTTACAACATTCCTGACGCGTCGGTCCCTACTTCTCGGTGGGAACATTGTATACGTCTATAACGATATATGTCCTAGCCTAAGGTAACCTAACATCTCGAATGTAATATTTTACAACATTCCTGACGTGTCGTCGCCTGCTTCTTGATGGGGACATGATATACGTCTATAACGTTGTATATCCTAACCCAAAGCAACCTAACTTCTGGGATGTAATAGTTTACAACATAACTGGCATGTCGGTCCCCACGTCTCGGTGGGAACATTATATTAGTCTATGACGATATATATCCTAACCTAAAGCAACCTAACAACTCGGATGTAATAGTTTACCACATTCCTGGCGGTCCCTACATCTCGGTGGGAACATTCTATACGTCTATACCGTTGTATATCCTAACCTAAGGGAACCTAACTTCTCGGGTGTAATATTTTACAACATTCCTGACGCGTCGGCTCCTATTTCTCGGTGGGAATATTATATACGTCTATAACGTTATATATCCTAACGTAAGTAAACGTAACATCTCGGATGTAATATTTTACAACATTCCTGGCTTGTCGTCGCCTGCTTCTCGATGGGGACATTATATACGTCTATAACGTTGTATATCCTAAAACAAAGCAACTTAACTTCTGGGATGTAATATTTTGCAACATTCCTGGCATGTCGGTCCCCACGTCTCGGTGGGAACATTATATAAGTCTATAACGATATATATCCTAACCTAAAGCAACCAAACAACTCGAATGTAATATTTTAGAACATTCCTGGCATGTCGGTCCCTACATCTCGGTGGGAACATTCTATACGTCTATAACGTTGTATATCCTAACCTAAGGGAACCTAACATTTCGGGTGTAATATTTTACAACATTCCTGACGCGTCGGCCCCTATTTCTCGGTGGGAATATTATATACGTCTATAATGTTGTATATCTCAGCATAAGGCAACCTAACATCTCGGGTGTAATATTTTACAACATTCCTGACGCGTCGGACCCTATTTCTCGGTGGGAATATTACATACGTCTATAACGTTATATATCCTAGCCTAAGGCAACCTAACATGTCGAAAGTAATATTTTAGAACATTCTGGCGTGTCGTCGCCTGCTTCTCGAAGGGGACATTATATACGTCTATAACGTTGTATATCCTAACCTAACGCAACCTAACATCTGGGATGTAATATTTTACAACATTCCTGACGCGTCGGTCCCTACTTCTCGGTGGGAGCATTGTATACGTCTATAACGGAATATGTCCTAGCCTAAGGCAACCCAACATCTCGGATGTAATATTTTACAACATTCCTGGCGTGTCGTCGCCTGCTTCTCGATGGGGACATTATATACGTCTATAACGTTGTATATCCTAACCTAAGGGAACCTAACATTTCGGGTGTAATATTTTGCAACATTCCTGACGCGTCGGCTCCTATTTCTCGGTGGGAATATTATATACGTCTATAACGTTATATATCCTAACGTAAGCAAACGTAACATCTCGGATGTAATATTTTACAACATTCCTGGCGTGTCGTCGCCTGCTTCTCGATGGGGACATTATATACGTCTATAACGTTGTATATCCTAACCCAAAGCAACTTAACTTCTGGGATGTAATATTTTGCAACATTTCTGGCATGTCGGTCCCCACGTCTCGGTGGGAACATTATATAAGTCTATAACGATATATATCCTAACCTAAAGCAACCAAACAACTCGAATGTAATATTTTAGAACATTCCTGGCATGTCGGTCCCTACATCTCGGTGGGAACATTCTATACGTCTATAACGTTGTATATCCTAACCTAAGGGAACCTAACATTTCGGGTGTAATATTTTACAACATTCCTGACGCGTCGGCCCCTATTTCTCGGTGGGAATATTATATACGTCTATAACGTTGTATATCTCAGCATAAGGCAACCTAACATTTCGTGTGTAATATTTTGCAACATTCCTGACGCGTCGGCCCCTATTTCTCGGTGGGAATATTATATACATCTATAACGTTATATATCCTAGCCTAAGGCAAACTAACATTTCGGGTGTAATATTTTACAACAGTCCTGACGCGTCGGCACCTATTTCTCGGTGGGAATATTATATACGTCTATAACGTTGTATATCCTAGCCTAAGGCAACCTAACATGTCGAATGTAATATTTCACAACATTCTGGAGTGTCGTCGCCTGCTTCTCAAAGGGGAAATTATATACGTCTATAACTTTGTATATCATAACCTAACGCAACCTAACATCTGGGATGTAATATTTTACAACATTCCTGACGCGTCGGCCCCTATTTCTCGGTGGGAATATTATATGCGTCTACAACGTTATATATCCTAGCCTAAGGCGACCTAACATGTCGAATGTAATATTTTACATCATTCCTGTCGTGTCGGCCCGTAGTTCTCGGTGGTAACATTATATACGTCTATAAGGTTAGATATCCTAGCCTAAGGCAACCTAACATGTCGCATGTAATATTGTTCAACATTCCTGGTGTGTCGTCACCTACTTCTGGATGGGGACATTATATACATCTATAACGTTATACATCCTAACCTAAGGCAACCTAACATATCGGATGTAATATTTTACAACATTCCTGACGCGCCGGCCTCTATTTCTCGGTGGTAACATTATATACGTCTATAAGGTTAGATATCCTAGCCTAAGGCAACCTAACATGTCGCATGTAATATTGTACAACATTCCTGGCGTGTCGTCACCTACTTCTGGATGGGGACATTATATACATCTATAACGTTGTACATCCTAACCTAAGGCAACCTAACATATCGGATGTAATATTTTACAACATTCCTGACGCGTCGGCTCCTATTTCTCGGTGGGAATATTATATACGTCTATAACGTTATATATCCTAGCCTAAGGCAACCTAACATGTCGCATGCAATATTGTACAACATTCCTGGCGTGTCGTCGCCTGCTTCTCGATGGGGACATTATATACGTCTATGACGTTGTATATCCTAACCCAAAGCAACCTAACTTCTGGGATGTAATATTTTACAACATTCCTGGCATGTCGGTCCCCACGTCTTGGTGGGAACATTATATAAGTCTATAACGATATATATCCCAACCTAAAGCAACCTAACAACTCGGAGGTAATATTTTAGAACATTCCTGGCTTGTCGGTCCCTACATCTCGGTGGGGACATTCTATACGTCTATAACGTTGTATATCCTAACCTAAGGGAACCTAACATTTCGGGTGTGATATTTTACAACATTCCTGACGCGTCGGCCCCTATTTCTCGGTGGGAATATTATATACGTCTATAACGTTATATATCCTAACGTAAGGCAACATAACATCTCGGATGTAATATTTTACAACATTCCTGGCGTGTCGTCGCCTGCTTCGCGATGGGGACATTATATACGTCTATAACGTTGTATATCCTAACCCAAAGCAACCTAACTTCTGGGATGTAATATTTTGCAACATTCCAGGCATGTCGGTCCCCACGTCTCGGTGGGAACATTATATAAGTCTATAACGATATATATCCTAACCTAAAGCAACCTAACATGTCGCATGTAATATTGTACAATATTCCTGGCGTGTCGTCACCTACTTCTGGATGGGGACATTATATACATCTATAACGTTGTACATCCTAACCTAAGGCAACCTAACATATCGGATGTAATATTTTACAACATTCCTGACGCGTCGGCCCCTATTTCTCGGTGGGAATATTATATACGTCTATAACGTTATATATCCTAGCCTAAGGCAACCTAACATCTCGGATGTAATATTTTACAACATTCCTGGCGTGTCGTCGCCTGCTTCTCGATGGGGACATTATATACGTCTATAACGTTGTATATCCTAACCGAAAGCAACCTAACTTCTGGGATGTAATATTTTACAACATTCCTGGCATGTCGGTCCCCACGTCTCGGTGGGAACATTATATAAGTCTATAACGATATATATCCTAACCTAAAGCAACCTAACATCTCGGAGGTAATATTTTAGAACATTCCTGGCATATCGGTCCCTACATCTCGGTGGGGACATTCTATACGTCTATAACGTTGTATATCCTAACCTAAGGGAACCTAACATTTCGGGTGTAATATTTTGCAACATTCCTGACGCGTCGGCCCCTATTCGTCGGTGGGAATATTATATACGTCTATAACGTTATATATCCTAGCCTAAGGCAACCTAACATATCGGTTGTAATATTTTACAACATTCCTGACGCGTCGGCCCCTATTTCCCGGTGGGAATATTATATACGTCTATAACGTTATATATCCTAGCCTAAGGCAACCCAACATGTCGAATGTAATATTTTACAACATTCTGGCGTATCGTCGCCTGCTTCTCGAAGGGGACATTATATACGTCTATAACGTTGTATATCCTAACCTAACGCAACCTAACATCTGGGATGTAATATTTTACAACATTCCTGACGCGTCGGCCCCTATTTCTCGGTGTGAACATTATATACGTCTATAACGTTATATATCCTAGCCTAAGGCAACCTAACATGTCGAAAGTAATATTTTACAACATTCCTGGCGTGTCGTCGCCTGCTTCTCGAAGGGGACATTAAATACGTCTATAACGTTGTATATCCTAACCTAAGGGAACCTAACTTCTCGGGTGTAATATTTTACAACATTCCTGACGCGTCGGCCCCTATTTCTCGGTGGGAATATTATATACGTCTATAACGTTATATATCCTAACGTAAGCAAACATAACATCTCGGATGTAATATTTTACAACATTCCTGGCGTGTCGTCGCCTGCTTCTCGATGGGGACATTATATACGTCTATAACGTTGTATATTCTAACCCAAAGCACCCTAACTTCTGGGATGTAATATTTTACAACATTCCTGGCATGTCGGTCCCCACGTCTCGGTGGGAACATTATATAAGTCTATAACGATATATATCCTAACCTAAAGCAACCTAACATCTCGGAGGTAATATTTTAGAACATTCCTGGCATGTCGGTCCCTACATCTCGGTGGGGACATTCTATACGTCTATAACGTTGTATATCCTAACCTAAGGGAACCTAACATTTCGGGTGTAATATTTTGCAACATTCCTGACGCGTCGGCCCCTATTCGTCGGTGGGAATATTATATACGTCTATAACGTTATATATCCTAGCCTAAGGCAACCTAACATATCGGTTGTAATATTTTACAACATTCCTGACGCGTCGGCCCCTATTTCCCGGTGGGAATATTATATACGTCTATAACGTTATATATCCTAGCCTAAGGCAACCCAACATGTCGAATGTAATATTTTACAACATTCTGGCGTATCGTCGCCTGCTTCTCGAAGGGGACATTATATACGTCTATAACGTTGTATATCCTAACCTAACGCAACCTAACATCTGGGATGTAATATTTTACAACATTCCTGACGCGTCGGCCCCTATTTCTCGGTGTGAACATTATATACGTCTATAACGTTATATATCCTAGCCTAAGGCAACCTAACATGTCGAAAGTAATATTTTACAACATTCCTGGCGTGTCGTCGCCTGCTTCTCGAAGGGGACATTAAATACGTCTATAACGTTGTATATCCTAACCTAAGGGAACCTAACTTCTCGGGTGTAATATTTTACAACATTCCTGACGCGTCGGCCCCTATTTCTCGGTGGGAATATTATATACGTCTATAACGTTATATATCCTAACGTAAGCAAACATAACATCTCGGATGTAATATTTTACAACATTCCTGGCGTGTCGTCGCCTGCTTCTCGATGGGGACATTATATACGTCTATAACGTTGCATATTCTAACCCAAAGCAACCTAACTTCTGGGATGTAATATTTTACAACATTCCTGGCATGTCTGTCCCCACGTCTCGGCGGGAACATTATATAAGTCTATAACGATATATATCCCAACCTAAAGCAACCTAACAACTCGGAGGTAATATTTTAGAACATTCCTGGCTTGTCGGTCCCTACATCTCGGTGGGGACATTCTATACGTCTATAACGTTGTATATCCTAACCTAAGGGAACCTAACATTTCGGGTGTGATATTTTACAACATTCCTGACGCGTCGGCCCCTATTTCTCGGTGGGAATATTATATACGTCTATAACGTTATATATCCTAACGTAAGGCAACATAACATCTCGGATGTAATATTTTACAACATTCCTGGCGTGTCGTCGCCTGCTTCTCGATGGGGACATTATATACGTCTATAACGTTGTATATCCTAACCCAAAGCAACCTAACTTCTGGGATGTAATATTTTGCAACATTCCAGGCATGTCGGTCCCCACGTCTCGGTGGGAACATTATATAAGTCTATAACGATATATATCCTAACCTAAAGCAACCTAACATGTCGCATGTAATATTGTACAATATTCCTGGCGTGTCGTCACCTACTTCTGGATGGGGACATTATATACATCTATAACGTTGTACATCCTAACCTAAGGCAACCTAACATATCGGATGTAATATTTTACAACATTCCTCGCATGTCGGTCCCTACTTCTCGGTGGGAACATTCTATACGTCTATAACGTTGTATATCCTCACCTAAGGGAACCTAACATCTCGGGTGTAATATTTTACAACATTCCTGACGCGTCGGCCCCTATTTCTCTGTGGGAACATTATATACGTCTATAACGTTATATATCCTAGCCTAAGGCGACCTAACATGTCGAATGTAATATTTTACATCATTCCTGACGTGTCGGCCCGTAGTTCTCGGTGGTAACATTATATACGTCTATAAGGATAGATATCCTAGCCTAAGGCAACCCATCATGTCGCATGTAATATTGTACAACATTCCTGGCGTGTCGTCACCTACTTCTGGATGGGGACATTATATACATCTATAACGTTGTACATCCTAACCTAAGGCAACCTAACATATCGGGTGTGATATTTTACAACATTCCTGACGCGTCGGCCCCTATTTCTCGGTGGGAATATTATATACGTCTATAACGTTATATATCCTAACGTAAGGCAACATAACATCTCGGATGTAATATTTTACAACATTCCTGGCGTGTCGTCGCCTGCATCTCGATGGGGACATTATATTCGTCTATAACGTTGTATATCCTAACCCAAAGCAACCTAACTTCTGGGATGTAATATTTTGCAACATTCCTGGCATGTCGGTCCCCACGTCTCGGTGGGAACATTATATAAGTCTATAACGATAAATATCCTAACCTAAAGCAACCTAACATGTCGCATGTAATATTGTACAACATTCCTGGCGTGCCGTCACCTACGTCTGGATGGGGACATTATATACATCTATAACGTTGTACATCCTAACCTAAGGCAACCTAACATATCGGATGTAATATTTTACAACATTCCTGACGCGTCGGCCCCTATTTCTAGGTGGGAATATTATATACGTCTATAACGTTATATATCCTAGCCTAAGGCAACCTAACATCTCGGATGTAATATTTTACAACATTCCTGGCGTGTCGTCGCCTGCTTCTCGATGGGGACATTATATACGTCTATAACGTTGTATATCCTAACCGAAAGCAACCTAACTTCTGGGATGTAATATTTTACAACATTCCTGGCATGTCGGTCCCCACGTCTCGGTGGGAACATTATATAAGTCTATAACGATATATATCCTAACCTAAAGCAACCTAACATCTCGGAGGTAATATTTTAGAACATTCCTGGCATGTCGGTCCCTACATCTCGGTGGGGACATTCTATACGTCTATAACGTTGTATATCCTAACCTAAGGGAACCTAACATTTCGGGTGTAATATTTTGCAACATTCCTGACGCGTCGGCCCCTATTTGTCGGTGGGAATATTATATACGTCTATAACGTTATATATCCTAGCCTAAGGCAACCTAACATGTCGAAAGTAATATTTTACAACATTCCTGGCGTGTCGTCACCTGCTTCTCGAAGGGGACATTAAATACGTCTATAACGTTGTATATCCTAACCTAAGGGAACCTAACTTCTCGGGTGTAATATTTTACAACATTCCTGACGCGTCGGCCCCTATTTCTCGGTGGGAATATTATATACGTCTATAACGTTATATATCCTAACGTAAGCAAACATAACATCTCGGATGTAATATTTTACAACATTCCTGGCGTGTCGTCGCCTGCTTCTCGATGGGGACATTATATACGTCTATAACGTTGTATATTCTAACCCAAAGCAACCTAACTTCTGGGATGTAATATTTTACAACATTCCTGGCATGTCTGTCCCCACGTCTCGGCGGGAACATTATATAAGTCTATAACGATATATATCCTAACCTAAAGCAACCTAACACCTCGGATGTAATATTTTAGAACATTCCTGTCATGTCTGTCCCTACATCTCGGTGGGGACAATCTATACGTCTATAACGTTGTATATTCAAACCTAAGGGAACCTAACATTTCGTGTGTAATATTTTGCAACATTCCTGACGCGTCGGCCCCTATTTCTCGGTGGGAATATTATATACATCTATAACGTTATATATCCTAGCCTAAGGCAAACTAACATTTCGGGTGTAATATTTTACAACAGTCCTGACGCGTCGGCCCCTATTTCTCGGTGGGAATATTATATACGTCTATAACGTTGTATATCCTAGCCTAAGGCAACCTAACATGTCGAATGTAATATTTCACAACATTCTGGAGTGTCGTCGCCTGCTTCTCAAAGGGGAAATTATATACGTCTATAACGTTGTATATCATAACCTAACGCAACCTAACATCTGGGATGTAATATTTTACAACATTCCTGACGCGTCGGCCCCTATTCCTCGGTGGGAATATTATATACGTCTACAACGTTATATATCCTAGCCTAAGGCGACCTAACATGTCGAATGTAATATTTTACATCATTCCTGTCGTGTCGGCCCGTAGTTCTCGGTGGTAACATTATATACGTCTATAAGGTTAGATATCCTAGCCTAAGGCAACCTAACATGTCGCATGTAATATTGTTCAACATTCCTGGTGTGTCGTCACCTACTTCTGGATGGGGACATTATATACATCTATAACGTTGTACATCCTAACCTAAGGCAACCTAACATATCGGATGTAATATTTTACAACATTCCTGACGCGTCGGCCCCTATTTCTCGGTGGGAATATTATATACGTCTATAACGTTGTATATCCTAGCCTAAGGCAACCTAACATGTCGAATGTAATATTTCACAACATTCTGGAGTGTCGTCGCCTGCTTCTCAAAGGGGAAATTATATACGTCTATAACGTTGTATATCATAACCTAACGCAACCTAACATCTGGGATGTAATATTTTACAACATTCCTGACGCGTCGGCCCCTATTTCTCGGTGGGAATATTATATACGTCTACAACGTTATATATCCTAGCCTAAGGCGACCTAACATGTCGAATGTAATATTTTACATCATTCCTGTCGTGTCGGTCCGTAGTTCTCGGTGGTAACATTATATACGTCTATAAGGTTAGATATCCTAGCCTAAGGCAACCTAACATGTCGCATGTAATATTGTTCAACATTCCTGGTGTGTCGTCACCTACTTCTGGATGGGGACATTATATACATCTATAACGTTGTACATCCTAACCTGAGGCAACCTAACATATCGGATGTAATATTTTACAACATTCCTGACGCGTCGGCCCCTATTTCTCGGTGGGAATATTATATACGTCTATAACGTTATATATCCTAGCCTAAGGCAACCCAACATGTCGAATGTAATATTATACAACATTCTGGCGTGTCGTCGCCTGCTTCTCGAAGGGGACATTATATACTTCTATAACGTTGTATATCCTAACCTAACGCAACCTAACATCTGGGATGTAATATTTTACAACATTCCTGACGCGTCGGCCCCTATTTCTCGGTGTGAACGTTATATACGTCTATAACGTTATATATCCTAGCCTAAGGCGACCTAACATGTCGAATGTAATATTTTACATCATTCCTGACGTGTCGGCCCGTAGTTCTCGGTGGTAACATTATATACGTCTATAAGGATAGATATCCTAGCCTATGGCAACCCATCATGTCGCATGTAATATTGTACAACATTCCTGGCGTGTCGTCACCTACTTCTGGATGGGGACATTATATACATCTATAACGTTGTACATCCTAACCTAAGGCAACCTAACATATCGGGTGTGATATTTTACAACATTCCTGACGTGTCGGCCCCTATTTCTCGGTGGGAATATTATATACGTCTATAACGTTATATATCCTAACGTAAGGCAACATAACACCTCGGATGTAATATTTAACAACATTCCTGGCGTGTCGTCGCCTGCTTCTCGATGGGGACATTATATACGTCTATAACGTTGTATATCCTAACCCAAAGCAACCTAACTTCTGGGATGTAATATTTTGCAACATTCCTGGCATGTCGGTCCCCACGTCTCGGTGGGAACATTATATAAGTCTATAACGATAAATATCCTAACCTAAAGCAACCTAACATGTCGCATGTAATATTGTACAACATTCCTGGCGTGTCGTCACCTACTTCTGGATGGGGACATTATATACATCTATAACGTTGTACATCCTAACCTAAGGCAACCTAACATATCGGATGTAATATTTTACAACATTCCTGACGCGTCGGCCCCTATTTCTACGTGGGAATATTATATACGTCTATAACGTTATATATCCTAGCCTAAGGCAACCTAACATCTCGGATGTAATATTTTACAACATTCCTGGCGTGTCGTCGCCTGCTTCTCGATGGGGACATTATATACGTCTATAACGTTGTATATTCTAACCCAAAGCAACCTAACTTCTGGGATGTAATATTTTACAACATTCCTGGCATGTCTGTCCCCACGTCTCGGCGGGAACATTATATAAGTCTATAACGATATATATCCTAACCTAAAGCAACCTAACACCTCGGATGTAATATTTTAGAACATTCCTGTCATGTCTGTCCCTACATCGCGGTGGGGACAATCTATACGTCTATAACGTTGTATATCCTAACCTAAGGGAACCTAACATTTCGGGTGTAATATTTTGCAACATTCCTGACGCGTCGGCCCCTATTTCTCGGTGGGAATATTATATACATCTATAACGTTATATATCCTAGCCTAAGGCAAACTAACATTTCGGGTGTAATATTTTACAACAGTCCTGACGCGTCGGCCCCTATTTCTCGGTGGGAATATTATATACGTCTATAACGTTATATATCCTAACGTAAGGCAACATAACACCTCGGATGTAATATTTAACAACATTCCTGGCGTGTCGTCGCCTGCTTCTCGATGGGGACATTATATACGTCTATAACGTTGTATATCCTAACCCAAAGCAACCTAACTTCTGGGATGTACTATTTTGCAACATTCCTGGCATGTCGGTCCCCACGTCTCGGTGGGAACATTATATAAGTCTATAACGATAAATATCCTAACCTAAAGCAACCTAACATGTCGCATGTAATATTGTACAACATTCCTGGCGTGTCGTCACCTACTTCTGGATGGGGACATTATATACATCTATAACGTTGTACATCCTAACCTAAGGCAACCTAACATATCGGATGTAATATTTTACAACATTCCTGACGCGTCGGCCCCTATTTCTACGTGGGAATATTATATACGTCTATAACGTTATATATCCTAGCCTAAGGCAACCTAACATCTCGGATGTAATATTTTACAACATTCCTGGCGTGTCGTCGCCTGCTTCTCGATGGGGACATTATATACGTCTATAACGTTGTATATCCTAACCCACAGCAACCTAACTTCTGGGATGTAATATTTTACAACATTCCTGGCATGTCGGTCCCCACGTCTCGGTGGGAACATTATATAAGTCTATAACGATATATATCCTAACCTAAAGCAACCTAACATCTCGGAGGTAATATTTTAGAACATTCCTGGCATGTCGGTCCCTACATCTCGGTGGGGACATTCTATACGTCTATAACGTTGTATATCCTAACCTAAGGGAACCTAACATTTCGGGTGTAATATTTTGCAACATTCCTGACGCGTCGGCCCCTATTCGTCGGTGGGAATATTATATACGTCTATAACGTTATATATCCTAGCCTAAGGCAACCTAACATATCGGTTGTAATATTTTACAACATTCCTGACGCGTCGGCCCCTATTTCTCGGTGTGAACATTATATACATCTATAACGTTATATATCCTAGCCTAAGGCAAACTAACATTTCGGGTGTAATATTTTACAACAGTCCTGACGCGTCGGCCCCTATTTCTCGGTGGGAATATTATATACGTCTATAACGTTATATATCCTAGCCTAAGGCAACCTAACATGTCGAATGTAATATTTTACAACATTCTGGAGTGTCGTCGCCTGCTTCTCAAAGGGGAAATTATATACGTCTATAACGTTGTATATCCTAACCTAACGCAACCTAACATCTGGGATGTAATATTTTACAACATTCCTGACGCGTCGGCCCCTATTTCTCGGTGGGAATATTATATACGTCTACAACGTTATATATCCTAGCCTAAGGCGACCTAACATGTCGAATGTAATATTTTACATCATTCCTGTCGTGTCGGCCCGTAGTTCTCGGTGGTAACATTATATACGTCTATAAGGTTAGATATCCTAGCCTAAGGCAACCTAACATGTCGCATGTTTAATTGTTCAACATTCCTGGTGTGTCGTCACCTACTTCTGGATGGGGACATTATATACATCTATAACGTTGTACATCCTAACCTAAGGCAACCTAACATATGGGATGTAATATTTTACAACATTCCTGACGCGCCGGCCTCTATTTCTCGGTGGTAACATTATATACGTCTATAAGGTTAGATATCCTAGCCTAAGGCAACCTAACATGTCGCATGTAATATTGTACAACATTCCTGGCGTGTCGTCACCTACTTCTGGATGGGGACATTATATACATCTATAACGTTGTACATCCTAACCTAAGGCAACCAAACATATCGGATGTAATATTTTACAACATTCCTGACGCGTCGGCTCCTATTTCTCGGTGGGAATATTATATACGTCTATAACGTTATATATCCTAGCCTAAGGCAACCTAACATGTCGCATGCAATATTGTACAACATTCCTGGCGTGTCGTCGCCTGCTTCTCGATGGGGACATTATATACGTCTATAACGTTGTATATCCTAACCCAAAGCAACCTAACTTCTGGGATGTAATATTTTACAACATTCCTGGCATGTCGGCCCCCACGTCTTGGTGGGAACATTATATAAGTCTATAACGATATATATCCCAACCTAAAGCAAGCTAACATGTCGCATGTAATATTGTACAATATTCCTGGCGTGTCGTCACCTACTTCTGGATGGGGACATTATATACATCTATAACGTTGTACATCCTAACCTAAGGCAACCTAACATATCGGATGTAATATTTTACAACATTCCTGACGCGTCGGCCCCTATTTCTCGGTGGGAATATTATATACGTCTATAACGTTATATATCCTAGCCTAAGGCAACCCAACATGTCGAATGTAATATTATACAACATTCTGGCGTGTCGTCGCCTGCTTCTCGAAGGGGACATTATATACTTCTATAACGTTGTATATCCTAACCTAACGCAACCTAACATCTGGGATGTAATATTTTACAACATTCCTGACGCGTCGGCCCCTATTTCTCGGTGTGAACGTTATATACGTCTATAACGTTATATATCCTAGCCTAAGGCAACCTAACATGTCGAAAGTAATATTTTACAACATTCCTGGCGTGTCGTCGCCTACTTCGCGATGTGGACATTATATACATCTATAACGTTGTATATCCTAACCTAAGGCAACCTAACATCTCGGATGTAATATTTTACAACATTCCTGGCATGTCGGTCCCTACTTCTCGGTGGGGACATTATATACGTCTATAACGTTGTATATCCTAACCCAAAGCAACCTAACTTCTGGGATGTAATATTTTACAACATTCCTGGCATGTCGGCCCCCACGTCTTGGTGGGAACATTATATAAGTCTATAACGATATATATCACAACCTAAAGCAACCTAACAACTCGGAGGTAATATTTTAGAACATTCCTGGCTTGTCGGTCCCTACATCTCGGTGGGGACATTCTATACGTCTATAACGTTGTATATCCTAACCTAAGGGAACCTAACATTTCGGGTGTGATATTTTACAACATTCCTGACGCGTCGGCCTCTATTTCTCGGTGGGAATATTATATACGTCTATAACGTTATATAACCTAACGTAAGGCAACATAACATCTCGGATGTAATATTTTACAACATTCCTGGCGTGTCGTCGCCTGCTTCTCGATGGGGACATTATATACGTCTATAACGTTGTATATCCTAACCCAAAGCAACCTAACTTCTGGGATGTAATATTTTGCAACATTCCAGGCATGTCGGTCCCCACGTCTCGGTGGGAACATTATATAAGTCTATAACGATATATATCCTAACCTAAAGCAACCTAACATGTCTCATGTAATATTGTACAATATTCCTGGCGTGTCGTCACCTACTTCTGGATGGGGACATTATATACATCTATAACATTGTACATCCTAACCTAAGGCAACCTAACATATCGGATGTAATATTTTACAACATTCCTGACGCGTCGGCCCCTATTTCTCGGTGGGAATATTATATACGTCTATAACGTTATATATCCTAGCCTAAGGCAACCCAACATGTCGAATGTAATATTATACAACATTCTGGCGTGTCGTCGCCTGCTTCTCGAAGGGGACATTATATACTTCTATAACGTTGTATATCCTAACCTAACGCAACCTAACATCTGGGATGTAATATTTTACAACATTCGTGACGCGTCGGCCCCTATTTCTCGGTGTGAACGTTATATACGTCTATAACGGTATATATCCTAGCCTAAGGCAACCTAACATGTCGAAAGTAATATTATACAACATTCCTGGCGTGTCGTCGCCTACTTCGCGATGTGGACATTATATACATCTATAACGTTGTATATCCTAACCTAAGGCAACCTAACATCTCGGATGTAATATTTTACAACATTCCTGGCATGTCGGTCCCTACTTCTCGGTGGGAATATTATATACTTCTATAACGTTATATATCCTAGCCTAAGGCAACCTAACATATCGGTTGTAATATTTTACAACATTCCTGACGCGTCGGCCCCTATTTCCCGGTGGGAATATTATATACGTCTATAACGTTATATATCCTAGCCTAAGGCAACCCAACATGTCGAATGTAATATTTTACAACATTCTGGCGTATCGTCGCCTGCTTCTCGAAGGGGACATTATATACGTCTATAACGTTGTATATCCTAACCTAACGCAACCTAACATCTGGGATGTAATATTTTACAACATTCCTGACGCGTCGGCCCCTATTTCTCGGTGTGAACATTATATACGTCTATAACGTTATATATCCTAGCCTAAGGCAACCTAACATGTCGAAAGTAATATTTTACAACATTCCTGGCGTGTCGTCGCCTGCTTCTCGAAGGGGACATTAAATACGTCTATAACGTTGTATATCCTAACCTAAGGGAACCTAACTTCTCGGGTGTAATATTTTACAACATTCCTGACGCGTCGGCCCCTATTTCTCGGTGGGAATATTATATACGTCTATAACGTTATATATCCTAACGTAAGCAAACATAACATCTCGGATGTAATATTTTACAACATTCCTGGCGTGTCGTCGCCTGCTTCTCGATGGGGACATTATATACGTCTATAACGTTGTATATTCTAACCCAAAGCAACCTAACTTCTGGGATGTAATATTTTACAACATTCCTGGCATGTCTGTACCCACGTCTCGGCGGGAACATTATATAAGTCTATAACGATATATATCCTAACCTAAAGCAACCTAACACCTCGGATGTAATATTTTAGAACATTCCTGTCATGTCTGTCCCTACATCGCGGTGGGGACAATCTATACGTCTATAACGTTGTATATCCTAACCTAAGGGAACCTAACATTTCGGGTGTAATATTTTGCAACATTCCTGACGCGTCGGCCCCTATTTCTCGGTGGGAATATTATATACATCTATAACGTTATATATCCTAGCCTAAGGCAAACTAACATTTCGGGTGTAATATTTTACAACAGTCCTGACGCGTCGGCCCCTATTTCTCGGTGGGAATATTATATACGTCTATAACGTTATATATCCTAGCCTAAGGCAACCTAACATGTCGAATGTAATATTTTACAACATTCTGGAGTGTCGTCGCCTGCTTCTCAAAGGGGAAATTATATACGTCTATAACGTTGTATATCCTAACCTAACGCAACCTAACATCTGGGATGTAATATTTTACAACATTCCTGACGCGTCGGCCCCTATTTCTCGGTGGGAATATTATATACGTCTACAACGTTATATATCCTAGCCTAAGGCGACCTAACATGTCGAATGTAATATTTTACATCATCCCTGTCGTGTCGGCCCGTAGTTCTCGGTGGTAACATTATATACGTCTATAAGGTTAGATATCCTAGCCTAAGGCAACCTAACATGTCGCATGTTTAATTGTTCAACATTCCTGGTGTGTCGTCACCTACTTCTGGATGGGGACATTATATACATCTATAACGTTGTACATCCTAACCTAAGGCAACCTAACATATCGGATGTAATATTTTACAACATTCCTGACGCGCCGGCCTCTATTTCTCGGTGGTAACATTATATACGTCTATAAGGTTAGATATCCTAGCCTAAGGCAACCTAACATGTCGCATGTAATATTGTACAACATTCCTGGCGTGTCGTCACCTACTTCTGGATGGGGACATTATATACATCTATAACGTTGTACATCCTAACCTAAGGCAACCAAACATATCGGATGTAATATTTTACAACATTCCTGACGCGTCGGCTCCTATTTCTCGGTGGGAATATTATATACGTCTATAACGTTATATATCCTAGCCTAAGGCAACCTAACATGTCGCATGCAATATTGTACAACATTCCTGGCGTGTCGTCACCTACTTCTGGATGGGGACATTATATACATCTATAACGTTGTATATGCTAACCTAAGGCAACCTAACATCTCGGATGTAATATTTTACAACATTCCTGGCATGTCGGGCCCTACTTCTCGGTGGGAACATTGTATACGTCTATAACGATATATATCCTAGCCTAAGGCAACCTAACATGTCGAATGTAATATTTTACAACATTCCTGGCGTGTCGTCGCCTGCTTCTCGATGGGGACATTCTATGCGTCTATAACGTTGTATATCCTAACCTAAGGGAACCTAGCATATCGGGTGTAATATTTTAGAACATTCCTGACGCGTCAGTCCCTATTTCTCGGTGGGAACATTGTATACGTCTATAACGATATATATTCTAGCCTAAGGCAACCTAACATGTCGATTGTAATATTTTACAACATTCCTGTCGTGTCGTCGCCTGCTTCTCGATGGGGATATTATATACGTCTATAACGTTGTATATTCTAACCTAACGCAACCTAACATCTGGGATGTTATATTTTACAACATTCCTGGCGTGTCGTCGCCTACTTCTGGATGGGGACATTATATACATCTATAACGTCATATATCCTAACCTAAGGGAACCTAACATCTCGGGTGTAATATTTTGCAACATTCCTGGCGTGTCGTCGCCTACTTCTCGATGGGGACATTATATACATCTATAACCTCGTATATACTAACCTAACGCAACCTAACATCTGGAATGTAATATTTTACAACATTCCGGGCATGTCGGTCCCTACGTCTCGGTGGGAACATTATATACGTCTATAACGATATATATCCTAACCTAAGGCAACCTAACATCTCGGATGTAATATTTTACAACATTCCTGGCATGTCGGTCCCTACTTCTCGGTGGGAACATTGTATACGTCTATAACGATATATATTCTAGCCTAAGGCAACCTAACATGTCGATTGTAATATTTTACAACATTCCTGTCGTGTCGTCGCCTGCTTCTCGATGGGGACATTATATACGTCTATAACGTTGTATATTCTAACCTATCGCAACCTAACATCTGGGATGTTATATTTTACAACATTCCTGGCGTGTCGTCGCCTACTTCTGGATGGGGACATTATATACATCTATAACGTCATATATCCTAACCTAAGGGAACCTAACATCACGGGTGTAATATTTTACAACATTCCTGGCGTGACGTCGCCTACTTCTCGATGGGGACATTATATACGTCTATAACGTTGTATATTCTAACCTAACGCAACCTAACATCTGGGATGTAATATTTTACAACATTCCTGGCGTGTCGTCGCCTACTTCTGGATGGGGACATTATATACATCTATAACGTCATATATCCTAACCTAATGGAACCTAACATCTCGGGTGTAATATTTTACAACATTCCTGGCGTGTCGTCGCCTACTTCTCGATGGGGACATTATATACATCTATAACGTTGTATATCCTAACCTAAGGCAACCTAACATCTCGGATGTAATATTTTAAAACATTCCTAGCATGTCGGTCCCTACGTCTCGATGGGGACTTTATGTACGTCTATAACGTTGTATATCCTAACCTAAGGGAACCTAACATCTCGGGTGTAATATTTTACAACATTGCTGCCGCGTCGGCCCCTATTTCTCGGTGGGAACATTCTATACGTCTATAACTTTGTATATCATAACCTAAGGGAACCTAACTTGTAGAATGTAATATTTTACAACATTCCTGGCGTGTCGTCGCCTACTTCTGTATGGGGACATTATATACATCTATAACGTCATATATCCTAACCTAACGGAACCTAACATCTCGGGTGTAATATTTTACAACATACCTGGCGTGTCGTCGCCTACTTCTCGATGGGGACATTATATACATCTATAACGTTGTATATTCTAACCTAACACAACCTAACATCTGGGATGTAATATTTTACAACATTCCTGGCATGTCGGGCCCTACGTCTCGGTGGGAACATTATATACGTCTATAACGATATATATCCTAACCTAAGGCAACCTAACATCTCGGATGTAATATTTTACAACATTCCTGGCGCTTCGGCTGCTACTTTTCGGTGGGAACATTATATACGTCTATAACGTTACATATCCTAACGTATGGCAACATAACATCTCGGATTTTATATTTTACAACATTCCTGGCGTGTCGTCGCCTGCTTCTCGATGGGGACTTTATGTACGTCTATAACGTTGTATATCCTAACCTAAGGGAACCTAACATCTCGGGTGTAATATTTTACAACATTGCTGCCGCGTCGGCCCTATTTCTCGGTGGGAACATTCTATACGTCTATAACGTTGTATATCATAACCTAAGGGAACCTAACTTGTAGAATGTAATATTTTACAACATTCCTGGCGTGTCGTCGCCTACTTGTGGATGGGAACATTATATACATCTATAACGTTGTATATCCTAACCTAAGGCAACCTAACATCTCGGATGTAATATTTTACAACATTCCTGTCGTGTCGTCGCCTGCTTCTCGATGGGGACATTATATACGTCTATAACGTGGTATATTCTAACCTAAGGCAACCTAACATCTCGGATGTAATATTTTACAACATTCCTGGCATGTCGGTCCCTACTTCTCGGTGGGAACATTGTATACGTCTATAACGATATATATTCTAGCCTAAGGCAGCCTAACATGTCGAATGTAATATTTTACAACATTCCTATCGTGTCGTCGCCTGCTCCTCGATGGGGACATTATATACGTCTATAACGTTGTATATTCTAACCTAACGCAACCTAACATCTGGGATGTAATATTTTACAACATTCCTGGCGTGTCGTCGCCTACTTCTGGATGGGGACATTATATACATCTATAACGTCATATATCCTAACCTAATGGAACCTAACATCTCGGGTGTAATATTTTACAACATTCCTGGCGTGTCGTCGCCTCCTTCTCGATGGGGACATTATATACATCTATAACGTTGTATATCCTAACCTAAGGCAACCTAACATCTCGGATGTAATATTTTACAACATTCCTGACGCGTCAGTCCCTATTTCTCGGTGGGAACATTATATACGTCTATAACGTTATATATCCTACCCTAAGGCAACCTAACTTGTAGAATGTAATATTTTACAACATTCCTGGCGTGTCGTCGCCTACTTCTCTATGGGAACATTATATACATCTATAACGTTGTATATCCTAACCTAACATCTCGGATGTAATATTTTACAACATTCCTGTCATGTCGGTCCCTACTTCTCGGTGGGAACATTGTATACGTCTATAACGATATATATCCTAGCCTAAGGCAACCTAACATGTCGAATGTAATATTTTACAACATTCCTGTCGTGTCGTCGCCTGCATCTCGATGGGGACATTATATACGTCTATAACGTTGTATATTCTAACCTAACGCAACCTAACATCTGGGATGTAACATTTTAAAACATTCCTAGCATGTCGGTCCCTACGTCTCGATGGGGACTTTATGTACGTCTATAACGTTGTATATCCTAATCTAAGGGAACCTAACATCTCGGGTGTAATATTTTACAACATTGCTGCCGCGTCGGCCCCTATTTCTCGGTGGGAACATTCTATACGTCTATAACGTTGTATATCATAACCTAAGGGAACCTAACTTGTAGAATGTAATATTTTACAACATTCCTGGCGTGTCATCGCCTACTTCTGTATGGGGACATTATATACATCTATAACGTCATATATCCTAACCTAACGGAACCTAACATCTCGGGTGTAATATTTTACAACATACCTGGCGTGTCGTCGCCTACTTCTCGATGGGGACATTATATACATCTATAACGTTGTATATTCTAACCTAACACAACCTAACATCTGGGATGTAATATTTTACAACATTCCTGGCATGTCGGGCCCTACGTCTCGGTGGGAACATTATATACGTCTATAACGATATATATCCTAACCTAAGGCAACCTAACATCTCGGATGTAATATTTTACAACATTCCTGGCGCTTCGGCTGCTACTTTTCGGTGGGAACATTATATACGTCTATAACGTTACATATCCTAACGTATGGCAACATAACATCTCGGATTTTATATTTTACAACATTCCTGGCGTGTCGTCGCCTGCTTCTCGATGGGGACTTTATGTACGTCTATAACGTTGTATATCCTAACCTAAGGGAACCTAACATCTCGGGTGTAATATTTTACAACATTGCTGCCGCGTCGGCCCTATTTCTCGGTGGGAACATTCTATACGTCTATAACGTTGTATATCATAACCTAAGGGAACCTAACTTGTAGAATGTAATATTTTACAACATTCCTGGCGTGTCGTCGCCTACTTGTGGATGGGAACATTATATACATCTATAACGTTGTATATCCTAACCTAAGGCAACCTAACATCTCGGATGTAATATTTTACAACATTCCTGTCGTGTCGTCGCCTGCTTCTCGATGGGGACATTATATACGTCTATAACGTGGTATATTCTAACCTAACGCAACCTAACATCTGGGATGTAATATTTTACAACATTCCTGGCGTGTCGTCGCCTACTTCTGGATGGGGACATTATATACATCTATAACGTCATATATCCTAACCTAAGGGAACCTAACATCTCGGGTATAATATTTTACAACATTCCTGGCGTGTCGTCGCCTACTTCTCGATGGGAACATTATATACGTCTATAACGTTATATATCCTATCCTAAGGCAACCTAACTTGTAGAATGTAATATTTTACAACATTCCTGTCGTGACGTCGCCTGCTTCTCGATGGGGACATTATATACGTCTATAACGTTGTATATTCTAACCTAACGCAACCTAACATCTGGGATGTAATATTTTACAACATTCCTGGCGTGTCGTCGCCTACTTCTCGATGGGGACATTATATACGTCTATAACGTTGTATATCCTAACCTAAGGCAACCTAACATCTCGGATGTAATATTTTACAACGTTCCTGGCATGTCGGTCCCTACTTCTCGGTGGGAACATTCTATACGTCTATAACGATATATATTCTAGCCTAAGGCAACCTAACATGTCGATTGTAATATTTTACAACATTCCTGTCGTGTCGTCGCCTGCTTCTCGATGGGGACATTATATACGTCTATAACGTTGTATATTCTAACCTAACGCAACCTAACATCTGGGATGTCATATTTGACAACATTCCTGGCGTGTCGTCGCCTACTTCTGGATGGGGACATTATATACATCTATAACGTCATATATCCTAACCTAAGGGAACCTAACATCTCGGGTGTAATATTTTACAACATTCCTGGCGTGTCGTCGCCTACTTCTCGATGGGGACATTATATACATCTATAACGTTGTATATGCTAACCTAAGGCAACCTAACATCTCGGATGTAATATTTTACAACATTCCTGGCATGTCGGGCCCTACTTCTCGGTGGGAACATTGTATACGTCTATAACGATATATATCCTAGCCTAAGGCAACCTAACATGTCGAATGTAATATTTTACAACATTCCTGGCGTGTCGTCGCCTGCTTCTCGATGGGGACATTCTATGCGTCTATAACGTTGTATATCCTAACCTAAGGGAACCTAGCATATCGGGTGTAATATTTTAGAACATTCCTGACGCGTCAGTCCCTATTTCTCGGTGGGAACATTGTATACGTCTATAACGATATATATTCTAGCCTAAGGCAACCTAACATGTCGATTGTAATATTTTATAACATTCCTGTCGTGTCGTCGCCTGCTTCTCGATGGGGATATTATATACGTCTATAACGTTGTATATTCTAACCTAACGCAACCTAACATCTGGGATGTTATATTTTACAACATTCCTGGCGTGTCGTCGCCTACTTCTGGATGGGGACATTATATACATCTATAACGTCATATATCCTAACCTAAGGGAACCTAACATCTCGGGTGTAATATTTTACAACATTCCTGGCGTGTCGTCGCCTACTTCTCGATGGGGACATTATATACATCTATAACCTTGTATATACTAACCTAACGCAACCTAACATCTGGAATGTAATATTTTACAACATTCCGGGCATGTCGGTCCCTACGTCTCGGTGGGAACATTATATACGTCTATAACGATATATATCCTAACCTAAGGCAACCTAACATCTCGGATGTAATATTTTACAACATTCCTGGCATGTCGGTCCCTACTTCTCGGTGGAAACAATGTATACGTCTATAACGATATATATCCTAGCCTAAGGCAACCCAACATGTAGAATGTAATATTTTACAACATTCCTGGCGTGTCGTCGCCTACTTCTCGATGGGGACATTATATACATCTATAACGTTGTATATCCTAACCTAAGGCAACCTAACATCTCGGATGTAATATTTTACAACATTCCTGGCATGTCGGTCCCTACTTCTCGGTGGGAACATTGTATACGTCTATAACGATATATATTCTAGCCTAAGGCAACCTAACATGTCGAATGTAATATTTTACAACTTTCCTGTCGTGTCGTCGCCTGCTTCTCGATGGGGACATTATATACGTCTCTAACGTTGTATATTCTAACCTAACGCAACCTAACATCGGGGATGTTATATTTTACAACATTCCTGGCGTGTCGTCGCCTACTTCTGGATGGGGACATTATATACATCTATAACGTCATATATCCTAACCTAATGGAACCTAACATCTCGGGTGTAATATTTTACAACATTCCTGGCGTGTCGTCGCCTACTTCTCGATGGGGACATTATATACATCTATAACGTTGTATATCCTAACCTAAGGCAACCTAACATCTCGGATGTAATATTTTACAACATTTCTGGCATGTCGGTCCCTACTTCTCGGTGGGAACATTGTATACGTCTATAACGATATATATTCTAGCCTAAGGCAACCTAACATGTCGAATGTAATATTTTACAACATTCCTGTCGTGTCGTCGCCTGCTTCTCGATGGGGACATTATATACGTCTATAACGTTGTATATTCTAACCCAACGCAACCTAACATCTGGGATGTCATATTTGACAACATTCCTGGCGTGTCGTCGCCTACTTCTGGATGGGGACATTATATACATCTATAACGTCATATATCCTAACCTAAGGGAACCTAACATCTCGGGTGTAATATTTTACAACATTCCTGGCGTGTCGTCGCCTACTTCTCGATGGGGACATTATATACATCTATAACGTTGTATATCCTAACCTAAGGCAACCTAACATCTCGGATGTAATATTTTACAACATTTCTGGCATGTCGGGCCCTACTTCTCGGTGGGAACATTGTATACGTCTATAACGATATATATCCTAGCCTAAGGCAACCTAACATGTCGAATGTAATATTTTACAACATTCCTGTCGTGTCGTCGCCTGCTTCTCGATGGGGACATTCTATGCGTCTATAACGTTGTATATCCTAACCTAAGGGAACCTAATATCTCGGGTGTAATATTTTAGACCATTCCTGACGCGTCAGTCCCTATTTCTCGGTGGGAACATTGTATACGTCTATAACGATATATATTCTAGCCTAAGGCAACCTAACATGTCGATTGTAATATTTTACAACATTCCTGTCGTGTCGTCGCCTGCTTCTCGATGGGGATATTATATACGTCTATAACGTTGTATATTCTAACCTAACGCAACCTAACATCTGGGATGTTATATTTTACAACATTCCTGGCGTGTCGTCGCCTACTTCTGGATGGGGACATTATATACATCTATAACGTCATATATCCTAACCTAAGGGAACCTAACATCTCGGGTGTAATATTTTACAACATTCCTGGCGTGTCGTCGCCTACTTCTCGATGGGGACATTATATACATCTATAACGTTGTATATCCTAACCTAAGGCAACCTAACATCTCGGATGTAATATTTTACAACATTCCTGGCATGTCGGGCCCTACTTCTCGGTGGGAACATTGTATACGTCTATAACGATATATATCCTAGCCTAAGGCAACCTAACATGTCGAATGTAATATTTTACAACATTCCTGTCGTGTCGTCGCCTGCTTCTCGATGGGGACATTCTATGCGTCTATAACGTTGTATATCCTAACCTAAGGGAACCTAACATCTCGGGTGTAATATTTTAGAACATTCCTGACGCGTCAGTCCCTATTTCTCGGTGGGAACATTGTATACGTCTATAACGATATATATTCTAGCCTAAGGCAACCTAACATGTCGATTGTAATATTTTACAACATTCCTGTCGTGTCGTCGCCTGCTTCTCGATGGGGATATTATATACGTCTATAACGTTGTATATTCTAACCTAACGCAACCTAACATCTGGGATGTTATATTTTACAACATTCCTGGCGTGTCGTCGCCTACTTCTGGATGGGGACATTATATACATCTATAACGTCATATATCCTAACCTAAGGGAACCTAACATCTCGGGTGTAATATTTTACAACATTCCTGGCGTGTCGTCGCCTACTTCTCGATGGGGACATTATATACATCTATAACCTTGTATATACTAACCTAACGCAACCTAACATCTGGAATGTAATATTTTACAACATTCCGGGCATGTTGGTCCCTACGTCTCGGTGGGAACATTATATACGTCTATAACGATATATATCCTAACCTAAGGCAACCTAACATCTCGGATGTAATATTTTACAACATTCCTGGCGCTTCGGCTGCTACTTTTCGGTGGGAACATTATATACGTCTATAACGTTACATATCCTAACGTATGGCAACATAACATCTCGGATGTTATATTTTACAACATTCCTGGCGTGTCGTCGCCTGCTTCTCGATGGGGACTTTATGTACGTCTATAACGTTGTATATCCTAACCTAACGCAACCTAACATCTGGGATGTAATATTTTAAAACATTCCTGGCATGTCGGTCCCCACGTCTCGGTGGGAACATTATATACGTCTATAACGATATATATCCTAACCTAAGGCAACCTAACATCTCGGATGTAATATTTTACAACATTCCTGGCATGTCGGTCCCTACTTCTCGGTGGAAACAATGTATACGTCTATAACGATATATATCCTAGCCTAAGGCAACCCAACATGTAGAATGTAATATTTTACAACATTCCTGGCGTGTCGTCGCCTACTTCTCGATAGGGACATTATATACATCTATAACGTTGTATATCCTAACCTAAGGCAACCTAACATCTCGGATGTAATATTTTACAACATTCCTGTCGTGTCGTCGCCTGCTTCTCGATGGGGACATTATATACGTCTCTAACGTTGTATATTCTAACCTAACGCAACCTAACATCGGGGATGTTATATTTTAAAACATTCCTGGCATGTCGGTCCCCACGTCTTGGTGGGAACATTATATACGTCTATAATGATATATATCCTAACCTAAGGCAACCTAACATCTCGGATGTAATATTTTACAACATTCCTGGCATGTCGGTCCCTACTTCTCGGTGGGAACATTGTATACATCTATAACCTTGTATATACTAACCTAACGCAAGCTAACATTTGGGATGTAATATTTTACAACATTCCTGGCATGTCGGTCCCTACGTCTCCGTGGGTACATTATATACGTCTATAACGTTGTATATCCTAACCTAAGGCAACCTAGCACCTCGGATGTAATATTTTATAACATTCCTGGCATGTCGGTCCCTACTTCTCGGTGGAAACATTGTATACGTCTATAACGGTATATATCCTAACCTAAGGCAACCTAACATCTCGGATGTAATAGTTGAAAACATTCCTGGCGCTTCGGCTGCTACTTTTCGGTGGGAACATTATATACGTCTATAACGTTACATATCCTAACGTATGGCAACATAACATCTCGTATGTTATATTTTGCAACATTCCTGGCGTGTCGTCGCCTGCTTCTCGATGGGGACTTTATGTACGTCTATAACGTTGTATATCCTAACCTAACGCAACCTAACATCTGGGATGTAATATTTTAAAACATTCCTGGCATGTCGGTCCCCACGTCTCGGTGGGAACATTATATACGTCTATAATGATATATATCCTAACCTAAGGCAACCTAACATCTCGGATGTAATATTTTACAACATTCCTGGCATGTCGGTCCCTACTTCTCGGTGGGAACATTGTATACGTCTATAACGATATATATTCTAGCCTAAGGCAACCTAACATGTCGATTGTAATATTTTACAACATTCCTGGCGTGTCGTCGCCTACTTCTCGATGGGGACATTATATACATCTATAACCTTGTATATACTAACCTAACGCAACCTAACATCTGGGATGTAATATTTTACAACATTCCTGGCATGTCGGTCCCTACGTCTCCGTGGGTACATTATATACGTCTATAACGTTGTATATCCTAACCTAACGCAACCTAACATCTGGGATGTAATATTTTAAAACATTCCTGGCATGTCGGTCCCTACGTCTCGGTGGGAACATTATATACGTCTATAACGATATATATCCTAACCTAAGGCAACCTAACATCTCGGATGTAATATTTTACAACATTCCTGGCGCTTCGGCTGCTACTTTTCGGTGGGAACATTATATACGTCTATAACGTTACATATCCTAACGTATGGCAACATAACATCTCGGATGTTATATTTTACAACATTCCTGGCGTGTCGTCGCCTGCTTCTCGATGGGGACTTTATGTACGTCTATAACGTTGTATATCCTAACCTAACGCAACCTAACATCTGGGATGTAATATTTTACAACATTCCTGGCATGTCGGTCCCTACGTCTCCGTGGGTACATTATATACGTCTATAACGTTGTATATCCTAACCTAACGCAACCTAACATCTGGGATGTAATATTTTAAAACATTCCTGGCATGTCGGTCCCTACGTCTCGGTGGGAACATTATATACGTCTATAACGATATATATCCTAACCTAAGGCAACCTAACATCTCGGATGTAATATTTTATAACATTCCTGGCGCTTCGGCTGCTACTTTTCGGTGGGAACATTATATACGTCTATAACGTTACATATCCTAACGTATGGCAACATAACATCTCGGATGTTATATTTTACAACATTCCTGGCGTGTCGTCGCCTGCTTCTCGATGGGGACTTTATGTACGTCTATAACGTTGTATATCCTAACCTAACGCAACCTAACATCTGGGATGTAATATTTTAAAATATTCCTGGCATGTCGGTCCCCACGTCTCGGTGGGAACATTATATACGTCTATAATGATATATATCCTAACCTAAGGCAACCTAACATCTCGGATGTAATATTTTACAACATTCCTGGCATGTCGGTCCCTACTTCTCGGTGGGAACATTGTATACGTCTATAACGATATATATTCTAGCCTAAGGCAACCTAACATGTCGATTGTAATATTTTACAACATTCCTGGCGTGTCGTCGCCTACTTCTCGATGGGGACATTATATACATCTATAACATTGTATATACTAACCTAACGCAACCTGACATCTGGGATGTAATATTTTACAACATTCCTGGCATGTCGGTCCCTACGTCTCGGTGGGAACATTATATACGTCTATAACGATATATATCCTAACCTAAGGCAACCTAACATCTCGGATGTAATATTTTACAACATTCCTGGCGCTTCGGCTGCTACTTTTCGGTGGGAACATTATATACGTCTATAACGTTACATATCCTAACGTATGGCAACATAACATCTCGGATGTTATATTTTACAACATTCCTGGCGTGTCGTCGCCTGCTTCTCGATGGGGACTTTATGTACGTCTATAACGTTGTATATCCTAACCTAACGCAACCTAACATCTGGGATGTAATATTTTACAACATTCCTGGCATGTCGGTCCCTACGTCTCCGTGGGTACATTATATACGTCTATAACGTTGTATATCCTAACCTAACGCAACCTAACATCTGGGATGTAATATTTTAAAACATTCCTGGCATGTCGGTCCCTACGTCTCGGTGGGAACATTATATACGTCTATAACGATATATATCCTAACCTAAGGCAACCTAACATCTCGGATGTAATATTTTATAACATTCCTGGCGCTTCGGCTGCTACTTTTCGGTGGGAACATTA
Source organism: Xylocopa violacea (assembly GCA_963969225.1). NCBI lineage: Eukaryota > Metazoa > Arthropoda > Insecta > Hymenoptera > Apidae > Xylocopa > Xylocopa violacea. Next base: position 4,290,948 of record CAXAJV010000678.1, read on the forward strand.
TATACGTCTATAACGTTACATATCCTAACGTATGGCAACATAACATCTCGGATGTTATATTTTACAACATTCCTGGCGTGTCGTCGCCTGCTTCTCGATGGGGACTTTATGTACGTCTATAACGTTGTATATCCTAACCTAACGCAACCTAACATCTGGGATGTAATATTTTAAAATATTCCTGGCATGTCGGTCCCCACGTCTCGGTGGGAACATTATATACGTCTATAATGATATATATCCTAACCTAAGGCAACCTAACATCTCGGATGTAATATTTTACAACATTCCTGGCATGTCGGTCCCTACTTCTCGGTGGGAACATTGTATACGTCTATAACGATATATATTCTAGCCTAAGGCAACCTAACATGTCGATTGTAATATTTTACAACATTCCTGGCATGTCGTCGCCTACTTCTCGATGGGGACATTATATACATCTATAACATTGTATATACTAACCTAACGCAACCTGACATCTGGGATGTAATATTTTACAACATTCCTGGCATGTCGGTCCCTACGTCTTGGTGGGAACATTATATACGTCTATAATGATATATATCCTAACCTAAGGCAACCTAACATCTCGGATGTAATATTTTACAACATTCCTGGCATGTCGGTCCCTACTTCTCGGCGGGAACATTGTATACGTCTATAACGATATATATTCTAGCCTAAGGCAACCTAACATGTCGAATGTAATATTTTACAACATTCCTGTCGTGTCGTCGCCTGCTTCACGATGGGGACATTATATACGTCTATAACGTTGTATATTCTAACCTATCGCAACCTAACATCTGGGATGTTATATTTTACAACATTCCTGGCGTGTCGTCGCCTACTTCTGGATGGGGCAGTATATACTTCTATAACGTCATATATCCTAACCTAAGGGAACCTAACATCTCGGGTGTAATATTTTACAACATTCCTGGCGTGTCGTCGCCTACTTCTCGATGGGGACATTATATACATCTATAACCTTGTATATACTAACCTAACGCAACCTAACATCTGGGATGTAATATTTTACAACATTCCTGGCATGTCGGTCCCTACGTCTCCGTGGGTACATTATATACGTCTATAACGTTGTATATCCTAACCTAACGCAACCTAACATCTGGGATGTAATATTTTAAAACATTCCTGGCATGTCGGTCCCCACGTCTTGGTGGGAACATTATATACGTCTATAACGATATATATCCTAACCTAAGGCAACCTATCATCTCGGATGTAATATTTTACAACATTCCTGGCATGTCGGTCCCTACTTCTCGGTGGAAACAATGTATACGTCTATAACGATATATATCCTAGCCTAAGGCAACCCAACATGTAGAATGTAATATTTTTCAACATTCCTGGCGTGTCGTCGCCTACTTCTCGATGGGGACATTATATACATCTATAACGTTGTATATCCTAACCTAAGGCAACCTAACATCTCGGATGTAATATTTTACAACATTCCTGGCATGTCGGTCCCTACTTCTCGGTGGGAACATTGTATACGTCTATAACGATATATATTCTAGCCTAAGGCAACCTAACATGTCGAATGTAATATTTTACAACATTCCTGTCGTGTCGTCGCCTGCTTCTCGATGGGGACATTATATACGTCTATAACGTTGTATATTCTAACCTAACGCAACCTAACATCTGGGATGTTATATTTTACAACATTCCTGGCGTGTCGTCGCCTACTTCTGGATGGGGCAGTATATACTTCTATAACGTCATATATCCTAACCTAAGGGAACCTAACATCTCGGGTGTAATATTTTACAACATTCCTGGCGTGTCGTCGCCGACTTCTCGATGGGGACATTATATACATCTATAACCTTGTATATACTAACCTAACGCAACCTAACATCTGGGATGTAATATTTTACAACATTCCTGGCATGTCGGTCCCTACGTCTCCGTGGGTACATTATATACGTCTATAACGTTGTATATCCTAACCTAACGCAACCTAACATCTGGGATGTAATATTTTAAAACATTCCTGGCATGTCGGTCCCTACGTCTCGGTGGGAACATTATATACGTCTATAACGATATATATCCTAACCTAAGGCAACCTAACATCTCGGATGTAATATTTTATAACATTCCTGGCGCTTCGGCTGCTACTTTTCGGTGGGAACATTATATACGTCTATAACGTTACATATCCTAACGTATGGCAACATAACATCTCCGATGTTATATTTTACAACATTCCTGGCGTGTCGTCGCCTGCTTCTCGATGGGGACTTTATGTACGTCTATAACGTTTTATATCCTAACCTAACGCAACCTAACATCTGGGATGTAATATTTTAAAACATTCCTGGCATGTCGGTCCCCACGTCTCGGTGGGAACATTATATACGTCTATAATGATATATATCCTAACCTAAGGCAACCTAACATCTCGGATGTAATATTTTACAACATTCCTGGCATGTCGGTCCCTACTTCTCGGTGGGAACATTGTATACGTCTATAACGATATATATTCTAGCCTAAGGCAACCTAACATGTCGATTGTAATATTTTACAACATTCCTGGCGTGTCGTCGCCTACTTCTCGATGGGGACATTATATACATCTATAACCTTGTATATACTAACCTAACGCAACCTAACATCTGGGATGTAATATTTTACAACATTCCTGGCATGTCGGTCCCTACGTCTCCGTGGGTACATTATATACGTCTATTACGTTGTATATCCTAACCTAACGCAACCTAACATCTGGGATGTAATATTTTAAAACATTCCTGGCATGTCGGTCCCTACGTCTCGGTGGGAACATTATATACGTCTATAACGATATATATCCTAACCTAAGGCAACCTAACATCTCGGATGTAATATTTTACAACATTCCTGGCGCTTCGGCTGCTACTTTTCGGTGGGAACATTATATACGTCCATAACGTTACATATCCTAACGTATGGCAACATAACATCTCGGATGTTATATTTTACAACATTCCTGGCGTGTCGTCGCCTGCTTCTCGATGGGGACTTTATGTACGTCTATAACGTTGTATATCCTAACCTAACGCAACCTAACATCTGGGATGTAATATTTTAAAACATTCCTGGCATGTCGGTCCCCACGTCTCGGTGGAAACATTATATACGTCTATAACGATATATATCCTAACCTAAGGCAACCTAACATCTCGGATGTAATATTTTACAACATTCCTGGCATGTCGGTCCCTACTTCTCGGTGGGAACATTGTATACGTCTATAACGATATATATTCTAGCCTAAGGCAACCTAACATGTCGAATGTAATATTTTACAACATTCCTGTCGTGTCGTCGCCTGCTTCTCGATGGGGACATTATATACGTCTATAACGTTGTATATTCTAACCTAACGCAACCTAACATCTGGGATGTTATATTTTACAACATTCCTGGCGTGTCGTCGCCTACTTCTGGATGGGGCAGTATATACTTCTATAACGTCATATATCCTAACCTAAGGGAACCTAACATCTCGGGTGTAATATTTTACAACATTCCTGGCGTGTCGTCGCCTACTTCTCGATGGGGACATTATATACATCTATAACCTTGTATATACTAACCTAACGCAACCTAACATCTGGGATGTAATATTTTACAACATTCCTGGCATGTCGGTCCCTACGTCTCCGTGGGTACATTATATACGTCTATAACGTTGTATATCCTAACCTAACGCAACCTAACATCTGGGATGTAATATTTTAAAACATTCCTGGCATGTCGGTCCCTACGTCTCGGTGGGAACATTATATACGTCTATAACGATATATATCCTAACCTAAGGCAACCTAACATCTCGGATGTAATATTTTATAACATTCCTGGCGCTTCGGCTGCTACTTTTCGGTGGGAACATTATATACGTCTATAACGTTACATATCCTAACGTATGGCAACATAACATCTCGGATGTTATATTTTACAACATTCCTGGCGTGTCGTCGCCTGCTTCTCGATGGGGACTTTATGTACGTCTATAACGTTGTATATCCTAACCAAACCCAACCTAACATCTGGGATGTAATATTTTAAAACATTCCTGGCATGTCGGTCCCCACGTCTCGGTGGGAACATTATATACGTCTATAATGATGTATATCCTAACCTAAGGCAACCTAACATCTCGGATGTAATATTTTACAACATTCCTGGAATGTCGGTCCCTACTTCTCGGTGGGAACATTGTATACGTCTATAACGATATATATTCTAGCCTAAGGCAACCTAACATGTCGATTGTAATATTTTACAACATTCCTGGCGTGTCGTCGCCTACTTCTCGATGGGGACATTATATACATCTATAACCTTGTATATACTAACCTAACGCAACCTAACATCTGGGATGTAATATTTTACAACATTCCTGGCATGTCGGTCCCTACGTCTGCGTGGGTACATTATATACGTCTATAACGTTGTATATCCTAACCTAACGCAACCTAACATCTGGGATGTAATATTTTAAAACATTCCTGGCATGTCGGTCCCTACGTCTCGGTGGGAACATTATATACGTCTATAACGATATATATCCTAACCTAAGGCAACCTAACATCTCGGATGTAATATTTTACAACATTCCTGGCGCTTCGGCTGCTACTTTTCGGTGGGAACATTATATACGTCCATAACGTTACATATCCTAACGTATGGCAACATAACATCTCGGATGTTATATTTTACAACATTCCTGGCGTGTCGTCGCCTGCTTCTCGATGGGGATTTTATGTACGTCTATAACGTTGTATATCCTAACCTAACGCAACCTAACATCTGGGATGTAATATTTTAAAACATTCCTGGCATGTCGGTCCCCACGTCTCGGTGGAAACATTATATACGTCTATAACGATATATATCCTAACCTAAGGCAACCTAACATCTCGGATGTAATATTTTACAACATTCCTGGCATGTCGGTCCCTACTTCTCGGTGGGAACATTGTATACGTCTATAACGATATATATTCTAGCCTAAGGCAACCTAACATGTCGAATGTAATATTTTACAACATTCCTGTCGTGTCGTCGCCTGCTTCTCGATGGGGACATTATATACGTCTATAACGTTGTATATTCTAACCTAACGCAACCTAACATCTGGGATGTTATATTTTACAACATTCCTGGCGTGTCGTCGCCTACTTCTGGATGGGGACATTATATACATCTATAACGTCATATATCCTAACCTAAGGGAACCTAACATCTCGGGTGTAATATTTTACAACATTCCTGGCGTGTCGTCGCCTACTTCTCGATGGGGACATTATATACGTCTATAACGTTGTATATCCTAACCTAAGGCAACCTAACATCTCGGATGTAATATTTTACAACATTCCTGGCATGTCGGTCCCTACTTCTCGGTGGGAACATTGTATACGTCTATAACGATATATATTCTAGCCTAAGGCAACCTAACATGTCGATTGTAATATTTTACAACATTCCTGTCGTGTCGTCGCCTGCTTCTCGATGGGGACATTATATACGTCTATAACGTTGTATATTCTAACCTATCGCAACCTAACATCTGGGATGTTATATTTTACAAAATTCCTGGCGTGTCGTCGCCTACTTCTGGATGGGGCAGTATATACTTCTATAACGTCATATATCCTAACCTAAGGGAACCTAACATCTCGGGTGTAATATTTTACAACATTCCTGGCGTGTCGTCGCCTACTTCTCGATGGGGACATTATATACATCTATAACCTTGTATATACTAACCTAACGCAACCTAACATCTGGGATGTAATATTTTACAACATTCCTGGCATGTCGGTCCCTACGTCTCCGTGGGTACATTATATACGTCTATAACGTTGTATATCCTAACCTAACGCAACCTAACATCTGGGATGTAATATTTTAAAACATTCCTGGCATGTCGGTCCCTACGTCTCGGTGGGAACATTATATACGTCTATAACGATATATATCCTAACCTAAGGCAACCTAACATCTCGGATGTAATATTTTATAACATTCCTGGCGCTTCGGCTGCTACTTTTCGGTGGGAACATTATATACGTCTATAACGTTACATATCCTAACGTATGGCAACATAACATCTCCGATGTTATATTTTACAACATTCCTGGCGTGTCGTCGCCTGCTTCTCGATGGGGACTTTATGTACGTCTATAACGTTGTATATCCTAACCTAACGCAACCTAACATCTGGGATGTAATATTTTAAAACATTCCTGGCATGTCGGTCCCCACGTCTCGGTGGGAACATTATATACGTCTATAATGATATATATCCTAACCTAAGGCAACCTAACATCTCGGATGTAATATTTTACAACATTCCTGGCATGTCGGTCCCTACTTCTCGGTGGGAACATTGTATACGTCTATAACGATATATATTCTAGCCTAAGGCAACCTAACATGTCGATTGTAATATTTTACAACATTCCTGGCGTGTCGTCGCCTACTTATCGATGGGGACAGTATATACATCTATAACCTTGTATATACTAACCTAACGCAACCTAACACCTGGGATGTAATATTTTACAACATTCCTGGCATGTCGGTCCCTACGTCTCCGTGGGTACATTATATACGTCTATAACGTTGTATATCCTAACCTAACGCAACCTAACATCTGGGATGTAATATTTTAAAACATTCCTGGCATGTCGGTCCCTACGTCTCGGTGGGAACATTATATACGTCTATAACGATATATATCCTAACCTAAGGCAACCTAACATCTCGGATGTAATATTTTACAACATTCCTGGCGCTTCGGCTGCTACTTTTCGGTGGGAACATTATATACGTCCATAACGTTACATATCCTAACGTATGGCAACATAACATCTCGGATGTTATATTTTACAACATTCCTGGCGTGTCGTCGCCTGCTTCTCGATGGGGACTTTATGTACGTCTATAACGTTGTATATCCTAACCTAACGCAACCTAACATCTGGGATGTAATATTTTAAAACATTCCTGGCATGTCGGTCCCCACGTCTCGGTGGAAACACTATATACGTCTATAACGATATATATCCTAACCTAAGGCAACCTAACATCTCGGATGTAATATTTCACAACATTCCTGGCATGTCAGTCCCTACTTCTCGGTGGAAACAATGTATACGTCTATAACGATATGTATCCTAGCCTAAGGCAACCCAACATGTAGAATGTAATATTTTTCAACATTCCTGGCGTGTCGTCGCCTACTTCTCGATGGGGACATTATATACATCTATAACGTTGTATATCCTAACCTAAGGCAACCTAACATCTCGGATGTAATATTTTACAACATTCCTGGCATGTCGGTCCCTACTTCTCGGTGGAAACAATGTATACGTCTATAACGATATATATCCTAGCCTAAGGCAACCTAACATGTCGAATGTAATATTTTACAACATTCCTGTCGTGTCGTCGCCTGCTTCTCGATGGGGACATTATATACGTCTATAACGTTGTATATTCTAACCTAACGCAACCTAACATCTGGGATGTTATATTTTACAACATTCCTGGCGTGTCGTCGCCTACTTCTGGATGGGGCAGTATATACTTCTATAACGTCATATATCCCAACCTAAGGGAACCTAACATCTCGGGTGTAATATTTTACAACATTCCTGGCGTGTCGTCGCCTACTTCTCGATGGGGACATTATATACATCTATAACCTTGTATATACTAACCTAACGCAACCTAACATCTGGGATGTAATATTTTACAACATTCCTGGCATGTCGGTCCCTACGTCTCCGTGGGTACATTATATACGTCTATAACGTTGTATATCCTAACCTAACGCAACCTAACATCTGGGATGTAATATTTTAAAACATTCCTGGCATGTCGGTCCCTACGTCTCGGTGGGAACATTATATACGTCTATAACGATATATATCCTAACCTAAGGCAACCTAACATCTCGGATGTAATATTTTATAACATTCCTGGCGCTTCGGCTGCTACTTTTCGGTGGGAACATTATATACGTCTATAACGTTACATATCCTAACGTATGGCAACATAACATCTCGGATGTAATATTTTACAACATTCCTGGCGTGTCGTCGCCTGCTTCTCGATGGGGACTTCATGTACGTCTATAACGTTGTATATCCTAACCTAACGCAACCTAACATCTGGGATGTAATATTTTAAAACATTCCTGGCATGTCGGTCCCCACGTCTCGGTGGGAACATTATATACGTCTATAATGATATATATCCTAACCTAAGGCAACCTAACATCTCGGATGTAATATTTTACAACATTCCTGGCATGTCGGTCCCTACTTCTCGGTGGGAACATTGTATACGTCTATAACGATATATATTCTAGCCTAAGGCAACCTAACATGTCGATTGTAATATTTTACAACATTCCTGGCGTGTCGTCGCCTACTTCTCGATGGGGACATTATATACATCTATAACCTTGTATATACTAACCTAACGCAACCTAACATCTGGGATGTAATATTTTACAACATTCCTGGCATGTCGGTCCCTACGTCTCCGTGGGTACATTATATACGTCTATAACGTTGTATATCCTAACCTAACGCAACCTAACATCTGGGATGTAATATTTTAAAACATTCCTGGCATGTCGGTCCCCACGTCTCGGTGGAAACATTATATACGTCTATAACGATATATATCCTAACCTAAGGCAACCTAACATCTCGGATGTAATATTTTACAACATTCCTGGCATGTCGGTCCCTACTTCTCGGTGGAAACAATGTATACGTCTATAACGATATGTATCCTAGCCTAAGGCAACCCAACATGTAGAATGTAATATTTTTCAACATTCCTGGCGTGTCGTCGCCTGCTTCTCGATGGGGACATTATATACGTCTCTAACGTTGTATATTCTAACCTAACGCAACCTAACATCGGGGATGTTATATTTTACAACATTCCTGGCGTGTCGTCGCCTACTTCTCGGTGGGAACATTGTATACGTCTATAACGATATATATTCTAGCCTAAGGCAACCTAACATGTCGAATGTAATATTTTACAACATTCCTGTCGTGTCGTCGCCTGCTTCTCGATGGGGACATTATATACGTCTATAACGTTGTATATTCTAACCTAACGCAACCTAACATCTGGGATGTTATATTTTACAACATTCCTGGCGTGTCGTCGCCTACTTCTGGATGGGGCAGTATATACTTCTATAACGTCATATATCCTAACCTAAGGGAACCTAACATCTCGGGTGTAATATTTTACAACATTCCTGGCGTGTCGTCGCCTACTTCTCGATGGGGACATTATATACATCTATAACCTTGTATATACTAACCTAACGCAACCTAACATCTGGGATGTAATATTTTACAACATTCCTGGCATGTCGGTCCCTACGTCTCCGTGGGTACATTATATACGTCTATAACGTTGTATATCCTAACCTAACGCAACCTAACATCTGGGATGTAATATTTTTAAACATTCCTGGCATGTCGGTCCCTACGTCTCGGTGGGAACATTATATACGTCTATAACGATATATATCCTAACCTAAGGCAACCTAACATCTCGGATGTAATATTTTATAACATTCCTGGCGCTTCGGCTGCTACTTTTCGGTGGGAACATTATATACGTCTATAACGTTACATATCCTAACGTATGGCAACATAACATGTCGATTGTAATATTTTACAACATTCCTGGCGTGTCGTCGCCTACTTCTCGATGGGGACATTATATACATCTATAACCTTGTATATACTAACCTAACGCAACCTAACATCTGGGATGTAATATTTTACAACATTCCTGGCATGTCGGTCCCTACGTCTGCGTGGGTACATTATATACGTCTATAACGTTGTATATCCTAACCTAACGCAACCTAACATCTGGGATGTAATATTTTAAAACATTCCTGGCATGTCGGTCCCTACGTCTCGGTGGGAACATTATATACGTCTATAACGATATATATCCTAACCTAAGGCAACCTAACATCTCGGATGTAATATTTTACAACATTCCTGGCGCTTCGGCTGCTACTTTTCGGTGGGAACATTATATACGTCCATAACGTTACATATCCTAACGTATGGCAACATAACATCTCGGATGTTATATTTTACAACATTCCTGGCGTGTCGTCGCCTGCTTCTCGATGGGGACATTATATGCGTCTATAACGTTGTATATTCTAACCTAACGCAACCTAACATCTGGGATGTTATATTTTACAACATTCCTGGCGTGTCGTCGCCTACTTCTGGATGGGGACATTATATACTTCTATAACGTCATATATCCTAACCTAAGGGAACCTAACATCTCGGGTGTAATATTTTACAACATTCCTGGCGTGTCGTCGCCTACTTCTCGATGGGGACATTATATACATCTATAACCTTGTATATACTAACCTAACGCAACCTAACATCTGGGATGTAATATTTTACAACATTCCTGGCATGTCGGTCCCTACGTCTCCGTGGGTACATTATATACGTCTATAACGTTGTATATCCTAACCTAACGCAACCTAACATCTGGGATGTAATATTTTAAAACATTCCTGGCATGTCGGTCCCTACGTCTCGGTGGGAACATTATATACGTCTATAACGATATATATCCTAACCTAAGGCAACCTAACATCTCGGATGTAATATTTTATAACATTCCTGGCGCTTCGGCTGCTACTTTTCGGTGGGAACATTATATACGTCTATAACGTTACATATCCTAACGTATGGCAACATAACATCTCGGATGTTATATTTTACAACATTCCTGGCGTGTCGTCGCATGCTTCTCGATGGGGACTTTATGTACGTCTATAACGTTGTATATCCTAACCTAACGCAACCTAACATCTGGGATGTAATATTTTAAAACATTCCTGGCATGTCGGTCCCCACGTCTCGGTGGGAACATTATATACGTCTATAATGATATATATCCTAACCTAAGGCAACCTAACATCTCGGATGTAATATTTTACAACATTCCTGGCATGTCGGTCCCTACTTCTCGGTGGGAACATTGTATACGTCTATAACGATATATATTCTAGCCTAAGGCAACCTAACACGTCGATTGTAATATTTTACAACATTCCTGGCGTGTCGTCGCCTACTTCTCGATGGGGACATTATATACATCTATAACCTTGTCTATACTAACCTAACGCAACATAACATCTGGGATGTAATATTTTACAACATTCCTGGCATGTCGGTCCCTACGTCTCCGTGGGTACATTATATACGTCTATAACGTTGTATATCCTAACCTAACGCAACCTAACATCTGGGATGTAATATTTTAAAACATTCCTGGCATGTCGGTCCCTACGTCTCGGTGGGAACATTATATACGTCTATAACGATATATATCCTAACCTAAGGCAACCTAACATCTCGGATGTAATATTTTACAACATTCCTGGCGCTTCGGCTGCTACTTTTCGGTGGGAACATTATATACGTCTATAACGTTACATATCCTACCGTATGGCAACATAACATCTCGGATGTTATATTTTACAACATTCCTGGCGTGTCGTCGCCTGCTTCTCGATGGGGACTTTATGTACGTCTAGAACGTTGTATATCCTAAGCTAACGCAACCTAACATCTGGGATGTAATATTTTACAACATTCCTGGCATGTCGGTCCCTACGTCTGCGTGGGTACATTATATACGTCTATAACGTTGTATATCCTAACCTAACGCAACCTAACATCTGGGATGTAATATTTTAAAACATTCCTGGCATGTCGGTCCCTACGTCTCGGTGGGAACATTATATACGTCTATAACGATATATATCCTAACCTAAGGCAACCTAACATCTCGGATGTAATATTTTACAACATTCCTGGCGCTTCGGCTGCTACTTTTCGGTGGGAACATTATATACGTCCATAACGTTACATATCCTAACGTATGGCAACATAACATCTCGGATGTTATATTTTACAACATTCCTGGCGTGTCGTCGCCTGCTTCTCGATGGGGACATTATATGCGTCTATAACGTTGTATATTCTAACCTAACGCAACCTAACATCTGGGATGTTATATTTTACAACATTCCTGGCGTGTCGTCGCCTACTTCTGGATGGGGACATTATATACTTCTATAACGTCATATATCCTAACCTAAGGGAACCTAACATCTCGGGTGTAATATTTTACAACATTCCTGGCGTGTCGTCGCCTACTTCTCGATGGGGACATTATATACATCTATAACCTTGTATATACTAACCTAACGCAACCTAACATCTGGGATGTAATATTTTACAACATTCCTGGCATGTCGGTCCCTACGTCTCCGTGGGTACATTATATACGTCTATAACGTTGTATATCCTAACCTAACGCAACCTAACATCTGGGATGTAATATTTTAAAACATTCCTGGCATGTCGGTCCCTACGTCTCGGTGGGAACATTATATACGTCTATAACGATATATATCCTAACCTAAGGCAACCTAACATCTCGGATGTAATATTTTATAACATTCCTGGCGCTTCGGCTGCTACTTTTCGGTGGGAACATTATATACGTCTATAACGTTACATATCCTAACGTATGGCAACATAACATCTCGGATGTTATATTTTACAACATTCCTGGCGTGTCGTCGCATGCTTCTCGATGGGGACTTTATGTACGTCTATAACGTTGTATATCCTAACCTAACGCAACCTAACATCTGGGATGTAATATTTTAAAACATTCCTGGCATGTCGGTCCCCACGTCTCGGTGGGAACATTATATACGTCTATAATGATATATATCCTAACCTAAGGCAACCTAACATCTCGGATGTAATATTTTACAACATTCCTGGCATGTCGGTCCCTACTTCTCGGTGGGAACATTGTATACGTCTATAACGATATATATTCTAGCCTAAGGCAACCTAACACGTCGATTGTAATATTTTACAACATTCCTGGCGTGTCGTCGCCTACTTCTCGATGGGGACATTATATACATCTATAACCTTGTCTATACTAACCTAACGCAACATAACATCTGGGATGTAATATTTTACAACATTCCTGGCATGTCGGTCCCTACGTCTCCGTGGGTACATTATATACGTCTATAACGTTGTATATCCTAACCTAACGCAACCTAACATCTGGGATGTAATATTTTAAAACATTCCTGGCATGTCGGTCCCTACGTCTCGGTGGGAACATTATATACGTCTATAACGATATATATCCTAACCTAAGGCAACCTAACATCTCGGATGTAATATTTTACAACATTCCTGGCGCTTCGGCTGCTACTTTTCGGTGGGAACATTATATACGTCTATAACGTTACATATCCTACCGTATGGCAACATAACATCTCGGATGTTATATTTTACAACATTCCTGGCGTGTCGTCGCCTGCTTCTCGATGGGGACTTTATGTACGTCTAGAACGTTGTATATCCTAAGCTAACGCAACCTAACATCTGGGATGTAATATTTTACAACATTCCTGGCATGTCGGTCCTACGTCTCGGTGGGAACGTTATATACGTCTATAACGATATATATCCTAACCTAAGGGAACCTTACATCTCGGATGTAATATTCTACAACATTCCTGGCATGTCGGACCCTACTTCTCGGTGGGAACAATGTATACGTCTATAACGATATATATCCTAGCCTAAGGCAACCCAACATGTAGAATGTAATATTTTACAACATTCCTGTCGTGTCGCCGCCTGCTTCTCGATGGGGACATTATATACGTCTATAACGTTGTATATTCTAACCTAACGCAACCTAACATCTGGGATGTTATATTTTACAACATTCCTGGCGTGTCGTCGCCTACTTCTGGATGGGGCATTATATACATCTATAACGTCATATATCCTAACCTAAGGGAACCTAACATCTCTGGTGTAATATATTACAACATTCCTGGCATGTCGGTCCCTACTTCTCGGTGGGAACATTGTATACGTCTATAACGATATATATTCTAGCCTAAGGCAACCTAACATGTCGAATGTAATATTTTACAACATTCCTGTCGTGTCGTCGCCTGCTTCTCGATGGGGACATTATATACGTCTATAACGTTGTATATTCTAACCTAACGCAACCTAACATCGGGGATGTTATATTTTACAACATTCCTGGCGTGTCGTCGCCTACTTCTGGATGGGGACATTATATACATCTATAACGTCATATATCCTAACCTAAGGGAACCTAACATCTCGGGTGTAATATTTTACAACATTCCTGGCGTGTCGTCGCCTACTTCTCGATGGGGACATTATATACATCTATAACCTTGTATATCCTAACCTAACGCAACCTAACATCTCGGATGTAATATTTTACAACATTCCTGGCATGTCGGGCCCTACTTCTCGGTGGGAACATTATATACGTCTATAACGTTGCATATCCTAACCTAACGCAACCTAACATCTGGGATGTAATATTTTAAAACATTCCTGGCATGTCGGTCCCTACGTCTCGGTGGGAACATTATATACGTCTATAACGATATATATCCTAACCTAAGGCAACCTAACATCACGGGTGTAATATTTTACAACATTGCTGACGCGTCGTCGCCTACTTCTCGATGGGGACATTATATACATCTATAACGTTGTATATCCTAACCTAAGGCAACCTAACCTCTTGGATGTAATATTTTACAACATTCCTGTCATGTCGGTCCCTACTTCTCAGTGGGAACATTGTATACGTCTATAACGATATATATCCTAGCCTAAGGCAACCTAACATGTCGAATGTAATATTTTACAACATTCCTGTCGTGTCGTCGCCTGCTTCTCGATGGGGACATTATATACGTCTATAACGTTGTATATTCTAACCTAACGCAACCTAACATCTGGGATGTAATATTTTACAACATTCCTGGCGTGTCATCGCCTACTTCTGAATGGGGACATTATATACATCTATAACGTCATATATCCTAACCTAAGGGAACCTAACATCTCGGGTGTAATATTTTACAACATTCCTGGTGGGTCGTCGCCCGCTTCTCGATGGGGACATTATATACGTCTATAACGTTGAATATCCTAACCTAAAGCAACCTAACATCTGGGATGTAATATTTTACAAGATCCCTGGCATGTCGGTCCCCACGTCTCGGTGGGAACATTATATACGTCTATAACGATATATATCCTAACCTACGGCAACCTAACATCTCAGATGTAATATTTTACAGCATTCCTGGCATGTCGGTCCCTACTTCTCTGTGGAAACAATGTATACGTCTATAACGATATATATCCTAGCCTAAGGCAACCCAACATGTAGAATGTAATATTTTACAACATTCCTGGCGTGTCGTCGCCTACTTCTCGATGGGGACATTATATACGTCTATAACGTTGTATATTCTAACCTATCGCAACCTAACATCTGGGATGTTATATTTTACAACATTCCTGGCGTGTCGTCGCCTACTTCTGGATGGGGCAGTATATACTTCTATAACGTTATATATCCTAACCTAAGGGAACCTAACATCTCGGGTGTAATATTTTACAACATTCCTGGCGTGTCGTCGCCTACTTCTCGATGGGGACATTATATACATCTATAACCTTGTATATACTAACCTAACGCAACCTAACATCTGGGATGTAATATTTTACAACATTCCTGGCATGTCGGTCCCTACGTCTCCGTGGGTACATTATATACGTCTATAACGTTGTATATCCTAACCTAACGCAACCTAACATCTGGGATGTAATATTTTAAAACATTCCTGGCATGTCGGTCCCTACGTCTCGGTGGGAACATTATATACGTCTATAACGATATATATCCTAACCTAAGGCAACCTAACATCTCGGATGTAATATTTTATAACATTCCTGGCGCTTCGGCTGCTACTTTTCGGTGGGAACATTATATACGTCTATAACGTTACATATCCTAACGTATGGCAACATAACATCTCGGATGTTATATTTTACAACATTCCTGGCGTGTCGTCGCCTGCTTCTCGATGGGGACTTTATGTACGTCTATAACGTTGTATATCCTAACCAAACCCAACCTAACATCTGGGATGTAATATTTTAAAACATTCCTGGCATGTCGGTCCCCACGTCTCGGTGGGAACATTATATACGTCTATAATGATATATATCCTAACCTAAGGCAACCTAACATCTCGGATGTAATATTTTACAACATTCCTGGCATGTCGGTCCCTACTTCTCGGTGGGAACATTGTATACGTCTATAACGATATATATTCTAGCCTAAGGCAACCTAACATGTCGATTGTAATATTTTACAACATTCCTGGCGTGTCGTCGCCTACTTCTCGATGGGGACATTATATACATCTATAACCTTG
Source organism: Xylocopa violacea (assembly GCA_963969225.1). Classification (NCBI taxonomy): domain Eukaryota; kingdom Metazoa; phylum Arthropoda; class Insecta; order Hymenoptera; family Apidae; genus Xylocopa; species Xylocopa violacea. Next base: position 4,307,416 of record CAXAJV010000678.1, read on the forward strand.
TATATACTAACCTAACGCAACCTAATATCTGGGATGTAATATTTTACAACATTCCTGGCATGTCGGTCCCTACGTCTGCGTGGGTACATTATATACGTCTATAACGTTGTATATCCTAACCTAACGCAACCTAACATCTGGGATGTAATATTTTAAAACATTCCTGGCATGTCGGTCCCTACGTCTCGGTGGGAACATTATATACGTCTATAACGATATATATCCTAACCTAAGGCAACCTAACATCTCGGATGTAATATTTTACAACATTCCTGGCATGTCGGTCCCTACTTCTCGGTGGGAACATTGTATACGTCTATAACGATATATATTCTAGCCTAAGGCAACCTAACATGTCGAATGTAATATTTTACAACATTCCTGTCGTGTCGTCGCCTGCTTCTCGATGGGGACATTATATACGTCTATAACGTTGTATATTCTAACCTAACGCAACCTAACATCTGGGATGTTATATTTTACAACATTCCTGGCGTGTCGTCGCCTACTTCTGGATGGGGACATTATATACTCCTATAACGTCATATATCCTAACCTAAGGGAACCTAACATCTCGGGTGTAATATTTTACAACATTCCTGGCGTGTCGTCGCCTACTTCTCGATGGGGACATTATATACATCTATAACCTTGTATATACTAACCTAACGCAACCTAACATCTGGGATGTAATATTTTACAACATTCCTGGCATGTCGGTCCCTACGTCTCCGTGGGTACATTATATACGTCTATAAGGTTGTATATCCTAACCTAACGCAACCTAACATCTGGGATGTAATATTTTAAAACATTCCTGGCATGTCGGTCCCTACGTCTCGGTGGGAACATTATATACGTCTATAACGATATATATCCTAACCTAAGGCAACCTAACATCTCGGATGTAATATTTTACAACATTCCTGGCGCTTCGGCTGCTACTTTTCGGTGGGAACATTATATACGTCTATAACGTTACATATCCTACCGTATGGCAACATAACATCTCGGATGTTATATTTTACAACATTCCTGGCGTGTCGTCGCCTGCTTCTCGATGGGGACTTTATGTACGTCTATAACGTTGTATATCCTAACCTAACGCAACCTAACATCTGGGATGTAATATTTTAAAACATTCCTGGCATGTCGGTCCCCACGTCTCGGTGGAAACATTATATACGTCTATAACGATATATATCCTAACCTAAGGCAACCTAACATGTCGATTGTAATATTTTACAACATTCCTGTCGTGTCGTCGCCTGCTTCTCGATGGGGACATTATATACGTCTATAACGTTGTATATTCTAACCTAACGCAACCTAACATCTGGGATGTCATATTTTACAACATTCCTGGCGTGTCGTCGCCTACTTCTGGATGGGGACATTATATACATCTATAACGTCATATATCCTAACCTAAGGGAACCTAACATCTCGGTTGTAATATTTTACAACATTCCTGGCGTGTCGTCGCCTACTTCTCGATGGGGACATTATATACGTCTATAACGTTGTATATCCTAACCTAAGGCAACCTAACATCTCGGATGTAATATTTTACAACGTTCCTGGCATGTCGGTCTCTACTTCTCGGTGGGAACATTGTATACGTCTATAACGATATATATTCTAGCCTAAGGCAACCTAACATGTCGATTGTAATATTTTACAACATTCCTGTCGTGTCGTCGCCTGCTTCTCGATGGGGACATTATATACGTCTATAACGTTGTATATTCTAACCTAACGCAACCTAACATCTGGGATGTCATATTTTACAACATTCCTGGCGTGTCGTCGCCTACTTCTGGATGGGGACATTATATACATCTATAACGTCATATATCCTAACATAAGGGAACCTAACATCTCGGGTGTAATATTTTACAACATTCCTGGCGTGTCGTCGCCTACTTCTCGATGGGGACATTATATACATCTATAACGTTGTATATCCTAACCTAACGCAACCTAACATCTCGGATGTAATATTTTACAACATTCCTGGCATGTCGGGCCCTACTTCTCGGTGGGAACATTGTATACGTCTATAACGATATATATCCTAACCTAAGGCAACCTAACATGTCGAATGTAATATTTTACAACATTCCTGTCGTGTCGTCGCCTGCTTCTCCATGGGGATATTCTATGCGTCTATAACGTTGTATATACTAACCTAACGCAACCTAACATCTGGAATGTAATATTTTACAACATTCCTGACATGTCGGTCCCTACGTCTCCGTGGGTACATTATATACGTCTATAACGTTGTATATCCTAACCTAACGCAACCTAACATCTGGGATGTAATATTTTAAAACATTCCTGGCATGTCGGTCCCCACGTCTCGGTGGGAACATTATATACGTCTATAACGAGATATATCCTAACCTAAGGCAACCTAACATCTCGGATGTAATATTTTACAACATTCCTGGCGCTTCGGCTGCTACTTTTCGGTGGGAACATTATATACGTCTATAACGTTACATATCCTAACGTATGGCAACATAACATCTCGGATGTTATATTTTACAACATTCCTGGCGTGTCGTCGCCTGCTTCTAGATGGGGACTTTATGTACGTCTAGAACGTTGTATATCCTAAGCTAACGCAACCTAACATCTGGGATGTAATATTTTACAACATTCCTGGCATGTCGGTCCTACGTCTCGGTGGGAACGTTATATACGTCTATAACGATATATATCCTAACCTAAGGGAACCTTACATCTCGGATGTAATATTTTACAACATTCCTGGCATGTCGGACCCTACTTCTCGGTGGGAACAATGTATACGTCTATAACGATATATATCCTAGCCTAAGGCAACCCAACATGTAGAATGTAATATTTTACAACATTCCTGTCGTGTCGCCGCCTGCTTCTCGATGGGGACATTATATACGTCTATAACGTTGTATATTCTAACCTAACGCAACCTAACATCTGGGATGTTATATTTTACAACATTCCTGGCGTGTCGTCGCCTACTTCTGGATGGGGCATTATATACATCTATAACGTCATATATCCTAACCTAAGGGAACCTAACATCTCTGGTGTAATATTTTACAACATTCCTGGCATGTCGGTCCCTACTTCTCGGTGGGAACATTGTATACGTCTATAACGATATATATTCTAGCCTAAGGCAACCTAACGTGTCGAATGTAATATTTTACAACATTCCTGTCGTGTCGTCGCCTGCTTCTCGATGGGGACATTATATACGTCTATAACGTTGTATATTCTAACCTAACGCAACCTAACATCGGGGATGTTATATTTTACAACATTCCTGGCGTGTCGTCGCCTACTTCTGGATGGGGACATTATATACATCTATAACGTCATATATCCTAACCTAAGGGAACCTAACATCTCGGGTGTAATATTTTACAACATTCCTGGCGTGTCGTCGCCTACTTCTCGATGGGGACATTATATACATCTATAACCTTGTATATACTAACCTAACGCAACCTAACATCTGGAATGTAATATTTTACAACATTCCTGGCATGTCGGTCCCTACGTCTCCGTGGGTACATTATATACGTCTATAACGTTGCATATCCTAACCTAACGCAACCTAACATCTGGGATGTAATATTTTAAAACATTCCTGGCATGTCGGTCCCTACGTCTCGGTGGGAACATTATATACGTCTATAACGATATATATCCTAACCCAAGGGAACCTAACATCTCGGGTGTAATATTTTACAACATTCCTGGCGTGTCGTCGCCTACTTCTCGATGGGGACATTATATACATCTATAACGTTGTATATCCTAACCTAAGGCAACCTAACATCTCGGATGTAATATTTTACAACATTCCTGGCATGTCGGGCCCTACTTCTCGGTGGGAACATTGTATACGTCTATAACGATATGTATCCTAGCCCAAGGCAACCTAAAGTGTCGAATGTAATATTTTACAACATTCCTGTCGTGTCGTCGCCTGCTTCTCGATGGGGACATTCTATGCGTCTATAACGTTGTATATCCTAACCTAAGGGAACCTAACATCTCGGGTGTAATATTTTAGAACATTCCTGACGCGTCAGTCCCTATTTCTCGGTGGGATCATTATATACGTCTATAACGTTATATATCCTAGCCTAAGGCAACCTCACTTGTAGAATGTAATATTTTACAACATTCCTGGCGTGTCGTCGCCTACTTCTCTATGGGAACATTATATACATCTATAACGTTGTATATCCTAACCTAAGGCAACCTAACATCTCGGATGTAATATTTTACGACATTCCTGTCATGTCGGTCCCTACTTCTCGGTGGGAACATTGTATACGTCTATAACGATATATATCCTAGCCTGAGGCAACCTAACATGTCGAATGTAATATTTTACAACATTCCTGTCGTGTCGCCGCCTGCTTCTCGATGGGGACATTATATACATCTATAACCTTGTATATACTAACCTAACGCAACCTAACATCTGGAATGTAATATTTTACAACATTCCGGGCATGTCGGTCCCTACGTCTCGGTGGGAACATTATATACGTCTATAACGTCATATATCCTAACCTAAGGGAACCTAACATCTCGGGTGTAATACTTTACAACATTCCTGGCGTGTCGTCGCCTACTTCTCGATGGGGACATTATATACATCTATAACCTTGTATATACTAACCTAACGCAACCTAACATCTGGGATGTAATATTTTACAACATTCCTGGCATGTCGGTCCCTACGTCTCCGTGGGTACATTATATACGTCTATAACGTTGTATATCCTAACCTAACGCAACCTAACATCTGGGATGTAATATTTTAAAACATTCCTGGCATGTCGGTCCCTACGTCTCGGTGGGAACATTATATACGTCTATAACGATATATATCCTAACCTAAGGCAACCTAACATCTCGGATGTAATATTTTACAACATTCCTGGCGCTTCGGCTGCTACTTTTCGGTGGGAACATTATATACGTCTATAACGTTACATATCCTAACGTATGGCAACATAACATCTCGGATGTTATATTTTACAACATTCCTAGCGTGTCGTCGCCTGCTTCTCGATGGGGACATTATATACGTCTATAACGTTGTATATTCTAACCTAACGCAACCTAACATCTGGGATGTAATATTTTACAACATTCCTGGCGTGTCGTCGCCTACTTCTGGATGGGGCATTATATACGTCTATAACGTCATATATCCTAACCTAAGGGAACCTAACATCTCGGGTGTAATATTTTACAACATTACTGGCGTGTCGTCGCCTACTTCTCGATGGGGACATTATATACATCTATAACCTTGTATATACTAACCTAACGCAACCTAACATCTGGGATGTAATATTTTACAACATTCCTGGCATGTCGGTCCCTACGTCTCCGTGGGTACATTATATACGTCTATAACGTTGTATATCCTAACCTAACGCAACCTAACATCTGGGATGTAATATTTTAAAACATTCCTGGCATGTCGGTCCCTACGTATCGGTGGGAACATTATATACGTCTATAACGATATATATCCTAACCTAAGGCAACCTAACATCTCGGATGTAATATTTTACAACATTCCTGGCGCTTCGGCTGCTACTTTTCGGTGGGAACATTATATACGTCTATAACGTTACATATCCTAACGTATGGCAACATAACATCTCGGATGTTATATTTTACAACATTCCTAGCGTGTCGTCGCCTGCTTCTCGATGGGGACATTATATACGTCTATAACGTTGTATATTCTAACCTAACGCAACCTAACATCTGGGATGTTATATTTTACAACATTCCTGGCGTGTCGTCGCCTACTTCTGGATGGGGACTTTATGTACGTCTATAACGTTGTATATCCTAACCTAACGCAACCTAACATCTGGGATGTAATATTTTAAAACATTCCTGGCATGTCGGTCCCCACGTCTCGGTGGGAACATTATATACGTCTATAACAATATATATTCTAGCCTAAGGCAACCTAACATGTCGATTGTAATATTTTACAACATTCCTGTCGTGTCGTCGCCTGCTTCTCGATGGGGACATTATATACGTCTATAACGTTGTATATTCTAACCTAACGCAACCTAACATCTGGGATGTTATATTTTACAACATTCCTGGCGTGTCGTCGCCTACTTCTGGATGGGGACATTATATACATCTATAACGTCATATATCCTAACCTAAGGGAACCTAACATCTCGGGTGCAATATTTTACAACATTCCTGGCGTGTCGTCGCCTACTTCTCGATGGGGACATTATATACATCTATAACGTTGTATATCCTAACCTAAGGCAACCTAACATCTCGGATGTAATATTTTACAACATTCCTGGCATGTCGGGCCCTACTTCTCGGTGGGAACATTGTATACGTCTATAACGATATATATCCTAGCCTAAGGCAACCTAACATGTCGAATGTAATATTTTACAACATTCCTGGCATGTCAGGCCCTACTTCTCGGTGGGAACATTGTATACGTCTATAACGATATATATCCTAGCCTAAGGCAACCTAACATGTCGAATGTAATATTTTACAACATTCCTGTCGTGTCGTCGCCTGCTTCTCGATGGGGACATTCTATACGTCTATAACGTTGTATATCCTAACCTAAGGGAACCTAACATCTCGGGTATAATATTTTAGAACATTCCTGACGCGTCAGTCCCTATTTCTCGGTGGGAACATTATATACGTCTATAACGTTATATATCCTAGTCTAAGGCAACCTCACTTGTAGAATGTAATATTTTACAACATTCCTGGCGTGTCGTCGCCTACTTCTCTATGGGAACATTATATACATCTATAACCTTGTATATACTAACCTAACGCAACCTAACATCTGGCATGTAATATTTTACAACATTCCTGGCATGTCGGTCCCTACGTCTCCGTGGGTACATTATATACGTCTATAACGTTGTATATCCTAACCTAACGCAACCTAACATCTGGGATGTAATATTTTAAAACATTCCTGGCATGTCGGTCCCTACGTCTCCGTGGGAACATTATATACGTCTATAACGATATATATCCTAACCTAAGGCAACCTAACATCTCGGATGTAATATTCTACAACATTCCTGGCGCTTCGGCTGCTACTTTTCGGTGGGAACATTATATACGTCTATAACGTTACATATCCTAACGTATGGCAACATAACATCTCGGATGTTATATTTTACAACATTCCTAGCGTGTCGTCGCCTGCTTCTCGATGGGGACATTATATACGTCTATAACGTTGTATATTCTAACCTAACGCAACCTAACATCTGGGATGTTATATTTTACAACATTCCTGGCGTGTCGTCGCCTACTTCTGGATGGGGACTTTATGTACGTCTATAACGTTGTATATCCTAACCTAACGCAACCTAACATCTGGGATGTAATATTTTAAAACATTCCTGGCATGTCGGTCCCCACGTCTCGGTGGGAACATTATATACGTCTATAACGATATATATTCTAGCCTAAGGCAACCTAACATGTCGATTGTAATATTTTACAACATTCCTGTCGTGTCGTCGCCTGCTTCTCGATGGGGACATTATATACGTCTATAACGTTGTATATTCTAACCTAACGCAACCTAACATCTGGGATGTTATATTTTACAACATTCCTGGCGTGTCGTCGCCTACTTCTGGATGGGGACATTATATACATCTATAACGTCATATATCCTAACCCAAGGGAACCTAACATCTCGGCTGTAATATTTTACAACATTCCTGGCGTGTCGTCGCCTACTTCTCGATGGGGACATTATATACATCTATAACCTTGTATATACTAACCTAACGCAACCTAATATCTGGGATGTAATATTTTACAACATTCCTGGCATGTCGGTCCCTACGTCTGCGTGGGTACATTATATACGTCTATAACGTTGTATATCCTAACCTAACGCAACCTAACATCTGGGATGTAATATTTTAAAACATTCCTGGCATGTCGGTCCCTACGTCTCGGTGGGAACATTATATACGTCTATAACGATATATATCCTAACCTAAGGCAACCTAACATCTCGGATGTAATATTTTACAACATTCCTGGCGCTTCGGCTGCTACTTTTCGGTGGGAACATTATATACGTCCATAACGTTACATATCCTAACGTATGGCAACATAACATCTCGGATGTAATATTCTACAACATTCCTGGCGTGTCGTCGCCTACTTCTCGATGGGGACATTATATACATCTATAACCTTGTATATACTAACCTAACGCAACCTAACATCTGGGATGTAATATTTTACAACATTCCTGGCATGTCGGTCCCTACGTCTCCGTGGGTATATTATATACGTCTATAACGTTGTATATCCTAACCTAACGCAACCTAACATCTGGGATGTAATATTTTAAAACATTCCTGGCATGTCGGTCCCTACGTCTCGGTGGGAACATTATATACGTCTATAACGATATATATCCTAACCTAAGGCAACCTAACATCTCGGATGTAATATTTTACAACATTCCTGGCGCTTCGGCTGCTACTTTTCGGTGGGAACATTATATACGTCTATAACGTTACATATCCTACCGTATGGCAACATAACATCTCGGATGTTATATTTTACAACATTCCTGGCGTGTCGTCGCCTGCTTCTCGATGGGGACTTTATGTACGTCTATAACGTTGTATATCCTAACCTAACGCAACCTAACATCTGGGATGTAATATTTTAAAACATTCCTGGCATGTCGGTCCCCACGTCTCGGTGGAAACATTATATACGTCTATAACGATATATATCCTAACCTAAGGCAACCTAACATCTCGGATGTAATATTTTACAACATTCCTGGCATGTCGGTCCCTACTTCTCGGTGGAAACAATGTATACGTCTATAACGATATATATCCTAGCCTAAGGCAACCCAACATGTAGAATGTAATATTTTTCAACATTCCTGGCGTGTCGTCGCCTACTTCTCGATGGGGACATTATATACATCTATAACGTTGTATATCCTAACCTAAGGCAACCTAACATCTCGGATGTAATATTTTACAACATTCCTGGCATGTCGGTCCCTACTTCTCGGTGGGAACATTGTATACGTCTATAACGATATATATTCTAGCCTAAGGCAACCTAACATGTCGAATGTAATATTTTACAACATTCCTGTCGTGTCGTCGCCTGCTGCTCGATGGGGACATTATATACGTCTATAACGTTGTATATTCTAACCTAACGCAACCTAACATCTGGGATGTTATATTTTACAACATTCCTGGCGTGTGGTCGCCTACTTCTGGATGGGGACATTATATACATCTATAACGTTGTATATCCTAACCTAACGCAACCTAACATCTCGGATGTAATATTTTACAACATTCCTGGCATGTCGGGCCCTACTTCTCGGTGGGAACATTGTATACGTCTATAACGATATATATCCTAGCCTAAGGCAACCTAACATGTCGAATGTAATATTTTACAACATTCCTGTCGTGTCGTCGCCTGCTTCTCCATGGGGATATTCTATGCGTCTATAACGTTGTATATACTAACCTAACGCAACCTAACATCTGGAATGTAATATTTTACAACATTCCTGACATGTCGGTCCCTACGTCTCCGTGGGTACATTATATACGTCTATAACGTTGTATATCCTAACCTAACGCAACCTAACATCTGGGATGTAATATTTTAAAACATTCCTGGCATGTCGGTCCCCACGTCTCGGTGGGAACATTATATACGTCTATAACGAGATATATCCTAACCTAAGGCAACCTAACATCTCGGATGTAATATTTTACAACATTCCTGGCGCTTCGGCTGCTACTTTTCGGTGGGAACATTATATACGTCTATAACGTTACATATCCTAACGTATGGCAACATAACATCTCGGATGTTATATTTTACAACATTCCTAGCGTGTCGTCGCCTGCTTCTCGATGGGGACATTATATACGTCTATAACGTTGTATATTCTAACCTAACGCAACCTAACATCTGGGATGTTATATTTTACAACATTCCTGGCGTGTCGTCGCCTACTTCTGGATGGGGACTTTATGTACGTCTATAACGTTGTATATCCTAACCTAACGCAACCTAACATCTGGGATGTAATATTTTAAAACATTCCTGGCATGTCGTTCCCTACTTCTCGGTGGGAACATTGTATACGTCTATAACGATATATATCCTAGCCTAAGGCAACCTAACATGTCGAATGTAATATTTTACAACATTCCTGTCGTGTCGCCGCCTGCTTCTCGATGGGGACATTATATACGTTTATAACGTTGTATATTCTAACCTAACGCAACCTAACATCTGGGATGTAATATTTTACAACATTCCTGGCGTGTCGTCGCCTACTTCTGGATGGGGCATTATATACGTCTATAACGTCATATATCCTAACCTAAGGGAACCTAACATCTCGGGTGTAATATTTTACAACATTACTGGCGTGTCGTCGCCTACTTCTCGATGGGGACATTATATACATCTATAACCTTGTATATACTAACCTAACGCAACCTAACATCTGGGATGTAATATTTTACAACATTCCTGGCATGTCGGTCCCTACGTCTCCGTGGGTACATTATATACGTCTATAACGTTGTATATCCTAACCTAACGCAACCTAACATCTGGGATGTAATATTTTAAAACATTCCTGGCATGTCGGTCCCTACGTCTCGGTGGGAACATTATATACGTCTATAACGATATATATCCTAACCTAAGGCAACCTAACATCTCGGATGTAATATTTTACAACATTCCTGGCGCTTCGGCTGCTACTTTTCGGTGGGAACATTATATACGTCTATAACGTTACATATCCTAACGTATGGCAACATAACATCTCGGATGTTATATTTTACAACATTCCTAGCGTGTCGTCGCCTGCTTCTCGATGGGGACATTATATACGTCTATAACGTTGTATATTCTAACCTAACGCAACCTAACATCTGGGATGTTATATTTTACAACATTCCTGGCGTGTCGTCGCCTACTTCTGGATGGGGACTTTATGTACGTCTATAACGTTGTATATCCTAACCTAACGCAACCTAACATCTGGGATGTAATATTTTAAAACATTCCTGGCATGTCGGTCCCCACGTCTCGGTGGGAACATTATATACGTCTATAACGATATATATTCTAGCCTAAGGCAACCTAACATGTCGATTGTAATATTTTACAACATTCCTGTCGTGTCGTCGCCTGCTTCTCGATGGGGACATTATATACGTCTATAACGTTGTATATTCTAACCTAACGCAACCTAACATCTGGGATGTTATATTTTACAACATTCCTGGCGTATCGTCGCCTACTTCTGGATGGGGACATTATATACATCTATAACGTCATATATCCTAACCTAAGGGAACCTAACATCTCGGGTGCAATATTTTACAACATTCCTGGCGTGTCGTCGCCTACTTCTCGATGGGGACATTATATACATCTATAACGTTGTATATCCTAACCTAAGGCAACCTAACATCTCGGATGTAATATTTTACAACATTCCTGGCATGTCGGGCCCTACTTCTCGGTGGGAACATTGTATACGTCTATAACGATATATATCCTAGCCTAAGGCAACCTAACATGTCGAATGTAATATTTTACAACATTCCTGGCATGTCAGGCCCTACTTCTCGGTGGGAACATTGTATACGTCTATAACGATATATATCCTAGCCTAAGGCAACCTAACATGTCGAATGTAATATTTTACAACATTCCTGTCGTGTCGTCGCCTGCTTCTCGATGGGGACATTCTATACGTCTATAACGTTGTATATCCTAACCTAAGGGAACCTAACATCTCGGGTATAATATTTTAGAACATTCCTGACGCGTCAGTCCCTATTTCTCGGTGGGAACATTATATACGTCTATAACGTTATATATCCTAGCCTAAGGCAACCTCACTTGTAGAATGTAATATTTTACAACATTCCTGGCGTGTCGTCGCCTACTTCTCTATGGGAACATTATATACATCTATAACCTTGTATATACTAACCTAACGCAACCTAACATCTGGCATGTAATATTTTACAACATTCCTGGCATGTCGGTCCCTACGTCTCCGTGGGTACATTATATACGTCTATAACGTTGTATATCCTAACCTAACGCAACCTAACATCTGGGATGTAATATTTTAAAACATTCCTGGCATGTCGGTCCCTACGTCTCCGTGGGAACATTATATACGTCTATAACGATATATATCCTAACCTAAGGCAACCTAACATCTCGGATGTAATATTCTACAACATTCCTGGCGCTTCGGCTGCTACTTTTCGGTGGGAACATTATATACGTCTATAACGTTACATATCCTAACGTATGGCAACATAACATCTCGGATGTTATATTTTACAACATTCCTAGCGTGTCGTCGCCTGCTTCTCGATGGGGACATTATATACGTCTATAACGTTGTATATTCTAACCTAACGCAACCTAACATCTCGGATGTTATATTTTACAACATTCCTGGCGTGTCGTCGCCTACTTCTGGATGGGGCATTATATACGTCTATAACGTCATATATCCTAACCTAAGGGAACCTAACATCTCGGGTGTAATATTTTACAACATTACTGGCGTGTCGTCGCCTACTTCTCGATGGGGACATTATATACATCTATAACCTTGTATATACTAACCTAACGCAACCTAACATCTGGGATGTAATATTTTACAACATTCCTGGCATGTCGGTCCCTACGTCTCCGTGGGTACATTATATACGTCTATAACGTTGTATATCCTAACCTAACGCAACCTAACATCTGGGATGTAATATTTTAAAACATTCCTGGCATGTCGGTCCCTACGTCTCGGTGGGAACATTATATACGTCTATAACGATATATATCCTAACCTAAGGCAACCTAACATCTCGGATGTAATATTTTACAACATTCCTGGCGCTTCGGCTGCTACTTTTCGGTGGGAACATTATATACGTCTATAACGTTACATATCCTAACGTATGGCAACATAACATCTCGGATGTTATATTTTACAACATTCCTAGCGTGTCGTCGCCTGCTTCTCGATGGGGACATTATATACGTCTATAACGTTGTATATTCTAACCTAACGCAACCTAACATCTGGGATGTTATATTTTACAACATTCCTGGCGTGTCGTCGCCTACTTCTGGATGGGGACTTTATGTACGTCTATAACGTTGTATATCCTAACCTAACGCAACCTAACATCTGGGATGTAATATTTTAAAACATTCCTGGCATGTCGGTCCCCACGTCTCGGTGGGAACATTATATACGTCTATAACGATATATATTCTAGCCTAAGGCAACCTAACATGTCGATTGTAATATTTTACAACATTCCTGTCGTGTCGTCGCCTGCTTCTCGATGGGGACATTATATACGTCTATAACGTTGTATATTCTAACCTAACGCAACCTAACATCTGGGATGTTATATTTTACAACATTCCTGGCGTATCGTCGCCTACTTCTGGATGGGGACATTATATACATCTATAACGTCATATATCCTAACCTAAGGGAACCTAACATCTCGGGTGCAATATTTTACAACATTCCTGGCGTGTCGTCGCCTACTTCTCGATGGGGACATTATATACATCTATAACGTTGTATATCCTAACCTAAGGCAACCTAACATCTCGGATGTAATATTTTACAACATTCCTGGCATGTCGGGCCCTACTTCTCGGTGGGAACATTGTATACGTCTATAACGATATATATCCTAGCCTAAGGCAACCTAACATGTCGAATGTAATATTTTACAACATTCCTGGCATGTCAGGCCCTACTTCTCGGTGGGAACATTGTATACGTCTATAACGATATATATCCTAGCCTAAGGCAACCTAACATGTCGAATGTAATATTTTACAACATTCCTGTCGTGTCGTCGCCTGCTTCTCGATGGGGACATTCTATACGTCTATAACGTTGTATATCCTAACCTAAGGGAACCTAACATCTCGGGTATAATATTTTAGAACATTCCTGACGCGTCAGTCCCTATTTCTCGGTGGGAACATTATATACGTCTATAACGTTATATATCCTAGCCTAAGGCAACCTCACTTGTAGAATGTAATATTTTACAACATTCCTGGCGTGTCGTCGCCTACTTCTCTATGGGAACATTATATACATCTATAACCTTGTATATACTAACCTAACGCAACCTAACATCTGGCATGTAATATTTTACAACATTCCTGGCATGTCGGTCCCTACGTCTCCGTGGGTACATTATATACGTCTATAACGTTGTATATCCTAACCTAACGCAACCTAACATCTGGGATGTAATATTTTAAAACATTCCTGGCATGTCGGTCCCTACGTCTCCGTGGGAACATTATATACGTCTATAACGATATATATCCTAACCTAAGGCAACCTAACATCTCGGATGTAATATTCTACAACATTCCTGGCGCTTCGGCTGCTACTTTTCGGTGGGAACATTATATACGTCTATAACGTTACATATCCTAACGTATGGCAACATAACATCTCGGATGTTATATTTTACAACATTCCTAGCGTGTCGTCGCCTGCTTCTCGATGGGGACATTATATACGTCTATAACGTTGTATATTCTAACCTAACGCAACCTAACATCTCGGATGTTATATTTTACAACATTCCTGGCGTGTCGTCGCCTACTTCTGGATGGGGACTTTATGTACGTCTATAACGTTGTATATCCTAACCTAACGCAACCTAACATCTGGGATGTAATATTTTAAAACATTCCTGGCATGTCGGTCCCCACGTCTCGGTGGGAACATTATATACGTCTATAACGATATATATTCTAGCCTAAGGCAACCTAACATGTCGATTGTAATATTTTACAACATTCCTGTCGTGTCGTCGCCTGCTTCTCGATGGGGACATTATATACGTCTATAACGTTGTATATTCTAACCTAACGCAACCTAACATCTGGGATGTTATATTTTACAACATTCCTGGCGTGTCGTCGCCTACTTCTGGATGGGGACATTATATACATCTATAACGTCATATATCCTAACCCAAGGGAACCTAACATCTCGGCTGTAATATTTTACAACATTCCTGGCGTGTCGTCGCCTACTTCTCGATGGGGACATTATATACATATATAACGTTGTATATCCTAACCTAAGGCAACCTAACATCTCGGATGTAATATTTTACAACATTCCTGGCATGTCGGGCCCTACTTCTCGGTGGGAACATTGTATACGTCTATAACGATATGTATCCTAGCCTAAGGCAACCTAACATGTCGAATGTAATATTTTACAACATTCCTGTCGTGTCGTCGCCTGCTTCTCGATGGGGACATTCTATGCGTCTATAACGTTGTATATCCTAACCTAAGGGAACCTAACATCTCGGGTGTAATATTTTAGAACATTCCTGACGCGTCAGTCCCTATTTCTCGGTGGGATCATTATATACGTCTATAACGTTATATATCCTAGCCTAAGGCAACCTAACATCTCGGATGTAATATTTTACGACATTCCTGTCATGTCGGTCCCTACTTCTCGGTGGGCACATTGTATACGTCTATAACGATATATATCCTAGCCTAAGGCAACCTAACATGTCGAGTGTAATATTTTACAGCATTCCTGTCGTGTCGCCGCCCGCTTCTCGATGGGGACATTATATACGTCTATAACGTTGTATATTCTAACCTAACGCAACCTAACATCTGGGATGTAATATTTTAAAACATTCCTGGCATGTCGGTCCCCACGTCTCGGTGGAAACATTATATACGTCTATAACGATATATATCCTAACCTAAGGCAACCTAACATCTCGGATGTAATATTTTACAACATTCCTGGCATGTCGGTCCCTACTTCTCGGTGGAAACAATGTATACGTCTATAACGATATATATCCTAGCCTAAGGCAACCCAACATGTAGAATGTAATATTTTTCAACATTCCTGGCGTGTCGTCGCCTACTTCTCGATGGGGACATTATATACATCTATAACGTTGTATATCCTAACCTAAGGCAACCTAACATCTCGGATGTAATATTTTACAACATTCCTGGCATGTCGGTCCCTACTTCTCGGTGGGAACATTGTATACGTCTATAACGATATATATTCTAGCCTAAGGCAACCTAACATGTCGAATGTAATATTTTACAACATTCCTGTCGTGTCGTCGCCTGCTGCTCGATGGGGACATTATATACGTCTATAACGTTGTATATTCTAACCTAACGCAACCTAACATCTGGGATGTTATATTTTACAACATTCCTGGCGTGTGGTCGCCTACTTCTGGATGGGGACATTATATACATCTATAACGTTGTATATCCTAACCTAACGCAACCTAACATCTCGGATGTAATATTTTACAACATTCCTGGCATGTCGGGCCCTACTTCTCGGTGGGAACATTGTATACGTCTATAACGATATATATCCTAGCCTAAGGCAACCTAACATGTCGAATGTAATATTTTACAACATTCCTGTCGTGTCGTCGCCTGCTTCTCCATGGGGATATTCTATGCGTCTATAACGTTGTATATACTAACCTAACGCAACCTAACATCTGGAATGTAATATTTTACAACATTCCTGACATGTCGGTCCCTACGTCTCCGTGGGTACATTATATACGTCTATAACGTTGTATATCCTAACCTAACGCAACCTAACATCTGGGATGTAATATTTTAAAACATTCCTGGCATGTCGGTCCCCACGTCTCGGTGGGAACATTATATACGTCTATAACGAGATATATCCTAACCTAAGGCAACCTAACATCTCGGATGTAATATTTTACAACATTCCTGGCGCTTCGGCTGCTACTTTTCGGTGGGAACATTATATACGTCTATAACGTTACATATCCTAACGTATGGCAACATAACATCTCGGATGTTATATTTTACAACATTCCTAGCGTGTCGTCGCCTGCTTCTCGATGGGGACATTATATACGTCTATAACGTTGTATATTCTAACCTAACGCAACCTAACATCTGGGATGTTATATTTTACAACATTCCTGGCGTGTCGTCGCCTACTTCTGGATGGGGACTTTATGTACGTCTATAACGTTGTATATCCTAACCTAACGCAACCTAACATCTGGGATGTAATATTTTAAAACATTCCTGGCATGTCGTTCCCTACTTCTCGGTGGGAACATTGTATACGTCTATAACGATATATATCCTAGCCTAAGGCAACCTAACATGTCGAATGTAATATTTTACAACATTCCTGTCGTGTCGCCGCCTGCTTCTCGATGGGGACATTATATACGTTTATAACGTTGTATATTCTAACCTAACGCAACCTAACATCTGGGATGTAATATTTTACAACATTCCTGGCGTGTCGTCGCCTACTTCTGGATGGGGCATTATATACGTCTATAACGTCATATATCCTAACCTAAGGGAACCTAACATCTCGGGTGTAATATTTTACAACATTACTGGCGTGTCGTCGCCTACTTCTCGATGGGGACATTATATACATCTATAACCTTGTATATACTAACCTAACGCAACCTAACATCTGGGATGTAATATTTTACAACATTCCTGGCATGTCGGTCCCTACGTCTCCGTGGGTACATTATATACGTCTATAACGTTGTATATCCTAACCTAACGCAACCTAACATCTGGGATGTAATATTTTAAAACATTCCTGGCATGTCGGTCCCTACGTCTCGGTGGGAACATTATATACGTCTATAACGATATATATCCTAACCTAAGGCAACCTAACATCTCGGATGTAATATTTTACAACATTCCTGGCGCTTCGGCTGCTACTTTTCGGTGGGAACATTATATACGTCTATAACGTTACATATCCTAACGTATGGCAACATAACATCTCGGATGTTATATTTTACAACATTCCTAGCGTGTCGTCGCCTGCTTCTCGATGGGGACATTATATACGTCTATAACGTTGTATATTCTAACCTAACGCAACCTAACATCTGGGATGTTATATTTTACAACATTCCTGGCGTGTCGTCGCCTACTTCTGGATGGGGACTTTATGTACGTCTATAACGTTGTATATCCTAACCTAACGCAACCTAACATCTGGGATGTAATATTTTAAAACATTCCTGGCATGTCGGTCCCCACGTCTCGGTGGGAACATTATATACGTCTATAACGATATATATTCTAGCCTAAGGCAACCTAACATGTCGATTGTAATATTTTACAACATTCCTGTCGTGTCGTCGCCTGCTTCTCGATGGGGACATTATATACGTCTATAACGTTGTATATTCTAACCTAACGCAACCTAACATCTGGGATGTTATATTTTACAACATTCCTGGCGTATCGTCGCCTACTTCTGGATGGGGACATTATATACATCTATAACGTCATATATCCTAACCTAAGGGAACCTAACATCTCGGGTGCAATATTTTACAACATTCCTGGCGTGTCGTCGCCTACTTCTCGATGGGGACATTATATACATCTATAACGTTGTATATCCTAACCTAAGGCAACCTAACATCTCGGATGTAATATTTTACAACATTCCTGGCATGTCGGGCCCTACTTCTCGGTGGGAACATTGTATACGTCTATAACGATATATATCCTAGCCTAAGGCAACCTAACATGTCGAATGTAATATTTTACAACATTCCTGGCATGTCAGGCCCTACTTCTCGGTGGGAACATTGTATACGTCTATAACGATATATATCCTAGCCTAAGGCAACCTAACATGTCGAATGTAATATTTTACAACATTCCTGTCGTGTCGTCGCCTGCTTCTCGATGGGGACATTCTATACGTCTATAACGTTGTATATCCTAACCTAAGGGAACCTAACATCTCGGGTATAATATTTTAGAACATTCCTGACGCGTCAGTCCCTATTTCTCGGTGGGAACATTATATACGTCTATAACGTTATATATCCTAGCCTAAGGCAACCTCACTTGTAGAATGTAATATTTTACAACATTCCTGGCGTGTCGTCGCCTACTTCTCTATGGGAACATTATATACATCTATAACCTTGTATATACTAACCTAACGCAACCTAACATCTGGCATGTAATATTTTACAACATTCCTGGCATGTCGGTCCCTACGTCTCCGTGGGTACATTATATACGTCTATAACGTTGTATATCCTAACCTAACGCAACCTAACATCTGGGATGTAATATTTTAAAACATTCCTGGCATGTCGGTCCCTACGTCTCCGTGGGAACATTATATACGTCTATAACGATATATATCCTAACCTAAGGCAACCTAACATCTCGGATGTAATATTCTACAACATTCCTGGCGCTTCGGCTGCTACTTTTCGGTGGGAACATTATATACGTCTATAACGTTACATATCCTAACGTATGGCAACATAACATCTCGGATGTTATATTTTACAACATTCCTAGCGTGTCGTCGCCTGCTTCTCGATGGGGACATTATATACGTCTATAACGTTGTATATTCTAACCTAACGCAACCTAACATCTCGGATGTTATATTTTACAACATTCCTGGCGTGTCGTCGCCTACTTCTGGATGGGGCATTATATACGTCTATAACGTCATATATCCTAACCTAAGGGAACCTAACATCTCGGGTGTAATATTTTACAACATTACTGGCGTGTCGTCGCCTACTTCTCGATGGGGACATTATATACATCTATAACCTTGTATATACTAACCTAACGCAACCTAACATCTGGGATGTAATATTTTACAACATTCCTGGCATGTCGGTCCCTACGTCTCCGTGGGTACATTATATACGTCTATAACGTTGTATATCCTAACCTAACGCAACCTAACATCTGGGATGTAATATTTTAAAACATTCCTGGCATGTCGGTCCCTACGTCTCGGTGGGAACATTATATACGTCTATAACGATATATATCCTAACCTAAGGCAACCTAACATCTCGGATGTAATATTTTACAACATTCCTGGCGCTTCGGCTGCTACTTTTCGGTGGGAACATTATATACGTCTATAACGTTACATATCCTAACGTATGGCAACATAACATCTCGGATGTTATATTTTACAACATTCCTAGCGTGTCGTCGCCTGCTTCTCGATGGGGACATTATATACGTCTATAACGTTGTATATTCTAACCTAACGCAACCTAACATCTGGGATGTTATATTTTACAACATTCCTGGCGTGTCGTCGCCTACTTCTGGATGGGGACTTTATGTACGTCTATAACGTTGTATATCCTAACCTAACGCAACCTAACATCTGGGATGTAATATTTTAAAACATTCCTGGCATGTCGGTCCCCACGTCTCGGTGGGAACATTATATACGTCTATAACGATATATATTCTAGCCTAAGGCAACCTAACATGTCGATTGTAATATTTTACAACATTCCTGTCGTGTCGTCGCCTGCTTCTCGATGGGGACATTATATACGTCTATAACGTTGTATATTCTAACCTAACGCAACCTAACATCTGGGATGTTATATTTTACAACATTCCTGGCGTATCGTCGCCTACTTCTGGATGGGGACATTATATACATCTATAACGTCATATATCCTAACCTAAGGGAACCTAACATCTCGGGTGCAATATTTTACAACATTCCTGGCGTGTCGTCGCCTACTTCTCGATGGGGACATTATATACATCTATAACGTTGTATATCCTAACCTAAGGCAACCTAACATCTCGGATGTAATATTTTACAACATTCCTGGCATGTCGGGCCCTACTTCTCGGTGGGAACATTGTATACGTCTATAACGATATATATCCTAGCCTAAGGCAACCTAACATGTCGAATGTAATATTTTACAACATTCCTGGCATGTCAGGCCCTACTTCTCGGTGGGAACATTGTATACGTCTATAACGATATATATCCTAGCCTAAGGCAACCTAACATGTCGAATGTAATATTTTACAACATTCCTGTCGTGTCGTCGCCTGCTTCTCGATGGGGACATTCTATACGTCTATAACGTTGTATATCCTAACCTAAGGGAACCTAACATCTCGGGTATAATATTTTAGAACATTCCTGACGCGTCAGTCCCTATTTCTCGGTGGGAACATTATATACGTCTATAACGTTATATATCCTAGCCTAAGGCAACCTCACTTGTAGAATGTAATATTTTACAACATTCCTGGCGTGTCGTCGCCTACTTCTCTATGGGAACATTATATACATCTATAACCTTGTATATACTAACCTAACGCAACCTAACATCTGGCATGTAATATTTTACAACATTCCTGGCATGTCGGTCCCTACGTCTCCGTGGGTACATTATATACGTCTATAACGTTGTATATCCTAACCTAACGCAACCTAACATCTGGGATGTAATATTTTAAAACATTCCTGGCATGTCGGTCCCTACGTCTCCGTGGGAACATTATATACGTCTATAACGATATATATCCTAACCTAAGGCAACCTAACATCTCGGATGTAATATTCTACAACATTCCTGGCGCTTCGGCTGCTACTTTTCGGTGGGAACATTATATACGTCTATAACGTTACATATCCTAACGTATGGCAACATAACATCTCGGATGTTATATTTTACAACATTCCTAGCGTGTCGTCGCCTGCTTCTCGATGGGGACATTATATACGTCTATAACGTTGTATATTCTAACCTAACGCAACCTAACATCTCGGATGTTATATTTTACAACATTCCTGGCGTGTCGTCGCCTACTTCTGGATGGGGACTTTATGTACGTCTATAACGTTGTATATCCTAACCTAACGCAACCTAACATCTGGGATGTAATATTTTAAAACATTCCTGGCATGTCGGTCCCCACGTCTCGGTGGGAACATTATATACGTCTATAACGATATATATTCTAGCCTAAGGCAACCTAACATGTCGATTGTAATATTTTACAACATTCCTGTCGTGTCGTCGCCTGCTTCTCGATGGGGACATTATATACGTCTATAACGTTGTATATTCTAACCTAACGCAACCTAACATCTGGGATGTTATATTTTACAACATTCCTGGCGTGTCGTCGCCTACTTCTGGATGGGGACATTATATACATCTATAACGTCATATATCCTAACCCAAGGGAACCTAACATCTCGGCTGTAATATTTTACAACATTCCTGGCGTGTCGTCGCCTACTTCTCGATGGGGACATTATATACATATATAACGTTGTATATCCTAACCTAAGGCAACCTAACATCTCGGATGTAATATTTTACAACATTCCTGGCATGTCGGGCCCTACTTCTCGGTGGGAACATTGTATACGTCTATAACGATATGTATCCTAGCCTAAGGCAACCTAACATGTCGAATGTAATATTTTACAACATTCCTGTCGTGTCGTCGCCTGCTTCTCGATGGGGACATTCTATGCGTCTATAACGTTGTATATCCTAACCTAAGGGAACCTAACATCTCGGGTGTAATATTTTAGAACATTCCTGACGCGTCAGTCCCTATTTCTCGGTGGGATCATTATATACGTCTATAACGTTATATATCCTAGCCTAAGGCAACCTAACATCTCGGATGTAATATTTTACGACATTCCTGTCATGTCGGTCCCTACTTCTCGGTGGGCACATTGTATACGTCTATAACGATATATATCCTAGCCTAAGGCAACCTAACATGTCGAGTGTAATATTTTACAGCATTCCTGTCGTGTCGCCGCCCGCTTCTCGATGGGGACATTATATACGTCTATAACGTTGTATATTCTAACCTAACGCAACCTAACATCTGGGATGTTATATTTTACAACATTCCTGGCGTGTCGTCACCTACTTCTGGATGGGGACTTTATGTACGTCTATAACGTTGTACATCCTAACCTAACGCAACCTAACATCTGGGATGTAATATTTTAAAACATTCCTGGCATGTCGGTCCCCACGTCTCGGTGGGGACATTATATACATCTATAACCTTGTATATACTAACCTAACGCAACCTAACATCTGGGATGTAATATTTTACAACATTCCTGGCATGTCGGTCCCTACGTCTCCGTGGGTACATTATATACGTCTATAACGTTGTATATCCTAACCTAACGCAACCTAACATCTGGGATGTAATATTTTACAACATTCCCGGCATGTCGGTCCCTACATCTCGGTGGGAACATTCTATACGTCTATAACGTTGTATATCCTAACCTAAGGGAACCTAACATCGCGGGTGTAATATTTTACAACATTGCTGACGCGTCGTCGCCTACTTCTCGATGGGGACATTATATACATCTATAACGTTGTATATCCTAACCTAAGGCAACCTAACATCTCGGATGTAATATTTTACAACATTCCTGGCATGTCGGTCCCTACTTCTCGGTGGGAACATTGTGTACGTCTATAACGATATATATCCTAGCCTAAGGCAACCTAACATGTCGAATGTAATATTTTACAACATTCCTGTCGTGCCGCCGCCTGCTTCACGATGGGGACATTATATACGTCTATAACGTTGTATATTCTAACCTAACGCAACCTAACATCTGGGATGTAATATTTTACAACATTCCTGGCGTGTCGTCGCCTACTTCTGGATGGGGACATTATATACATCTATAACGTCATATATCCTAACCTAAGGGAACCTAACATCTCGGGTGTAATATTTTACAACATTCCTGGTGGGTCGTCGCCCGCTTCTCGATGGGGACATTATATACGTCTATAACGTTGAATATCCTAACCTAAAGCAACCTAACATCTGGGATGTAATATTTTACAAGATCCCTGGCATGTCGGTCCCTACGTCTCCGTGGGTACATTATATACGTCTATAACGTTGTATATCCTAACCTAACGCAACCTAACATCTGGGATGTAATATTTTAAAACATTCCTGGCATGTCGGTCCCTACGTCTCGGTGGGAACATTATATACGTCTATAACGATATATATCCTAACCTAAGGCAACCTAACATCTCGGATGTAATATTTTACAACATTCCTGGCGCTTCGGCTGCTACTTTTCGGTGGGAACATTGTATACGTCTATAACGATATATATCCTAGCCTAAGGGAACCTAACATGTCGAATGTAATATTTTACAACATTCCTGTCGTGTCGTCGCCTGCTTCTCGATGGGGACATTCTATACGTCTATAACGTTGTATATCCTAACCTAAGGGAACCTAACATCTCGGGTGTAATATTTTACAACATTCCTGGCGTGTCGTCGCCTACATCTCGATGGGGACATTATATACATCTATAACGTTGTATATCCTAACCTAAGGCAACCTAACATCTCGGATGTAATATTTTACAACATTCCTGGCATGTCAGTCCCTACGTCTCCGTGGGTACATTATATACGTCTATAACGTTGTATATCCTAACCTAAGGCAACCTAACATCTCGGATGTAATATTTTACAACATTCCTGGCATGTCGGTCCCTACTTCTCGGTGGAAACAATGTATACGTCTATAACGATATATATCCTAGCCTAAGGCAACCCAACATGTAGAATGTAATATTTTACAACATTCCTGGCGTGTCGTAGCCTACTTCTCGATGGGGACATTATATACATCTATAACGATATATATTCTAGCCTAAGGCAACCTAACATCTCGGATGTAATATTTTACAACATTCCTGGCATGTCGGTCCCTACTTCTCTGTGGGAACATTGTATACGTCTATAACGATATATATTCTAGCCTAAGGCAACCTAACATGTCGAATGTAATATTTTACAACATTCCTGTCGTGTCGTCGCCTGCTTCTCGATGGGGACATTATATACGTCTATAACGTTGTATATTCTAACCTAACGCAACCTAACATCTGGGATGTTATATTTTACAACATTCCTGGCGTGTCGTCGCCTACTTCTGGATGGGGACATTATATACATCTATAACGTCATATATCCTAACCTAAGGGAACCTAACATCTCGGGTGTAATATTTTACAACATTCCCGGCATGTCGGTCCCTACATCTCGGTGGGAACATTCTATACGTCTATAACGTTGTATATCCTAACCTAAGGGAACCTAACATCACGGGTGTAATATTTTACAACATTGCTGACGCGTCGTCGCCTACTTCTCGATGGGGACATTATATACATCTATAACGTTGTATATCCTAACCTAAGGCAACCTAACATCTCGGATGTAATATTTTACAACATTCCTGGCATGTCGGTCCCTACTTCTCGGTGGGAACATTGTGTACGTCTATAACGATATATATCCTAGCCTAAGGCAACCTAACATGTCGAATGTAATATTTTACAACATTCCTGTCGTGCCGCCGCCTGCTTCACGATGGGGACATTATATACGTCTATAACGTTGTATATTCTAACCTAACGCAACCTAACATCTGGGATGTAATATTTTACAACATTCCTGGCGTGTCGTCGCCTACTTCTGGATGGGGACATTATATACATCTATAACGTCATATATCCTAACCTAAGGGAACCTAACATCTCGGGTGTAATATTTTACAACATTCCTGGTGGGTCGTCGCCCGCTTCTCGATGGGGACATTATATACGTCTATAACGTTGAATATCCTAACCTAAAGCAACCTAACATCTGGGATGTAATATTTTACAAGATCCCTGGCATGTCGGTCCCTACGTCTCCGTGGGTACATTATATACGTCTATAACGTTGTATATCCTAACCTAACGCAACCTAACATCTGGGATGTAATATTTTAAAACATTCCTGGCATGTCGGTCCCTACGTCTCGGTGGGAACATTATATACGTCTATAACGATATATATCCTAACCTAAGGCAACCTAACATCTCGGATGTAATATTTTACAACATTCCTGGCGCTTCGGCTGCTACTTTTCGGTGGGAACATTGTATACGTCTATAACGATATATATCCTAGCCTAAGGGAACCTAACATGTCGAATGTAATATTTTACAACATTCCTGTCGTGTCGTCGCCTGCTTCTCGATGGGGACATTCTATACGTCTATAACGTTGTATATCCTAACCTAAGGGAACCTAACATCTCGGGTGTAATATTTTACAACATTCCTGGCGTGTCGTCGCCTACATCTCGATGGGGACATTATATACATCTATAACGTTGTATATCCTAACCTAAGGCAACCTAACATCTCGGATGTAATATTTTACAACATTCCTGGCATGTCAGTCCCTACGTCTCCGTGGGTACATTATATACGTCTATAACGTTGTATATCCTAACCTAAGGCAACCTAACATCTCGGATGTAATATTTTACAACATTCCTGGCATGTCGGTCCCTACTTCTCGGTGGAAACAATGTATACGTCTATAACGATATATATCCTAGCCTAAGGCAACCCAACATGTAGAATGTAATATTTTACAACATTCCTGGCGTGTCGTAGCCTACTTCTCGATGGGGACATTATATACATCTATAACGATATATATCCTAGCCTAAGGCAACCTAACATCTCGGATGTAATATTTTACAACATTCCTGGCATGTCGGTCCCTACTTCTCTGTGGGAACATTGTATACGTCTATAACGATATATATTCTAGCCTAAGGCAACCTAACATGTCGAATGTAATATTTTACAACATTCCTGTCGTGTCGTCGCCTGCTTCTCGATGGGGACATTATATACGTCTATAACGTTGTATATTCTAACCTAACGCAACCTAACATCTGGGATGTTATATTTTACAACATTCCTGGCGTGTCGTCGCCTACTTCTGGATGGGGACATTATATACATCTATAACGTCATATATCCTAACCTAAGGGAACCTAACATCTCGGGTGTAATATTTTACAACATTCCTGGCGTGTCGTCGCCTACTTCTCGATGGGGACATTATATACGTCTATAACGTTGTATATCCTAACCTAAGGCAACCTAACATCTCGGATGTAATATTTTACAACATTCCTGGCATGTCGGTCCCTACTTCTCGGTGGGAACATTGTGTACGTCTATAACGATATATATCCTAGCCTAAGGCAACCTAACATGTCGAATGTAATATTTTACAACATTCCTGTCGTGCCGCCGCCTGCTTCACGATGGGGACATTATATACGTCTATAACGTTGTATATTCTAACCTAACGCAACCTAACATCTGGGATGTTATATTTTACAACATTCCTGGCGTGTCGTCGCCTACTTCTGGATGGGGACATTATATACATCTATAACGTCATATATCCTAACCTAAAGAAACCTAACATCTCGGGTGTAATATTTTACAACATTCCTGGCGTGTCGTCGCCTACTTCTCGATGGGGACATTATATACATCTATAACCTTGTATATACTAACCTAACGCAACCTAACATCTGGGATGTAATATTTTACAACATTCCTGGCATGTCGGTCCCTACGTCTCCGTGGGTACATTATATACGTCTATAACGTTGTATATCCTAACCTAACGCAACCTAACATCTGGGATGTAATATTTTAAAACATTCCTGGCATGTCGGTCCCTACGTCTCGGTGGGAACATTATATGCGTCTATAACGATATATATCCTAACCTAACGCAACCTAACATCTGGGATGTAATATTTTACAACATTCCTGGCATGTCGGTCCCTACATCTCGGTGGGAACATTCTATACGTCTATAACGTTGTATATCCTAACCTAAGGGAACCTAACATCACGGGTGTAATATTTTACAACATTGCTGACGCGTCGTCGCCTACTTCTCGATGGGGACATTATATACATCTATAACGTTGTATATACTAACCTAAGGCAACCTAACATCTTGGATGTAATATTTTACAACATTCCTGTCATGTCGGTCCCTACTTCTCGGTGGGAACATTGTATACGTCTATAACGATATATATCCTAACCTAAAGCAACCCAACATCTGGGATGTAATATTTTACAAGATCCCTGGCATGTCGGTCCCTACGTCTCCGTGGGTACATTATATACGTCTATAACGTTGTATATACTAACCTAACGCAACCTAACATCTGGGATGTAATATTTTACAACATTCCTGGCATGTCGGTCCCTACGTCTCCGTGGGTACATTATATACGTCTATAACGTTGTATATCCTAACCTAACGCAACCTAACATCTGGGATGTAATATTTTAAAACATTCCTCGCATGTCGGTCCCTACGTCTCGGTGGGAACATTATATACGTCTATAACGATATATATATCCTAACCTAAGGCAACCTAACATCTCGGATGTAATATTTTACAACATTCCTGGCGCTTCGGCTGCTACTTTTCGGTGGGAACATTATATACGTATATAACGTTACATATCCTAACGTATGGCAACATAACATCTCGGATGTTATATTTTACAACATTCCTGGCGTGTCGTCGCCTGCTTCTCGATGGGGACTTTATGTACGCCTAGAACGTTGTATATCCTAAGCTAACGCAACCTAACATCTGGGATGTAATATTTTACAACATTCCTGGCATGTCGGTCCCTACGTCTCGGTGGGAACGTTATATACGTCTATAACGATATATATCCTAACCTAAGGGAACCATACATCTCGGATGTAATATTTTACAACATTCCTGGCATGTCGGTCCCTACTTCTCGGTGGGAGCAATGTATACGTCTATAACGATACATATCCTAGCCTAAGGCAACCCAACATGTAGAATGTAATGTTTTACAACATTCCTGGCGTGTCGGCGCCTACTTCTGGATGGGGACATTATATACATCTATAACGTCATATATCCTAACCTAACGGAACCTAACATCTCGGGTGTAATATTTTACAACATTCCTGGCGTGTCGTCGCCTACTTCTCGATGGGGACATTATATACATCTATAACGTTGTATATCCTAACCTAAGGCAACCTAACATCTCGGATGTAATATTTTACAACATTCCTGGCATGTCGGTCCCTACTTCTCTGTGGGAACATTGTATACGTCTATAACGATATATATTCTAGCCTAAGGCAACCTAACATGTCGAATGTAATATTTTACAACATTCCTGTCGTGTCGTCGCCTGCTTCTCGATGGGGACATTATATACGTCTATAACCTTGTATATTCTAACCTAACGCAACCTAACATCTGGGATGTTATATTTTACAACATTCCTGGCGTGTCGTCGCCTACTTCTGGATGGGGACATTATATACATCTATAACGTCATATATCCTAACCTAAGGGAACCTAACATCTCGGGTGTAATATTTTACAACATTCCTGGCGTGTCGTCGCCTACTTCTCGATGGGGACATTATATACGTCTATAACGTTGTATATCCTAACCTAAGGCAACCTAACATCTCGGATGTAATATTTTACAGCATTCCCTGCATGTCGGTCCCTACTTCTCGGTGGGAACATTGTGTACGTCTATAACGATATATATCCTAGCCTAAGGCAACCTAACATGTCGAATGTAATATTTTACAACATTCCTGTCGTGTCGCCGCCTGCTTCACGATGGGGACATTATATACGTCTATAACGTTGTATATTCTAACCAAACGCAACCTAACATCTGGGATGTAATATTTTACAACATTCCTGGCGTGTCGTCGCCTACTTCTGGATGGGGACATTATATACATCTATAACGTCATATATCCTAACCTAAGGGAACCTAACATCTCGGGTGTAATATTTTACAACATTCCTGGCGTGTCGTCGCCTACTTCTCGATGGGGACATTATATACATCTATAACCTTGTATATACTAACCTAACGCAACCTAACATTTGGGATGTAATATTTTACAACATTCCTGGCATGTCGGTCCCTACTTCTCGGTGGGAACATTGTATACGTCTATAACGATATATATCCTAGCCTAAGGCAACCTAACATGTCGAATGTAATATTTTACAGCATTCCTGGCGTGTCGTCGCCTGCTTCTCGATGGGGACTTTATGTACGTCTAGAACGTTGTATATCCTAAGCTAACGCAACCTAATATCTGGGATGTAATATTTTACAATATTCCTGGCGCTTCGGCTGCTACTTTTCGGTGGAAACATTATATACGTCTATAACGTTACTTATCCTAACGTATGGCAACATAACATCTCGGATGTTATATTTTACAACATTCCTGGCGTGTCGTCGCCTGCTTCTCGATGGGGACTTTATGTACGTCTAGAACGTTGTATATCCTAACCTATCGCAACCTAACATCTAGGATGTAATATTTTACAACATTCCTGGCATGTTGGGCCCTACTTCTCGGTGGGAACATTGTATACGTCTATAACTATATATATCCTAGCCTAATGCAACCTAACATGTCGAATGTAATATTTTACAACATTCGTGTCGTGTCGTCGCCTGCTTCTCGATGGGGATATTATATACGTCTATAACGTTGTATATTCTAACCTAACGCAACCTAATATCTGGGATGTAATATTTTACAACATTCCTGGCGTGTCGTCGCCTACTTCTCGATGGGGACATTATATACGTCTATAACGTTGTATATCCTAACCTAAGGCAACCTAACATCTCGGATGTAATATTTTACAGCATTCCCTGCATGTCGGTCCCTACTTCTCGGTGGGAACATTGTGTACGTCTATAACGTTATATATCCTAGCCTACGGCAACCTAACTTGTCGAATGTAATATTTTACAACAGTCCTGGCGTGTCGTCGCCTACTTCTCGATGGGGACATTATATACATCTATAACGTTGTATATCCTAACCTAAGGCAACCTAACATCTCGGATGTAATATTTTACAACATTCTGGCGTGTCGCCGCCTGCTTCTCGATGGGGACATTATATACGTCTATAACGTTGTATATACTAACCTAACGCAACCTAACATCTCGGATGTAATATTTGACAACATTCCTTGCATGTCGGTCCCTACTTCTCGGTGGGAACATTCTATACGTCCACAACGTTGTATATCCTAACCTAAGGGAACCTAACATCTCGGGTGTAATATTTTAGAACATTCCTGACGCGTCAGTCCCTATTTCTCGGTGGGAACATTATATACGTCTATAACGTTATATATCCTAGCCTAAGGCAACCTAACTTGTAGAATGTAATATTTTACAACATTCCTGGCGTGTCGTCGCCTACTTCTCGATGAGGACATTATATACATCTATAACGTTGTATATCCTAACCTAACGCAACCTAACATCTGGGATGTAATATTTTACAACATTCCTGTCATGTCGTCTCCTGCATCTCGATGGGGATATTATATACGTCTATAACGATATATATCCTAACCTAAGGCAACCTAACATCTCGGATGTAATATTTTACAATATTCCTGGCGCTTCGGCTGCTACTTTTCGGTGGGAACATTATATACGTCTATAACGTTACATATCCTAACGTATGGCAACATAACATCTCGGATGTTATATTTTACAACATTCCTGGCGTGTCGTCGCCTGCTTCTCGATGGGGACTTTATGTACGTCTAGAACGTTGTATATCCTAACCTATCGCAACCTAACATCTAGGATGTAATATTTTACAACATTCCTGGCGTGTTGGGCCCTACTTCTCGGTGGGAACATTGTATACGTCTATAACTATATATATCCTAGCCTAAGGCAACCTAACATGTCGAATGTAATATTTTACAACATTCCTGTCGTGTCGTCGCCTGCTTCTCGATGGGGATATTATATACGTCTATAACGTTGTATATTCTAACCTAACGCAACCTAATATCTGGGATGTAATATTTTACAACATTCCTGGCATGTCGGGCCCTACTTCTCGGTGGGAACATTGTATACGTCTATAACGATATATATCCTAGCCTAAGGCAACCTAACATCTCGGATGTAATATTTTACTACATTCGTGGCGCACCGGCACCTGCCTCTCGGTGGGAACATTATATACGTCTATAACGTTATATATCCTAGCCTAAGGCAATCCTAACATCTCGGATGTAATATTTTACAACATTCCTGGCGCGTCGGCACCTACTTCTCGGATTGAACATTATATACGTCTATAACGGTATATATCCTAACCTAAGGGAAACTAACACCTCGGATGTAATGTTTTACAACATTCCTGGCGTGTCGGCCCCTATTTCTCGGTGGGAACATTATATACGTCTATAACGTGATATGTCCTAGCCTAAGGCAACTCTAACATCTCGGAAGTAATATTTTACAACATTCCTGGCGCGTCGGCATCTACTTCACGGTGGGAACATTATATGCGCTATAACGTTATATATCCTAACCTAAGGGAACCTAACTTGTAGAATGTAATATTTTACAACATTCCTGTCGTGTCGTCGCCTGCTTCTCGATGGGGACATTATATACATCTATAACGTTATATATTCTAACCTAACGCAACCTAACATCTGGGATTTAATATTTTAGAACATTCCTGGCATGTAGGTCCCTACTTCTCGGTGGGAACATTCTATACGTCTATAACGTTGTATATCCTAACCTAAGGGAACCTAACATCTCGGGTGTAATAGTTTACAACATTGCTGACGCGTCGGCCCCTCTTTCTCGGTGGGAACATTCTATACGTCTATAACGTTGTATATCCTAACCTAAGGCAACCTAACATCTCGGATGTAATATTTTACAACATTCCTGGCATGTCGGTCCCTACTTCTCTGTGGGAACATTGTATACGTCTATAACGATATATATTCTAGCCTAAGGCAACCTAACATGTCGAATGTAATATTTTACAACATTCCTGTCGTGTCGTCGCCTGCTTCTCGATGGGGACATTATATACGTCTATAACGTTGTATATTCTAACCTAACGCAACCTAACATCTGGGATGTTATATTTTACAACATTCCTGGCGTGTCGTCGCCTACTTCTGGATGGGGACATTATATACATCTATAACGTCATATATCCTAACCTAAGGGAACCTAACATCTCGGGTGTAATATTTTACAACATTCCTGGCGTGTCGTCGCCTACTTCTCGATGGGGACATTATATACGTCTATAACGTTGTATAACCTAACCTAAGGCAACCTAACATCTCGGATGTAATATTTTACAACATTCCTGGCATGTCGGTCCCTACTTCTCGGTGGGAACATTGTATACGTCTATAACGATATATATTCTAGCCTAAGGCAACCTAACATGTCGAATGTAATATTTTACAACATTCCTGTCGTGTCGTCGCCTGCTTCTCGATGGGGACATTATATACGTCTATAACGTTGTATATTCTAACCTAACGCAACCTAACATCTGGGATGTTATATTTTACAACATTCCTGGCGTGTCGTCGCCTACTTCTGGATGGGGACATTATATACATCTATAACGTCATATATCCTAACCTAAGGGAACCTAACATCTCGGGTGTAATATTTTACAACATTCCTGGCGTGTCGTCGCCTACTTCTCGATGGGGACATTATATACGTCTATAACGTTGTATATCCTAACCTAAGGCAACCTAACATCTCGGATGTAATATTTTACAGCATTCCCTGCATGTCGGTCCCTACTTCTCGGTGGGAACATTGTGTACGTCTATAACGATATATATCCTAGCCTAAGGCAACCTAACATGTCGAATGTAATATTTTACAACATTCCTGTCGTGTCGCCGCCTGCTTCACGATGGGGACATTATATACGTCTATAACGTTGTATATTCTAACCAAACGCAACCTAACATCTGGGATGTAATATTTTACAACATTCCTGGCGTGTCGTCGCCTACGTCTGGATGGGGACATTATATACATCTATAACGTCATATATCCTAACCTAAGGGAACCTAACATCTCGGGTGTAATATTTTACAACATTCCTGGCGTGTCGTCGCCTACTTCTCGATGGGGACATTATATACATCTATAACGTCATATATCCTAACCTAAGGGAACCTAACATCTCGGGTGTAATATTTTACAACATTCCTGGCGTGTCGTCGCCTACTTCTCGATGGGGACATTATATACATCTATAACCTTGTATATACTAACCTAACGCAACCTAACATTTGGGATGTAATATTTTACAACATTCCTGGCATGTCGGTCCCTACTTCTCGGTGGGAACATTGTATACGTCTATAACGATATATATCCTAGCCTAAGGCAACCTAACATGTCGAATGTAATATTTTACAGCATTCCTGGCGTGTCGTCGCCTGCTTCTCGATGGGGACTTTATGTACGTCTAGAACGTTGTATATCCTAAGCTAACGCAACCTAATATCTGGGATGTAATATTTTACAATATTCCTGGCGCTTCGGCTGCTACTTTTCGGTGGGAACATTATATACGTCTATAACGTTACTTATCCTAACGTATGGCAACATAACATCTCGGATGTTATATTTTACAACATTCCTGGCGTGTCGTCGCCTGCTTCTCGATGGGGACTTTATGTACGTCTAGAACGTTGTATATCCTAACCTATCGCAACCTAACATCTAGGATGTAATATT
The DNA here is from genome assembly GCA_963969225.1 of Xylocopa violacea. Taxonomy (NCBI): domain Eukaryota; kingdom Metazoa; phylum Arthropoda; class Insecta; order Hymenoptera; family Apidae; genus Xylocopa; species Xylocopa violacea. The sequence goes on from CAXAJV010000678.1 coordinate 4,342,007, forward strand.
TTACAACATTCCTGGCATGTTGGGCCCTACTTCTCGGTGGGAACATTGTATACGTCTATAACTATATATATCCTAGCCTAAGGCAACCTAACATGTCGAATGTAATATTTTACAACATTCGTGTCGTGTCGTCGCCTGCTTCTCGATGGGGATATTATATACGTCTATAACGTTGTATATTCTAACCTAACGCAACCTAATATCTGGGATGTAATATTTTACAACATTCCTGGCGTGTCGTCGCCTACTTCTGGATGGGGACATTATATACATCTATAACGTCATATATCCTAACCTAAGGGAACCCAACATCTCGGGTGTAATATTTTACAACATTCCTGTCGTGTCGGCGCCTGCTTCTCGATGGGGACATTCTATACGTCTATAACGTTGTATATCCTAATCTAAGAGAACCTAACATCTCGGGTGTAATATTTTAGAACATTCCTGACGCGTCAGTCCCTATTTCTCGGTGGGAACATTATATACGTCTATAACGTTATATATCCTAGCCTAAGGCAACCTAACTTGTCGAATGTAATATTTTACAACAGTCCTGGCGTTTCGTCGCCTACTTCTCGATGGGGACATTATATACATCTATAACGTTGTATATCCTAACCTAAGGCAACCTAACATCTCGGATGTAATATTTTACAACATTCTGGCGTGTCGCCGCCTGCTTCTCGATGGGGACATTATATACGTCTATAACGTTGTATATACTAACCTAACGCAACCTAACATCTCGGATGTAATATTTGACAACATTCCTTGCATGTCGGTCCCTACTTCTCGGTGGGAACATTCTATACGTCCACAACGTTGTATATCCTAACCTAAGGGAACCTAACATCTCGGGTGTAATATTTTAGAACATTCCTGACGCGTCAGTCCCTATTTCTCGGTGGGAACATTATATACGTCTATAACGTTATATATCCTAGCCTAAGGCAACCTAACTTGTAGAATGTAATATTTTACAACATTCCTGGCGTGTCGTCGCCTACTTCTCGATGAGGACATTATATACATCTATAACGTTGTATATCCTAACCTAACGCAACCTAACATCTGGGATGTAATATTTTACAACATTCCTGTCATGTCGTCTCCTGCATCTCGATGGGGATATTATATACGTCTATAACGATATATATCCTAACCTAAGGCAACCTAACATCTCGGATGTAATATTTTACAATATTCCTGGCGCTTCGGCTGCTACTTTTCGGTGGGAACATTATATACGTCTATAACGTTACATATCCTAACGTATGGCAACATAACATCTCGGATGTTATATTTTACAACATTCCTGGCGTGTCGTCGCCTGCTTCCCGATGGGGACTTTATGTACGTCTAGAACGTTGTATATCCTAACCTATCGCAACCTAACATCTAGGATGTAATATTTTACAACATTCCTGGCATGTTGGGCCCTACTTCTCGGTGGGAACATTGTATACGTCTATAACTATATATATCCTAGCCTAAGGCAACCTAACATGTCGAATGTAATATTTTACAACATTCCTGTCGTGTCGTCGCCTGCTTCTCGATGGGGATATTATATACGTCTATAACGTTGTATATTCTAACCTAACGCAACCTAATATCTGGGATGTAATATTTTACAACATTCCTGGCATGTCGGGCCCTACTTCTCGGTGGGAACATTGTATACGTCTATAACGATATATATCCTAGCCTAAGGCAACCTAACATCTCGGATGTAATATTTTACTACATTCGTGGCGCACCGGCACCTGCCTCTCGGTGGGAACATTATATACGTCTATAACGTTATATATCCTAGCCTAAGGCAATCCTAACATCTCGGATGTAATATTTTACAACATTCCTGGCGCGTCGGCACCTACTTCTCGGATTGAACATTATATACGTCTATAACGGTATATATCCTAACCTAAGGGAAACTAACACCTCGGATGTAATGTTTTACAACATTCCTGGCGTGTCGGCCCCTATTTCTCGGTGGGAACATTATATACGTCTATAACGTGATATGTCCTAGCCTAAGGCAACTCTAACATCTCGGAAGTAATATTTTACAACATTCCTGGCGCGTCGGCATCTACTTCACGGTGGGAACATTATATGCGCTATAACGTTATATATCCTAACCTAAGGGAACCTAACTTGTAGAATGTAATATTTTACAACATTCCTGTCGTGTCGTCGCCTGCTTCTCGATGGGGACATTATATACATCTATAACGTTATATATTCTAACCTAACGCAACCTAACATCTGGGATTTAATATTTTAGAACATTCCTGGCATGTAGGTCCCTACTTCTCGGTGGGAACATTCTATACGTCTATAACGTTGTATATCCTAACCTAAGGGAACCTAACATCTCGGGTGTAATAGTTTACAACATTGCTGACGCGTCGGCCCCTCTTTCTCGGTGGGAACATTCTATACGTCTATAACGTTGTATATCCTAACCTAAGGGAACCTAACATCTCGGGTGTAATATTTTAGAACATTCCTGACGCGTCGGTCCCTATTTCTCGGTGGGAACATTATATACGTCTATAACGTTATATATCCTAGCCTACGGCAACCTAACTTGTCGAATGTAATATTTTACAACAGTCCTGGCGTGTCGTCGCCTACTTCTCGATAGGGACATTATATACATCTATAACGTTGTATATCCTAACCTAAGGCAACCTAACATCTCGGATGTAATATTTTACAACATTCTGGCGTGTCGCCGCCTGCTTCTCGATGGGGACATTATATACGTCTATAACGTTGTATATACTAACCTAACGCAACCTAACATCTCGGATGTAATATTTGACAACATTCCTTGCATGTCGGTCCCTACTTCTCGGTGGGAACATTCTATACGTCCACAACGTTGTATATCCTAACCTAAGGGAACCTAACATCTCGGGTGTAATATTTTAGAACATTCCTGACGCGTCAGTCCCTATTTCTCGGTGGGAACATTATATACGTCTATAACGTTATATATCCTAGCCTAAGGCAACCTAACTTGTAGAATGTAATATTTTACAACATTCCTGGCGTGTCGTCGCCTACTTCTCGATGAGGACATTATATACATCTATAACGTTGTATATCCTAACCTAACGCAACCTAACATCTGGGATGTAATATTTTACAACATTCCTGTCATGTCGTCTCCTGCATCTCGATGGGGATATTATATACGTCTATAACGATATATATCCTAACCTAAGGCAACCTAACATCTCGGATGTAATATTTTACAATATTCCTGGCGCTTCGGCTGCTACTTTTCGGTGGGAACATTATATACGTCTATAACGTTACATATCCTAACGTATGGCAACATAACATCTCGGATGTTATATTTTACAACATTCCTGGCGTGTCGTCGCCTGCTTCTCGATGGGGACTTTATGTACGTCTAGAACGTTGTATATCCTAACCTATCGCAACCTAACATCTAGGATGTAATATTTTACAACATTCCTGGCATGTTCGGCCCTACTTCTCGGTGGGAACATTGTATACGTCTATAACTATATATATCCTAGCCTAAGGCAACCTAACATGTCGAATGTAATATTTTACAACATTCCTGTCGTGTCGTCGCCTGCTTCTCGATGGGGATATTATATACGTCTATAACGTTGTATATTCTAACCTAACGCAACCTAATATCTGGGATGTAATATTTTACAACATTCCTGGCATGTCGGGCCCTACTTCTCGGTGGGAACATTGTATACGTCTATAACGATATATATCCTAGCCTAAGGCAACCTAACATCTCGGATGTAATATTTTACTACATTCGTGGCGCACCGGCACCTGCCTCTCGGTGGGAACATTATATACGTCTATAACGTTATATATCCTAGCCTAAGGCAATCCTAACATCTCGGATGTAATATTTTACAACATTCCTGGCGCGTCGGCACCTACTTCTCGGATTGAACATTATATACGTCTATAACGGTATATATCCTAACCTAAGGGAAACTAACACCTCGGATGTAATGTTTTACAACATTCCTGGCGTGTCGGCCCCTATTTCTCGGTGGGAACATTATATACGTCTATAACGTGATATGTCCTAGCCTAAGGCAACTCCAACATCTCGGAAGTAATATTTTACAACATTCCTGGCGCGTCGGCATCTACTTCACGGTGGGAACATTATATGCGCTATAACGTTATATATCCTAACCTAAGGGAACCTAACATATCGGATGTAATATTTTACAACATTCCTGGCGCGTCGGCCCCTAATTCTCGGTGGGATCATTATATACGTCATTGAAGCTATATATCCTAGCCTAAGGCAACCTAACATCTCGGATGTAATATTTTACTACATTCCTGGCGCGCCGGCACCTACTTCTCGGTGGGAACAGTATATAGGTCTATAACGTTATATATCCTAACCTAAGGCAACCTAACATCTCGGATGTAATATTTTACTACATTCCTGGCACGTCGACCACTACTTCTCGGTGGGAACATTATATGAGTCTATAACGCTATATATCCTAGCCTAAGGCAAACTAACATGTCGAATGTAATATTTTACAACATTCCCGTCACTTCGGCACCTAATTCACGGTGGGAACATTATATACGTCTATAACGTTATATATCCTAGCCTAAGGCAACCTAACATCTCGGATGTTATATTTTACTACGTTCCCGGCGCGCCGGCCCCTACTTCTCGGTGGGAACAGTATATACGTCTATAACGTTATATATCCTAGCCTAAGGCAATCCTAACATCTCGGAAGTAATATTTTACAACATTCCTGGCGCGTCGGCCCCTATTTCTCGGTGGGAACATTATATACATCTATAAGGTTATATATCCTAACCTAAGGGAACCTAACACCTCGGATGTAATGTTTTACAACATTCCTGGCGTGTCGGCCCCTATTTCTCGGTGGGAACATTATATATGTCTATAATGCTATATGTCCTAGCCTGAGACAACCTAACATGTCGAATATAATATTTTACAATATTCCTGGCGCGTCGGTAACTACTTCTCGGTGGGATCTGTATATACGTCTATAACGTTATATATCCTAACCTAAGACAACTTAACATGTCGAATGTAACATTTTACCACATTCCTTGCTCGTTGGCCCCTACTTCTCGGTGGGAACATTATATACGTCTATAACGTTATATATCCTAACCTAAGGGAACCTAACATTTCGGATGTAATATTTTACAACACTCCTGGCGTGTCGGCCCGTATTTCTCGGTGGGAACATTATATACGTCTTTAACGCTATATATCCTAGCCTATGGCAACCTAACATCTCGGATGTTATATTTTACTACGTTCCCGTCACTTCGGCCCCTAATTCTCGGTGGGAACAGTATATACGTCTATAACGTTATATATCCTAGCCTAAGGCAATCCTAACATCTCGGAATTAATATTTTACAACATTCCTGGCACGTCGGCCACTACTTCTCGGTGGGAACATTATATAAGTCTATAACGCTATATATCCTAGCCTAAGGCAAACTAACATGTCGAATGTAATATTTTACAACATTTCCGTCACTTCGGCACCTACTTCTCGGTGGGCACATTATATACGTCTATAACGTTATATATCCTAGCCTAAGGCAACCTAACATCTCGCATGTAATATTTTAGTACATTCCTGGCACGTCGGCCCCTACTTCTCGGTGGGAACATTATATACGTCTATAACGCTATATATCCTAGCCTAAGGCAAACTAACATGTCGAATGTAATATTTTACAACATTCCCGTCACTTCGGCACCTACTTCTCGGTGGGAACATTATATACGTCTATAACGTTATATATCCTAACCTAAGGCAACCTAATATCTCGAATGTAATATTTTACAACATTCCTGGCGTGTCGGCGCCTATTTCTCAGTGGGAACATTATATAATTCAATAACGTTATATATCCTAACCTAAGGCAGCCTAACATCTCGGATGTTATATTTTACAGCATTCCTGGCGCGTCGGCCCCTATTTCTAGGTGGGAACATTGTATATGTCTATAACGCTATATGTCCTAGCCTGAGACAACCTAACATGTCGAATATAATATTTTACAACATTCCTGGCGCGTCGGCCACTATTTCTCCGTGGGAACATTATATAAGTCAAAAACGTTATATATCCTAACCTAAGGCAACCTAACATTTCGGATGTAATATTTTACTACTTTCCTGGCGCGCTGGCCCCTACTTCTCGGTGGGAACATTATATACGTCTATAACGTTATATATCCAAACCTAAGGGAACCTAACACCACGGATGTAATGTTTTACAACATTCCTGGCGTGTCGGCCCCTATTTCTCGGTGGGAACATTATATACATCTATAACGTTATATATCCTAACCTAAGGGAACCTAACACCTCGGATGTAATGTTTTACAACATTCCTGGCGTGTCGGCCCCTATTTCTCGGTGGGAACATTATATATGTCTATAACGCTATATGTCCTAGCCTGAGACAACCTAACATGTCGAATATAATATTTTACAATATTCCTGGCGCGTCGGTAACTACTTCTCGGTGGGATCTGTATATACGTCTATAACGTTATATATCCTAACCTAAGGCAACCTAACATCTCGGATGTAATATTTCACAACATTCCCGTCACTTCGGCCCCTACTTCGCGGTGGGAACATTATATACGTCTATAACGATATATATCCTAGCCTAAGGCAATCCTAACATCTCGGATGTAATATTTTACAACATTCCTAGCGCGCCGGCACCTATTTCTCGGTGGGAACATTATATACGTCTATAACTTTACATATCCTAGCCTAAGGCAACCTAACATCTCGGATGTAATATTTTACTACATTCGTGTCGCACCGGCCCCTTCTTCTCGGTGGGAACATTATATACGTCTATAACGTTATATATCCTAACCTAAGGCAACCTAACATCTCGGATGTAATATTTTACTACATTCCTGGCTCTTCGGTCCCTACTTCTCGGTGGGAACATTATATACGTCTATAACTTTACATATCCTAGCCTAAGGCAACCTAACATCTCGGATGTAATATTTCACTACATTCCTGGCGCGCCGGCCCCCACTTCTCGGTGGGAAGTTTATATACGTCTATAACGTTATATATCCTAGCATAAGGCAACTGTACATGTCGAATGTAATATTTTACAATATTCCTGACACGCCGGCAACTACTTCTAGGTGGGAACATTATATACGTCTATAACGTTACATATCCTAGCCTAAGGCAACCTAACATCTCGGATGTAATATTTTACTACATTCCTGGCGCGCCTGCCCCTACTTTTCGGTGGGAACATTATATACGTCTGTAACGCTATATATCCTAGCCTAAGGCAACCTAACATGTCGAGCGTAATATTTTACAACATTCCTGGCTCGTCGGCACCTACTTCTCGGTGGGAACTTTATATACGTCTATAACGTTATATTTCCTAGCATAAGGCAACCGTACATGTCGAATGTAATATTTTACAATATTCCTGGCACGCCGGCAACTACTTCTAGGTGGGAACATTATATACGTCTATAACGTTACATATCCTAGCCTAAGGCAACCTAACATCTAGGATGTAATATTTTACTACATTCCTGGCGCGCCTGCCCCTACTTTTCGGTGGGAACATTATATACGTCTGTAACGCTATATATCCTAGCCTAAGGCAATCCTAACATCTCGGAAGTAATATTTTACAACATTCCTAGCGCGTCGGCCCCTACTTCTCGGTGGGAACATTATATACGTCTATAACGCTATATATCCTAGCCTAAGGCAAACTAACATGTCGAATGTAATATTTTACAACATTCCCGTCACTTCGGCCCCTACTTCTCGGTGGGAACATTATATACGTCTATAACGTTATATATCTTAGCCGAAGGCAATCCTAACATCTCGGATGTAATATTTTACAACATTCCTGGCGCGCCGGCACCTATTTCTCGGTGGGAACATTATACACGTCTATAACTTTACATATCCTAGCCTAAGGCAACCTAACATCTCGGATGTAATATTTTACTACATTCCTGGCGCGCCGGCCCCCACTTCTCGGTGGGAACATTATATACGTCTATATCGCTATATATCATAGCCTTAGGCAACCTAACATGTCGAGCGTAATATTTTACAACATTCCTGGCTCGTTGGTCCCTACTTCTCGGTGGGAACATTATATACGTCTATAACGTTATATATCCTAACCTAAGACAACTTAACATGTCGAATGTAAAATTTTACCACATTCCTGGCGTGTCGGCCCTTATTTCTCGGTGGGAATATTATATACGCCTTTAACGCTATATGTCCTAGCCTGAGACAACCTAACATGTCGAATGTAATATTTTACAATATTCCTGGCGCGTCGGCAGCTACTTCTCGGTGGGAACAGTATATACGTCTATAACGTTATATATCCTAACCTAAGGCAACTTAACATGTCGGATGTAATATTTTACAACATTCCTGGCGCGTCGGCACCTCCTTCTCATTGGGAACATTATATACGTCTATAACGTTATATATCCTAACCTAACGGAACCTAACACCTCGGATGTAATGTTTTACAACATTCCTGGCGTGTCGGCCCGTATTTCTCGGTGGGAACATTATATACGTCTTTAACGCTATATCCTAGCCTATGGCAACCTAACTTGTCGAGCGTAATATTTTACAACATTCCTGGCGCGTCGGCACCTACTTCTCGGTCGGAACAGTATATACGTCTATAACGTTATATATCCTAGCCTAAGGCAATCCTAACATGTCGAATGTAAAATTTTACATCGTTCCTGGGGCGTCGGCCCCTATTTCTCGGTGGGAAAATTATACAAGTCAATAACGTTATATATCCTAACCTAAGGCAACCTAACATCTCGGATGTAATATTTTACAACATTCCCGTCACTTCGGCCCCTACTTCTCGGTGGGAACATTATATACGTCTATAACGATATATATCCTAGCCTAAGGCAATCCTAACATCTCGGATGTAATATTTTACAACATTCCTGGCGCGCCGGCACCTATTTCTCGGTGGGAACATTATATACGTCTATAACTTTACATATCCTAGCCTAAGGCAACCTAACATCTCGGATGTAATATTTCACTACATTCCTGGCGCGCCGGCCCGCACTTCTCGGTGGGAATATTATATACGTTTATATCGCTATATATCATAGCCTAAGGCAACCTAACATGTCGAGCGTAATATTTTACTACATTCCTGGCACGTCGGCCACTACTTTGCGGTGGGAACATTATATAAGTCTATAACGCTATATATCCTAGCCTAAGGCAACCTAACACCTCGGATGTAATGTTTTACAACATTCCTGGCGTGTCGACCCCTATTTCTCGGTGGGAACATTATATACGTCTTTAACAATATATATCCTAGCCTAAGGCAATCCTAACATGTCGAATGTATAATTTTACAACATTCCCGTCACTTCGGCCCCTACTTCTCGGTGGGAACATTATATACGTCTATAACGTTATATATCCTAGTCTAAGGCAACCTAACATCTCGGATGTAATATTTTACTACATTCGTGTCGCACCGGCCCCTTCTTCTCGGTGGGAACATTATATACGTCTATAACGTTATATATCCCAACCTAAGGCAACCTAACATCTCGGATGTAATATTTTACTACATTCCTGGCTCTTCGGTCCCTACTTCTCGGTGGGAACATTATATACGTCTATAACTTTACATATCCTAGCCTAAGGCAACCTAACATCTCGGATGTAATATTTTACTACATTCCTGGCGCGCCTGCCCCTACTTTTCGGTGGGAACATTATATACGTCTGTAACGCTATATATCCTAGCCTAAGGCAACCTAACATGTCGAGCGTAATATTTTACAACATTCCTGGCTCGTCGGCACCTACTTCTCGGTGGGAACTTTATATACGTCTATAACGTTATATTTCCTAGCATAAGGCAACCGTACATGTCGAATGTAATATTTTACAATATTCCTGGCACGCCGGCAACTACTTCTAGGTGGGAACATTATATACGTCTATAACGTTACATATCCTAGCCTAAGGCAACCTAACATCTAGGATGTAATATTTTACTACATTCCTGGCGCGCCTGCCCCTACTTTTCGGTGGGAACATTATATACGTCTGTAACGCTATATATCCTAGCCTAAGGCAATCCTAACATCTCGGAAGTAATATTTTACAACATTCCTAGCGCGTCGGCCCCTACTTCTCGGTGGGAACATTATATACGTCTATAACGTTATATATCCTAACCTAAGGGAACCTAACACCTCGGATGTAATGTTTTACAACATTCCTGGCGTGTCGGCCCGTATTTCTCGGTGGGAACATTATATACGTCTTTAACGCTATATCCTAGCCTATGGCAACCTAACTTGTCGAGCGTAATATTTTACAACATTCCTGGCGCGTCGGCACCTACTTCTCGGTCGGAACAGTATATACGTCTATAACGTTATATATCCTAGCCTAAGGCAATCCTAACATGTCGAATGTAAAATTTTACATCGTTCCTGGGGCGTCGGCCCCTATTTCTCGGTGGGAAAATTATACAAGTCAATAACGTTATATATCCTAACCTAAGGCAACCTAACATCTCGGATGTAATATTTTACAACATTCCCGTCACTTCGGCCCCTACTTCTCGGTGGGAACATTATATACGTCTATAACGATATATATCCTAGCCTAAGGCAATCCTAACATCTCGGATGTAATATTTTACAACATTCCTGGCGCGCCGGCACCTATTTCTCGGTGGGAACATTATATACGTCTATAACTTTACATATCCTAGCCTAAGGCAACCTAACATCTCGGATGTAATATTTCACTACATTCCTGGCGCGCCGGCCCGCACTTCTCGGTGGGAATATTATATACGTTTATATCGCTATATATCATAGCCTAAGGCAACCTAACATGTCGAACGTAATATTTTACTACATTCCTGGCACGTCGGCCACTACTTCTCGGTGGGAACATTATATAAGTCTATAACGCTATATATCCTAGCCTAAGGCAAACTAACATGTCGAATGAAATATTTTACAACATTCCCGTCACTTCGGCACCTACTTCTCGGTGGGAACATTATATACGTCTATAACGTTATATATCCTAGCCTAAGGTAATCCTAACATCTCGGATGTAATATTTGACAACATTCCTGGCGCGTCGGCACCAACTTCTCGGTGGGAACAGTATATAAGTCTATAACGTTATATATCCTACCCTAAGGCAACCTAACATCTCGGATGTAATATTTTACTACATTCCTGGCGCGTCGGCAACTACTTCTCGGTGGGATCTGTATATACGTCTATAACGTTATATATCCTAACCTAAGACAACTTAACATGTCGAATGTAATATTTTACCACATTCCTGGCTCGTTGGCCCCTACTTCGCGGTGGGAACATTATATACGTCTATAACGTTATATATCCTAACCTAAGGGAACCTAACATTTCGGATGTAATATTTTACAACATTCCTGGCGTGTCGGCCCGTATTTCTCGGTGGGAACATTATATACGTCTTTAACGCTATATATCCTAGCCTATGGCAACCTATCTTGTCGAGCGTAATATTTTACAACATTCCTGGTGCGTCGGCACCTACTTCTCGGTCGGAACAGTATATACGTCTATAACGTTATATATCCTAGCCTAAGGCAATCCTAACATGTCGAATGTAAAATTTTACATCATTCCTGGGGCGTCGGACCCTATTTCTCGGTGGGAAAATTATATAAGTCAATAACGTTATATATCCTAACCTAAGGCAACCTAACATCTCGGATGTAATATTTTACAACATTCCCGTCACTTCGGCCCCTACTTCTCGGTGGAAACATTATATACGTCTATAACGATATATATCCTAGCCTAAGGCAATCCTAACATCTCGGATGTAATATTTTACAACATTCCTGGCGCGCCGGCACCTATTTCTCGGTGGGAACATTATATACGTCTATAACTTTACATATCCTAGCCTAAGGCAACCTAACATCTCGGATGTAATATTTCACTACATTCCTGGCGCGCCGGCCCCCACTTCTCGGTGGGAACATTATATACGTCTATAACGTTATATATCCTAACCTAAGGGAACCTAACATCTCGGATGTAATATTTCACTACATTCCTGGCGCGCCGGCCCCCACTTCTCGGTGGGAACATTATATACGTCTATATCGCTATATATCATAGCCTAAGGCAACTTAACATGTCGAATGTAATATTTTACCACATTCCTGGCTCGTTAGCCCCTACTTCTCGGTGGGAACATTATATACGTCTATAACGTTATATATCCTAACCTAAGGCAACCTAACATACCGGATGTAGTATTTTACCACATTGCTGGCGCGCTGACCCCTACTTCTCGGTGGGAACATTATATACGTCTATAACGCCATATATCCTAACTTAAGGCAACCAAAAATGTCGAGCGTAATATTTTACTACATTCCTGGCGTGTCGGCCCTTATTTCTCGGTGGGAATATTATATACGCCTTTAACGCTATATGTCCTAGCCTGAGACAACCTAACATGTCGAATGTAATATTTTACAATATTCCTGGCGCGTCGGCAGCTACTTCTCGGTGGGAACAGTATATACGTCTATAACGTTATATATCCTAACCTAAGGCAACTTAACATGTCGGATGTAATATTTTACAACATTCCTGGCGCGTCGGCACCTCCTTCTCATTGGGAACATTATATACGTCTATAACGTTATATATCCTAACCTAAGGGAACCTAACACCTCGGATGTAATGTTTTACAACATTCCTGGCTGTCGGCCCGTATTTCTCGGTGGGAACATTATATACGTCTTTAACGCTATATATCCTAGCCTAAGGCAACCTAACTTGTCGAGCGTAATATTTTACAACATTCCTGGCGCGCCGGCACCTATTTCTCGGTGGGAACATTATACACGTCTATAACTTTACATATCCTAGCCTAAGGCAACCTAACATCTCGGATGTAATATTTTACTACATTCCTGGCGCGCCGGCCCCCACTTCTCGGTGGGAATATTATATACGTCTATATCGCTATATATCATAGCCTTAGGCAACCTAACATGTCGAGCGTAATATTTTACAACATTCCTGGCTCGTTGGTCCCTACTTCTCGGTGGGAACATTATATACGTCTATAACGTTATATATTCTAACCTAAGGGAACCTAACATCTCGGATGTAATATTTTACAATATTCCTGGCGAGTCGGCCCCTACTTCTCGGTGGGAACTGTATATACGTCTATAACGTTATATATCCTAACCTAAGACAACTTAACATGTCGAATGTAATATTTTACCACATTCCTGGCTCGTTAGCCCCTACTTCTCGGTGGGAACATTATATACGTCTATAACGTTATATATCCTAACCTAAGGCAACCTAACATACCGGATGTAGTATTTTACCACATTACTGGCGCGCTGGCCCCTACTTCTCGGTGGGAACATTATATACGTCTATAACGCCATATATCCTAACTTAAGGCAACCAAAAATGTCGAGCGTAATATTTTACTACATTCCTGGCGTGTCGGCCCTTATTTCTCGGTGGGAATATTATATACGCCTTTAACGCTATATGTCCTAGCCTGAGACAACCTAACATGTCGAATGTAATATTTTACAATATTCCTGGCGCGTCGGCAGCTACTTCTCGGTGGGAACAGTATATACGTCTATAACGTTATATATCCTAACCTAAGGCAACTTAACATGTCGGATGTAATATTTTACAACATTCCTGGCGCGTCGGCACCTCCTTCTCATTGGGAACATTATATACGTCTATAACGTTATATATCCTAACCTAAGGGAACCTAACATCTCGGATGTAATATTTTACAACATTCCTGGCGAGTCGGACCCTACTTCTCGGTGGGAACATTATATACGTCTATAACGTTATATATTCTAACCTAAGGGAACCTAACATCTCGGATGTAATATTTTACAATATTCCTGGCGAGTCGGCCCCTACTTCTCGGTGGGAACTGTATATACGTCTATAACGTTATATATCCTAACCTAAGGCAACTTAACATGTCGGATGTAATATTTTACAACATTCCTGGCGCGTCGGCACCTCCTTCTCATTGGGAACATTATATACGTCTATAACGTTATATATCCTAACCTAAGGGAACCTAACACCTCGGATGTAATGTTTTACAACATTCCTGGCGTGTCGGCCCGTATTTCTCGGTGGGAACATTATATACGTCTTTAACGCTATATATCCTAGCCTATGGCAACCTAACTTGTCGAGCGTAATATTTTACAACATTCCTGGCGCGTCGGCACCTACTTCTCGGTCGGAACAGTATATACGTCTATAACGTTATATATCCTAACCTAAGACAACTTAACATGTCGAATGTAATATTTTACCACATTCCTGGCTCGTTAGCCCCTACTTCTCGGTGGGAACATTATATACGTCTATAACGTTATATATCCTAACCTAAGGCAACCTAACATACCGGATGTAGTATTTTACCACATTACTGGCGCGCTGGCCCCTACTTCTCGTTGGGAACATTATATACGTCTATAACGCCATATATCCTAACTTAAGGCAACCAAAAATGTCGAGCGTAATATTTTACTACATTCCTGGCTTGTCGGCCCTTATTTCTCGGTGGGAATATTATATACGCCTTTAACGCTATATGTCCTAGCCTGAGACAACCTAACATGTCGAATGTAATATTTTACAATATTCCTGGCGCGTCGGCAGCTACTTCTCGGTGGGAACAGTATATACGTCTATAACGTTATATATCCTAACCTAAGGCAACTTAACATGTCGGATGTAATATTTTACAACATTCCTGGCGCGTCGGCACCTCCTTCTCATTGGGAACATTATATACGTCTATAACGTTATATATCCTAACCTAAGGGAACCTAACACCTCGGATGTAATGTTTTACAACATTCCTGGCGAGTCGGCCCCTACTTCTCGGTGGGAACATTATATACGTCTATAACGTTATATATCCTAACCTAAGGGAACCTAACACCTCGGATGTAATGTTTTACAACATTCCTGGCGTGTCGGCCCGTATTTCTCGGTGGGAACATTATATACGTCTTTAACGCTATATATCCTAGCCTATGGCAACCTAACATCTCGGATGTTATATTTTACTACGTTCCCGTCATTTCGGCCCCTAATTCTCGGTGGGAACAGTATATACGTCTATAACGTTATATATCCTAGCCTAAGGCAATCCTAACATCTCGGAATTAATATTTTACAACATTCCTGGCACGTCGGCCACTACTTCTCGGTGGGAACATTATATAAGTCTATAACGCTATATATCCTAGCCTAAGGCAAACTAACATGTCGAATGTAATATTTTACAACATTTCCGTCACTTCGGCACCTACTTCTCGGTGGGAACATTATATACGTCTATAACGTTATATATCCTAGCCTAAGGCAACCTAACATCTCGCATGTAATATTTTACTACATTCCTGGCACGTCGGCCCCTACTTCTCGGTGGGAACATTATATACGTCTATAACGCTATATATCCTAGCCTAAGGCAAACTAACATGTCGAATGTAATATTTTACAACATTCCCGTCACTTCGGCCCCTACTTCGCGGTGGGAACATTATATACGTCTATAACGATATATATCCTAGCCTAAGGCAATCCTAACATCTCGGATGTAATATTTTACAACATTCCTAGCGCGCCGGCACCTATTTCTCGGTGGGAACATTATATACGTCTATAACTTTACATATCCTAGCCTAAGGCAACCTAACATCTCGGATGTAATATTTCACTACATTCCTGGCGCGCCGGCCCCCACTTCTCGGTTGGAACATTATATACGTCTATATCGCTATATATCATAGCCTAAGGCAACCTAGCATGTCGAGCATAATATTTTACAACATTCCTGGCTCGTCGGTCCCTACTTCTCGGTGGAAACATTATATACGTCTATAACGCTATATATCCTAGCTTAAGGCAACCTAACACCTCGGATGTAATGTTTTACAACATTCCTGGCGTGTCGACCCCTATTTCTCGGTGGGAACATTATATACGTCTTTAACAATATATATCCTAGCCTAAGGCAATCCTAACATGTCGAATGTATAATTTTACAACATTCCCGTCACTTCGGACCCTACTTCTCGGTGGGAACATTATATACGTCTATAACGTTATATATCCTAGTCTAAGGCAACCTAACATCTCGGATGTAATATTTTACTACATTCGTGTCGCACCGGCCCCTTCTTCTCGGTGGGAACATTATATACGTCTATAACGTTATATATCCTAACCTAAGGCAACCTAACATCTCGGATGTAATATTTTACTACATTCCTGGCTCTTCGGTCCCTACTTCTCGGTGGGAACATTATATACGTCTATAACTTTACATATCCTAGCCTAAGGCAACCTAACATCTCGGATGTAATATTTCACTACATTCCTGGCGCGCCGGCCCCCACTTCTCGGTGGGAAGTTTATATACGTCTATAACGTTATATATCCTAGCATAAGGCAACTGTACATGTCGAATGTAATATTTTACAATATTCCTGACACGCCGGCAACTACTTCTAGGTGGGAACATTATATACGTCTATAACGTTACATATCCTAGCCTAAGGCAACCTAACATCTCGGATGTAATATTTTACTACATTCCTGGCGCGCCTGCCCCTACTTTTCGGTGGGAACATTATATACGTCTGTAACGCTATATATCCTAGCCTAAGGCAACCTAACATGTCGAGCGTAATATTTTACAACATTCCTGGCTCGTCGGCACCTACTTCTCGGTGGGAACTTTATATACGTCTATAACGTTATATTTCCTAGCATAAGGCAACCGTACATGTCGAATGTAATATTTTACAATATTCCTGTCACGCCGGCAACTACTTCTAGGTGGGAACATTATATACGTCTATAACGTTACATATCCTAGCCTAAGGCAACCTAACATCTAGGATGTAATATTTTACTACATTCCTGGCGCGCCTGCCCCTACTTTTCGGTGGGAACATTATATACGTCTGTAACGCTATATATCCTAGCCTAAGGCAATCCTAACATCTCGGAAGTAATATGTTACAACATTCCTAGCGCGTCGGCCCCTACTTCTCGGTGGGAACATTATATACGTCTATAACGCTATATATCCTAGCCTAAGGCAAACTAACATGTCGAATGTAATATTTTACAACATTCCCGTCACTTCGGCCCCTACTTCTCGGTGGGAACATTATATACGTCTATAACGTTATATATCTTAGCCGAAGGCAATCCTAACATCTCGGATGTAATATTTTACAACATTCCTGGCGCGCCGGCACCTATTTCTCGGTGGGAACATTATACACGTCTATAACTTTACATATCCTAGCCTAAGGCAACCTAACATCTCGGATGTAATATTTTACTACATTCCTGGCGCGCCGGCCCCCACTTCTCGGTGGGAATATTATATACGTCTACATCGCTATATATCATAGCCTTAGGCAACCTAACATGTCGAGCGTAATATTTTACAACATTCCTGGCTCGTTGGTCCCTACTTCTCGGTGGGAACATTATATACGTCTATAACGTTATATATCCTAACCTAAGACAACTTAACATGTCGAATGTAATATTTTACCACATTCCTGGCGTGTCGGCCCTTATTTCTCGGTGGGAATATTATATACGCCTTTAACGCTATATGTCCTAGCCTGAGACAACCTAACATGTCGAATGTAATATTTTACAATATTCCTGGCGCGTCGGCAGCTACTTCTCGGTGGGAACAGTATATACGTCTATAACGTTATATATCCTAACCTAAGGCAACTTAACATGTCGGATGTAATATTTTACAACATTCCTGGCGCGTCGGCACCTCCTTCTCATTGGGAACATTATATACGTCTATAACGTTATATATCCTAACCTAAGGGAACCTAACACCTCGGATGTAATGTTTTACAACATTCCTGGCTGTCGGCCCGTATTTCTCGGTGGGAACATTATATACGTCTTTAACGCTATATATCCTAGCCTAAGGCAACCTAACTTGTCGAGCGTAATATTTTACAACATTCCTGGCGCGCCGGCACCTATTTCTCGGTGGGAACATTATACACGTCTATAACTTTACATATCCTAGCCTAAGGCAACCTAACATCTCGGATGTAATATTTTACTACATTCCTGGCGCGCCGGCCCCCACTTCTCGGTGGGAATATTATATACGTCTATATCGCTATATATCATAGCCTTAGGCAACCTAACATGTCGAGCGTAATATTTTACAACATTCCTGGCTCGTTGGTCCCTACTTCTCGGTGGGAACATTATATACGTCTATAACGTTATATATTCTAACCTAAGGGAACCTAACATCTCGGATGTAATATTTTACAATATTCCTGGCGAGTCGGCCCCTACTTCTCGGTGGGAACTGTATATACGTCTATAACGTTATATATCCTAACCTAAGGGAACCTAACATCTCGGATGTAATATTTTACAATATTCCTGGCGAGTCGGCCCCTACTTCTCGGTGGGAACATTATATACGTCTATAACGTTATATATCCTAACCTAAGGCAACCTAACATACCGGATGTAGTATTTTACCACATTACTGGCGCGCTGGCCCCTACTTCTCGGTGGGAACATTATATACGTCTATAACGCCATATATCCTAACTTAAGGCAACCAAAAATGTCGAGCGTAATATTTTACTACATTCCTGGCGTGTCGGCCCTTATTTCTCGGTGGGAATATTATATACGCCTTTAACGCTATATGTCCTAGCCTGAGACAACCTAACATGTCGAATGTAATATTTTACAATATTCCTGGCGCGTCGGCAGCTACTTCTCGGTGGGAACAGTATATACGTCTATAACGTTATATATCCTAACCTAAGGCAACTTAACATGTCGGATGTAATATTTTACAACATTCCTGGCGCGTCGGCACCTCCTTCTCATTGGGAACATTATATACGTCTATAACGTTATATATCCTAACCTAAGGGAACCTAACACCTCGGATGTAATGTTTTACAACATTCCTGGCGAGTCGGCCCCTACTTCTCGGTGGGAACATTATATACGTCTATAACGTTATATATTCTAACCTAAGGGAACCTAACATCTCGGATGTAATATTTTACAACATTCCTGGCGAGTCGGCCCCTACTTCTCGGTGGGGACATTATATACGTCTATAACGTTATATATTCTAACCTAAGGGAACCTAACATCTCGGATGTAATATTTTACAATATTCCTGGCGAGTCGGCCCCTACTTCTCGGTGGGAACTGTATATACGTCTATAACGTTATATATCCTAACCTAAGGCAACTTAACATGTCGGATGTAATATTTTACAACATTCCTGGCGCGTCGGCACCTCCTTCTCATTGGGAACATTATATACGTCTATAACGTTATATATCCTAACCTAAGGGAACCTAACACCTCGGATGTAATGTTTTACAACATTCCTGGCGTGTCGGCCCGTATTTCTCGGTGGGAACATTATATACGTCTTTAACGCTATATATCCTAGCCTATGGCAACCTAACTTGTCGAGCGTAATATTTTACAACATTCCTGGCGCGTCGGCACCTACTTCTCGGTCGGAACAGTATATACGTCTATAACGTTATATATCCTAACCTAAGACAACTTAACATGTCGAATGTAATATTTTACCACATTCCTGGCTCGTTAGCCCCTACTTCTCGGTGGGAACATTATATACGTCTATAACGTTATATATCCTAACCTAAGGCAACCTAACATACCGGATGTAGTATTTTACCACATTACTGGCGCGCTGGCCCCTACTTCTCGTTGGGAACATTATATACGTCTATAACGCCATATATCCTAACTTAAGGCAACCAAAAATGTCGAGCGTAATATTTTACTACATTCCTGGCGTGTCGGCCCTTATTTCTCGGTGGGAATATTATATACGCCTTTAACGCTATATGTCCTAGCCTGAGACAACCTAACATGTCGAATGTAATATTTTACAATATTCCTGGCGCGTCGGCAGCTACTTCTCGGTGGGAACAGTATATACGTCTATAACGTTATATATCCTAACCTAAGGCAACTTAACATGTCGGATGTAATATTTTACAACATTCCTGGCGCGTCGGCACCTCCTTCTCATTGGGAACATTATATACGTCTATAACGTTATATATCCTAACCTAAGGGAACCTAACACCTCGGATGTAATGTTTTACAACATTCCTGGCGCGTCGGCACCTCCTTCTCATTGGGAACATTATATACGTCTATAACGTTATATATCCTAACCTAAGGGAACCTAACACCTCGGATGTAATGTTTTACAACATTCCTGGCGTGTCGGCCCGTATTTCTCGGTGGGAACATTATATACGTCTTTAACGCTATATATCCTAGCCTATGGCAACCTAACTTGTCGAGCGTAATATTTTACAACATTCCTGGCGCGTCGGCACCTACTTCTCCGTCGGAACAGTATATACGTCTATAACGTTATATATCCTAACCTAAGACAACTTAACATGTCGAATGTAATATTTTACCACATTCCTGGCTCGTTAGCCCCTACTTCTCGGTGGGAACATTATATACGTCTATAACGTTATATATCCTAACCTAAGGCAACCTAACATACCGGATGTAGTATTTTACCACATTACTGGCGCGCTGGCCCCTACTTCTCGGTGGGAACATTATATACGTCTATAACGCCATATATCCTAACTTAAGGCAACCAAAAATGTCGAGCGTAATATTTTACTACATTCCTGGCGTGACGGCCCTTATTTCTCGGTGGGAATATTATATACGCCTTTAACGCTATATGTCCTAGCCTGAGACAACCTAACATGTCGAATGTAATATTTTACAATATTCCTGGCGCGTCGGCAGCTACTTCTCGGTGGGAACAGTATATACGTCTATAACGTTATATATCCTAACCTAAGGCAACTTAACATGTCGGATGTAATATTTTACAACATTCCTGGCGCGTCGGCACCTCCTTCTCATTGGGAACATTATATACATCTATAACGTTATATATCCTAACCTAAGGGAACCTAACACCTCGGATGTAATGTTTTACAACATTCCTGGCGTGTCGGCCCGTATTTCTCGGTGGGAACATTATATACGTCTTTAACGCTATATCCTAGCCTATGGCAACCTAACTTGTCGAGCGTAATATTTTACAACATTCCTGGCGCGTCGGCACCTACTTCTCGGTCGGAACAGTATATACGTCTATAACGTTATATATCCTAGCCTAAGGCAATCCTAACATGTCGAATGTAAAATTTTACATCGTTCCTGGGGCGTCGGCCCCTATTTCTCGGTGGGAAAATTATACAAGTCAATAACGTTATATATCCTAACCTAAGGCAACCTAACATCTCGGATGTAATATTTTACAACATTCCCGTCACTTCGGCCCCTACTTCTCGGTGGGAACATTATATACGTCTATAACGATATATATCCTAGCCTAAGGCAATCCTAACATCTCGGATGTAATATTTTACAACATTCCTGGCGCGCCGGCACCTATTTCTCGGTGGGAACATTATATACGTCTATAACTTTACATATCCTAGCCTAAGGCAACCTAACATCTCGGATGTAATATTTCACTACATTCCTGGCGCGCCGGCCCCCACTTCTCGGTGGGAACATTATATACGTCTATAACGTTATATATCCTAACCTAAGGGAACCTAACACCTCGGATGTAATATTTCACTACATTCCTGGCGCGCCGGCCCCCACTTCTCGGTGGGAACATTATATACGTCTATATCGCTATATATCATAGCCTAAGGCAACCTAACATGTCGAGCGTAATATTTTACAACATTCCTGGCTCGTCGGCCCCTACTTCTCGGTGGGAACATTATATACGTCTATAACGTTATATATCCTAACCTAAGGGAACCTAACACCTCGGATGTAATATTTGACAACATTCTTGTCGTGTCGGCCCGTACTCCTCGGTGGGAATATCGTATACGTCTATAACGTTATATATCCTAGCCTAAGGCAATCCTAACACGTCGAATGTAATATTTTACAACATTCCTGGCGCGGCGGCCCCTACTTCTCGGTGGGAACATTATATACGTCTATATCGCTATATATCCTAGCCTAAGGCAACCTAACATGTCGAGCGTAATATTTTACAACATTCCTGGCTCGTCGGCACCTACTTCTCGGTGGGAACTTTATATACGTCTATAACGTTACATATCCTAGCATAAGGCAACCTTACATGTCGAATGTAATATTTTACAATATTCCTGGCACGCCGGCAACTACTTCTAGGTGGGAACATTATATACGTCTATAACGTTAAATATCCTAGCCTAAGGCAACCTAACATCTTGGATGTAATATTTTACTACATTCCTGGCGCGCCTGCCCCTACTTTTCGGTGGGAACATTATATACGTCTGTAACGCTATATATCCTAGCCTAAGGCAATCCTAACATCTCGGAAGTAATATTTTACAACATTCCTAGCGCGTCGGCACCTACTTCTCGGTGGGAACATTATATACGTCTATAACGTTATATATCCTACCCTAAGGCAACCTAACATGTCGGATGTAATATTTTACTATATTCGTGGCGCGCCGGCCCCTACTTCTCGGTGGGAACATTATATACGTCTATAACGCCATATATCCTAACCTAAGGCAACCTAACATCTCGGATGTAATAATTTACTACATTCCTGGCACGTCGGCCCATAATTCTCGGTGGGAACATTATATACGTCTATAACGCTATATATCCTAACCTAAGGCAGCCTAACATCTCGGATGTAATATTTTACTACATTCCTGGCACGTCGGCCCCTACTTCTCGGTGGGAACATTATATACGTCTATAACGCTATATATCCTAGCCTAAGGCAAACTAACATGTCGAATGTAATATTTTACAACATTCCCGTCACTTCGGCCCCTACTTCTCGGTGGGAACATTATATACGTCTATAACGTTATATATCTTAGCCTAAGGCAATCCTAACATCTCGGATGTAATATTTTACAACATTCCTGGCGCGCCGGCACCTATTTCTCGGTGGGAACATTATATACGTCTATAACTTTACATATCCTAGCCTCAGGCAACCTACCATCTCGGATGTAATATTTTACTACATTCCTGGCGCGCCGGCCCCCACTTCTCGGTGGGAATATTATATACGACTATATCGCTATATATCATAGCCTTAGGCAACCTAACATGTCGAGCGTAATATTTTACAACATTCCTGGCTCGTTGGCCCCTACTTCTCGGTGGGAACATTATATACGTCTATAAAGTTATATATTCTAACCTAAGGGAACCTAACATCTCGGATGTAATATTTTACAACATTCCTGGCGAGTCGGCCCCTACTTCTCGGTGGGAACATTATATACGTCTATAACGTTATATATTCTAACCTAAGGGAACCTAACATCTCGGATGTAATATTTTACAACATTCCTGGCGAGTCGGCCCCTACTTCTCGGTGGGATCTGTATATACGTCTATAACGTTATATATCCTAACCTAAGACAACTTAACATGTCGAATGTAATATTTTACAACATTCCTGGCTCGTTGGCCCCTACTTCTCGGTGGGAACATTATATACGTCTATATCGCTATATATCATAACGTAAGGCAACCTAGCATGTCGAGCGTAATATTTTACAACATTCCTGGCTCGTCGGCACCTACTTCTCGGTGGGAACTTTATATGCGTCTATAACGTTATATATCCTAGCATAAGGCAACATTACATGTCGAATGTAATATCTTACAATATTCCTGGCGCGTCGGCAACTACTTCTAGGTTGGGAACATTATATACGTCTATAACGTTACACATCCTAGCCTAAGGCAACCTAACATCTCGGATGTAATATTTTACTACATTCCTGGCGCGCCGGCCCCTACTTTTCGGTGGGAACATTATATACGTCTGTAACGCTATATATCCTAGCCTAAGGCAATCCTAACATCTCGGAAGTAATATTTTACAACATTCCTAGCGTGTCGGCACCTACTTCTCAGTGGGAACATTATGTACGTCTATAACGTTATATATCCTACCCTAAGGCAACCTAACATCTCGGATGTAATATTTTACTACATTCCTGGCACGTCGGCCCCTACTTCTCGGTGGGAACATTATATACGTCTATAACGCTGTATATCCTAACCTAAGGCAACCTAACATCTCGGATGTAATATTTTACAACATTCCCGTCACTTCGGCCCCTACTTCTCGGTGGGAACACTATATACGTCTATAACGTTATATATCTTAGCCTAAGGCAATCCTAACATCTCGGATGTAATATTTTACAACATTCCTGGCGCGCCGGCACCTATTTCTCGGTGGGAACATTATATACGTCTATAACTTTACATATCCTAGCCTAAGGCAACCTAACATCTCGGATGTAATATTTTACTACATTCCTGGCGCGCCGGCCCCCACTTCTCGGTGGGAATATTATATACGTCTATATCGCTATATATCATAGCCTTAGGCAACCTAACATGTCGAGCGTAATATTTTACAACATTCCTGGCTCGTTGGCCCCTACTTCTCGGTGGGAACATTATATACGTCTATAACGTGATATATCCTAGCCTAAGGCAATCCTAACATCTCGGATGTAATATTTTACTACATTCGTGGCGCGCCGACCGCTATTTCTCGATGGGAACATTATATACGTCTATATCGCTATATATCCTAGCCTAAGGCAACCTAACATGTCGAGCGTAATATTTTACAACATTCCTGGCTCGTCGGCACCTATTTCTCGGTGGGAACTTTATATACGTCTATAACGTTATATATCCTAGCATAAGGCATCCTTACATGTCGAATGTAATATTTAACAATATTCCTGGCGCGTCGGCAACTACTTCTCGGTGGGAACAGTATATCCGTCTATAACGTTATATATCCTAACCTAAGGCAACTTAACATGTCGAATGTAATGTTTCACCACATTCCTGGCTCGTTGGCCCCTACTTCTCGGTGGAAACATTATATACGTCTATAACGTTGTATATCTTAGCCTAAGGCAATCCTAACACCTCGGATGTAATATTTTACAACATTCCTGGCGCGCCGGCACCTATTTCTCGGTGGGAACATTATATATGTCTATAACGCTATATGTCCTAGCCTGAGACAACCTAACATGTCGAATATAATATTTTACAATATTCCTGGCGCGTCGGCAACTACTTCTCGGTGGGATCTGTATATACGTCTATAACGTTATATATCCTAACCTAAGACAACTTAACATGTCGAATGTAATATTTTACCACATTCCTGGCTCGTTGGCCCCTACTTCTCGGTGGGAAAATTATATAAGTCAATAACGTTATATATCCTAACCTAAGGCAACCTAACATCTCGGATGTAATATTTTACAACATTCCTGTCACTTCGGCCCCTACTTCTCGGTGGGAACATTATATACGTCTATGACGTTATATATCCTAACCTAGGGGAACCTAACACCTCGGATGTAATATTTGACAAGATTCTTGTCGTGTCGGCCCGTACTCCTCGGTGGGAATATCGTATACGTCTATAACGTTATATATCCTAGCCTAAGGCAATCCTAACACGTCGAATATAATATTTTACAACATTCCTGGCGCGGCGGCCCCTACTTCTCGGTGGGAACATTATATACGTCTATATCGCTATATATCCTAGCCTAAGGCAACCTAACATCTCGGATGTAATATTTTACTACATTCCTGGCACGTCGGCCCCTACTTCGCGGTGGGAACATTATATACGTCTATAACGTTATATATTCTAACCTAAGGGAACCTAACATCTCGGATGTAATATTTTACAACATTCCTGGCGAGTCGGCCCCTACTTCTCGGTGGGAACTGTATATGCGTCTATAACGTTATATATCCTAACCTAAGACAACTTAACATGTCGAATGTAATATTTTACCACATTCCTGGCGCGTTAGCTCCTACTTCTCGGTGGGAACATTATATACGTCTATAACGTTATATATCCTAACCTAAGGCAACCTAACATACCGGATGTAATATTTTACCACATTCCTGGCGCGCTGGCCCCTACTTCTCGGTGGGAACATTATATACGTCTATAACGCCATATATCGTAACTTAAGGCAACTAAAAATGTCGAGCGTAATATTTTACTACATTCCTGGCGTGTCGGCCCTTATTTCTCGGTGGGAATATTATATACGCCTTTAACGCTATATGTCCTAGCCTGAGACAACCTAACATGTCGAATGTAATATTTTACAATATTCCTGGCGCGTCGGCAACTACTTCTCGGTGGGAACAGTATATAGGTCTATAACGTTATATATCCTAACCTAAGGCAACTTAACATGTCGGATGTAATATTTTACAACATTCCTGGCGCGTCGGCACCTCCTTCTCATTGGGAACATTATATACGTCTATAACGTTATATATCCTAACCTAAGGGAACCTAACACCTCGGATGTAATGTTTTACAACATTCCTGGCGCATCGGCACCTACTTCTCGGTCGGAACAGTATATACGTCTATAACGTTATATATCCTAGCCTAAGGCAATCCTAACATGTCGAATGTAAAATTTTACATCGTTCCTGGGGCGTCGGCCCCTATTTCTCGGTGGGAAAATTATACAAGTCAATAACGTTATATATCCTAACCTAAGGCAACCTAACATCTCGGATGTAATATTTTACAACATTCCCGTCACTTCGGACCCTACTTCTCGGTGGGAACATTATATACGTCTATATCGCTATATATCATAACGTAAGGCAACCTAGCATGCCGAGCGTAATATTTTACAACATTCCTGGCTCGTCGGTCCCTACTTCTCGGTGGGAACATTATATACGTCTATAACGCTATATATCCTAGCTTAAGGCAACCTAACACCTCGGATGTAATTTTTTAAAACATTCCTGGCGTGTCGGCCCCTATTTCTCGGTGGGAACATTATATACGTCTTTAACAATATATATCCTAGCCTAAGGCAATCCTAACATGTCGAATGTATAATTTTACAAAATTCCCGTCACTTCGGCCCCTACTTCTCGGTGGGAACATTATATACGTCTATAACGTTATATATCCTAGTCTAAGGCAACCTAACATCTCGGATGTAATATTTTACAACATTCCTGGCGAGTCGGCCCCTACTTCTCGGTGGGAACATTATATACGTCTATAACGTTATATATTCTAACCTAAGGGAACCTAACATCTCGGATGTAATATTTTACAACATTCCCGTCACTTCGGCCCCTACTTCTCGGTGGGAACTGTATATACGTCTATAACGTTATATATCCTAACCTAAGACAACTTAACATGTCGAATGTAATATTTTACCACATTCCTGGCGCGTTAGCCCCTACTTCTCGGTGGGAACATTATATACGTCTATAACGTTATATATCCTAACCTAAGGCAACCTAACATACCGGATGTAATATTTTACCACATTCCTGGCGCGCTGGCCCCTACTTCTCGGTGGGAACATTATATACGTCTATAACGCCATATATCCTAACTTAAGGCAACTAAAAATGTCGAGCGTAATATTTTACTACATTCCTGGCGTGTCGGCCCTTATTTCTCGGTGGGAATATTATATACGCCTTTAACGCTATATGTCCTAGCCTGAGACAACCTAACATGTCGAATGTAATATTTTACAATATTCCTGGCGCGTCGGCAACTACTTCTCGGTGGGAACAGTATATACGTCTATAACGTTATATATCCTAACCTAAGGCAACTTAACATGTCGGATGTAATATTTTACAACATTCCTGGCGCGTCGGCACCTCCTTCTCATTGGGAACATTATATACGTCTATAACGTTATATATCCTAACCTAAGGGAACCTAACACCTCGGATGTAATGTTTTACAACATTCCTGGCGCATCGGCACCTACTTCTCAGTCGGAACAGTATATACGTCTATAACGTTATATATCCTAGCCTAAGGCAATCCTAACATGTCGAATGTAAAATTTTTGCATCGTTCCTGGGGCGTCGGCCCCTATTTCTCGGTGGGAAAATTATACAAGTCAATAACGTTATATATCCTAACCTAAGGCAACCTAACATCTCGGATGTAATATTTTACAACATTCCCGTCACTTCGGACCCTACTTCTCGGTGGGAACATTATATACGTCTATATCGCTATATATCATAACGTAAGGCAACCTAGCATGCCGAGCGTAATATTTTACAACATTCCTGGCTCGTCGGTCCCTACTTCTCGGTGGGAACATTATATACGTCTATAACGCTATATATCCTAGCCTAAGGCAATCCTAACATCTCGGAAGTAATATTTTACTACATTCCTGGAACGTCGGCCCCTACTTCGCGGTGGGAACATTATATACGTGTATAACGTTATGTATCCTAGCCTAAGGCAAACTAACATGTCGTATGTAATATTTTACAACATTCCCGTCACTTCGGCCCCTACTTCTCGGTGGGAACATTATATACTTCTATAACGTTATATATCTTAGCCTAAGGCAATCCTAACATGTCGAGCGTAATATTTTACAACATTCCTGGCTCGTCGGCACCTACTTCTCGGTGGGAACTTTATATACGTCTATAACGTTATATATCCTAGCCTAAGGCAAACTAACATCTCGGATGTAATATTTTACAACATTCCCGTCACTTCGGCCCCTACTTCTCGGTGGGAACATTATATACGTCTATAATGTTATATAACTTAGCCTAAGGCAATCCTAACTCATCGGATGTAATATTTTACAACATTCCTGGCGCGCCGGCAACTATTTCTTGGTGGGAACATTATATACGTCTATATCGCTATATATACTAGCTTAAGGCAACCTAACATGCCGAATGTAATATTTTACAGCATTCCTGGCGCGCCGGCCCCTACTTCTCGGTGGGAACATTATGAGCGTCTATAACGTTATATATCCTAACCTAAGGCAACCCTAACATCTCGGATGTAATATTTTACTACATTCGTGGCGCGCCGACCGCTATTTCTCGATGGGAACATTATATACGTCTATAACGCTATATATCCTAGCCTAAGGCAACCTAACACCTCGGATGTAATGTTTTACAACATTCCTGGCGTGTCGGCCCCTATTTCTCGGTGGGAATATTATATACGCCTTTAGCGATATATGTCCTAGCCTGAGACAACCTAACATGTCGAATGTAGTATTTTACAATATTCCTGGCGCGTCGGCAACTACTTCTCGGTGGGAACGGTATATACGTCTTTAACGTTATATATCCTAACCTAAGGCAACTTAACATGTCGGATGTAATATTCTACAACATTCCTGGCGCGTCGGCAACTACTTCTAGGTGGAAACATTATATACGTCTATAACGTTACATATCCTAGCCTTAGGCAACCTAACATCTCGGATGTAATATTTTACAACATTCCCGTCACTTCGGCCCCTACTTCTCGGCGGGAACATCATATACGTCTATAACGTTATATATCTTAGCCTAAGGCAATCCTAACATCTCGGATGTAATATTTTACAACATTCCTGGCGCGCCGGCACCTATTTCTCGGTGGGAACATTATATACGTCTATAACTTTACATATCCTAGCCTAAGGCAAGCTAACATCTCGGATGTAATATTTTACTACATTCCTGGCGCGCCGGCCCCCACTTCTCGGTGGGAATATTATATACGTCTATATCGCTATATATCACAGCCTAAGGCAACCTAACATGTCGAGCGTAATATTTTCCAACATTCCTGGCTCGTTGGCCCCTACTTCTCGGTGGGAACATTATATACGTCTATAACGTTATATATTCTAACCTAAGGGAACCTAACATCTCGGATGTAATATTTTACAACATTCCTGGCGTGTCGGCCCCTATTTCTCGGGTGGGAACATTATATACGTCTTTAACGCTATATATCCTAGCCTAAGGCAACCTAACATGTCGAGCGTAATATTTTACAACATTCCTGGGGCGTCGGCCCCTATTTCTCGGTGGGAACATTATATAAGTCAATAACGTTATATATCCTAACCTAAGGCAACCTAACATCTCGGATGTAATATTTTACAACATTCCCGTCACTTCGGCCCCTACTTCTCGGTGGGAACATTATGTACGTCTATAACGTTATATATCTTAGCCTAAGGCAATCCTAACACGTCGGATGTAACATTTCACAACATTCCTGGCGCGCCGACACCTATTTCTCGGTGGGAACATTATATACGTCTATATCGCTATATATACTAGCCTAAGGCAACCTAACATGTCGAATGTAATATTTTACAGCATTCCTGGCGCGCCGGCCCCTACTTCTCGGTGGGAACATTATATACGTCTATAACGTGATATATCCTAGTCTAAGGCAACCTAACATCTCGGATGTAATATTTTACTACATTACTGGCGCGCCGGCACCTATTTCTCGGTGGGAACATTATATACGTCTATAACTTTACATATCCTAGCCTAAGGCAACCGAACATCTCGGATGTAATATTTCACTACATTCCTGGCGCGCCGGCCCCCACTTCTCGGTGGGAACATTATATACGTCTGTATCGCTATATATCATAGCCTAAGGCAACCTAACATGTCGAGCGTAATGTTTTACAACATTCCTGGCTCGTCGGCCCCTACTTCTCGGTGGGAACATTATATACGTCTATAACGTTATATATCCTAACCTAAGGGAACCTAACACCTCGGATGTAATATTTGACAACATTCTTGTCGTGTCGGCCCGTACTCCTCGGTGGGAATATCGTATACGTCTATAACGTTATATATCCTAGCCTAAGGCAATCCTAACACGTCGAATGTAATATTTTACAACATTCCTGGCGCGGCGGCCCCTACTTCTCGGTGGGAACATTATATACGTCTATAACTTTACATATCCTAGCCTAAGGCAACCTAACATCTCGGATGTAATATTTCACTACATTCCTGGCGCGCCGGCCCCCACTTCTCGGTGGGAACATTATATACGTCTGTAACGCTATATATCATAGCCTAAGGCAACCTAACATGTCGAGCGTAATATTTTACAACATTCCTGGCTCGTCGGCCCCCACTTCACGGTGGGAACATTATATACGTCTATAACGTTATATATCCTAACCTAAAGGAACCTAACATCTCGGATGCAATATTTGACAACATTCTTGTCGTGTCGGCCCGTACTCCTCGGTGGGAATATCGTATACGTCTATAACGTTGTATATCCTAGCCTAAGGCAATCCTAACACGTCGAATGTAATATTTTACAACATTCCTGGCGGGGCGGCCCCTACTTCTCGGTGGGAACATTATATACGTCTATATCGCTATATATCCCAGCCTAAGGCAACCTAACATGTTGAGCGTAATATTTTACAACATTCCAGGCTCGCCGGCCCCTACTTCTCGGTGGGAACATTATGAGCGTCTATAACGTTATATATCCTAACCTAAGGCAACCCTAACATCTCGGATGTAATATTTTACTACATTCGTGGCGCGCCGACCGCTATTTCTCGATGGGAACATTATATACGTCTATAACGCTATATATCCTAGCCTAAGGCAATCTAACACCTCGGATGTAATGTTTTACAACATTCCTGGCGTGTCGGCCCCTATTTCTCGGTGGGAATATTATATACGCCTTTAACGATATATGTCCTAGCCTGAGACAACCTAACATGTCGAATGTAGTATTTTACAATATTCCTGGCGCGTCGGCAACTACTTCTCGGTGGGAACAGTATACACGTCTTTAACGTTATATATCCTAACCTAAGGCAACTTAACATGTCGGATGTAATATTCTACAACATTCCTGGCGCGTCGGCAACTACTTCTAGGTGGGAACATTATATACGTCTATAACGTTACATATCCTAGCCTTAGGAAACCTAACATCTCGGATGTAATATTTTACTACATTCCTGGCGCGCCGGCCCCTACTTCTCGGTGGGAACATTATATACGTCTATAACGCTATATATCCTAGCCTAAGGCAAAATAACATGTCGAATGTAATATTTTACAACATTCCCGTCACTTCGGCCCCTACTTCTCGGCGGGAACATCATATACGTCTATAACGTTATATATCTTAGCCTAAGGCAATCCTAACATCTCGGATGTAATATTTTACAACATTCCTGGCGCGCCGGCACCTATTTCTCGGTGGGAACATTATATACGTCTATAACTTTACATATCCTAGCCTAAGGCAACCTAACATCTCGGATGTAATATTTTACTACATTCCTGGCGAGCCGGCCCCCACTTCTCGGTGGGAATATTATATACGTCTATATCGCTATATATCATAGCCTAAGGCAACCTAACATGTCGAGCGTAATATTTTCCAACATTCCTGGCTCGTTGGCCCCTACTTCTCGGTGGGAACATTACATACGTCTATAACGTTATATATCTTAGCCTAAGGCAATCCTAACACGTCGGATGTAATATTTTACAACATTCCTGGCGCGCCGACACCTATTTCTCGGTGGGAACATTATATACGTCTATATCGCTATATATACTAGCCTAAGGCAACCTAACATGTCGAATGTAATATTTTACAGCATTCCTGGCGCGCCGGCCCCTACTTCTCGGTGGGAACATTATATACGTCTATAACGTGATATATCCTAGCCTAAGGCAATCCTAGCATCTCGGATGTAATATTTTACTACATTCGTGGCGCGCCGACCGCTATTTCTCGATGGGAACATTATATACGTCTATATCGCTATATATCCTAGCCTAAGGCAACCTAACATGTCGAGCGTAATATTTTACAACATTCCTGGTTCGTCGGCACCTATTTCTCGGTGGGAACTTTATATACGTCTATAACGTTATATATCCTAGCATAAGGCATCCTTACATGTCGAATGTAATATTTTACAATATTCCTGGCGCGTCGGCAACTACTTCTCGGTGGGATCTGTATATACGTCTATAACGTTATATATCCTAACCTAAGACAACTTAACATGTCGAATGTAATATTTTACCACATTCCTGGCTCGTCGGCCCCTACTTCTCGGTGGGAACATTATATACGTCTATAACGTTATATATCCTAACCTACGGGAACCTAACATCTCGGATGTAATATTTGACAACATTCGTGTCGTGTCGGCCCGTACTCCTCGGTGGGAATATCGTATACGTCTATAACGTTATATATCCTAGCCTAAGGCAATCCTAACACGTGGAATGTAATATTTTACAACATTCCTGGCGCGGCGGCCCCTACTTCTCGGTGGGAACATTATATACGTCTATATCGCTATATATCCGAGCCTAAGGCAACCTAACATGTCTAGCGTAATATTATACAACATTCCTGGCTCGTCGGCACCTACTTCTCGGTGGGAACTTTATATACGTCTATAACGTTATATATCCTAGCATAAGGCAACCTTACATGTCGAATGTAATATTTTACAATATTCCTGGCGCGTCGGCAACTACTTCTAGGTGGGAACATTATATACGTCTATAACGTTACATATCCTAGCCTAAGGCAACCTAACATCTCGGATGTAATATTTTACTACATTCCTGGCGCGCCGGCCCCTACTTTTCGGTGGGAACATTATATACGTCTGTAACGCTATATGTCCTAGCCTAAGGCAATCCTACCATCTCGGAAGTAATATTTTACAACATTCCTAGCGCGTCGGCACCTA
This sequence comes from Xylocopa violacea, assembly GCA_963969225.1. Classification (NCBI taxonomy): domain Eukaryota; kingdom Metazoa; phylum Arthropoda; class Insecta; order Hymenoptera; family Apidae; genus Xylocopa; species Xylocopa violacea. The sequence goes on from CAXAJV010000678.1 coordinate 4,375,976, forward strand.
CTTCTCGGTGGGAACATTATGTACGTCTATAACGTTATATATCCTACCCTAAGGCAACCTAACATCTCGGATGTAATATTTTACTACATTCCTGGCACGTCGGCCCCTACTTCTCGGTGGGAACATTATATACGTCTATAACGCTATATATCCTAACCTAAGGCAACCTAACTTCTCGGATGTAATATTTTACAACATTCCCGTCACTTCGGCACCTACTTCTCGGTGGGAACATTATATACGTCTATAACGTTATATATCTTAGCCTAAGGCAATCGTAACACCTCGGATGTAATATTTGACAACATTCCTGGCTCGCCGGCACCTATTTCTCGGTGGGAACATTATATACGTCTTTAACGCTATATATCCTAGCCTATGGCAACCTAACTTGTCGAGCGTAATATTTTACAACATTCCTGGCGCGTCGGCACCTACTTCTCGGTGGGAACTTTATATACGTCTATAACGTTATGTATCCTAGCATAAGGCAACCTAACATGTCGAGCGTAATATTTTACAACATTCCTGGCTCGTCGGCACCTACTTCTCGGTGGGAAATTTATATACGTCTATAACGTTATATATCCTAGCATAAGGCAACCTTACATGTCGAATGTAATATTTTACAATATTCCTGGCGCGTCGGCAACTACTTCTAGGTGGGAACATTATATACGTCTATAACGTTACATATCCTAGCCTAAGGCAACCTAACATCTCGGATGTAATATTTTACTACATTCCTGGCGCGCCGGCCCCTACTTTTCGGTGGGAACATTATATACGTCTGTAACGCTATATATCCTAGCCTAAGGCAATCCTAACATCTCGGAAGTAATATTTTACAACATTCCTAGCGCGTCGGCACCTACTTCTCGGTGGGAACATTATGTACGTCTATAACGCTATATATCCTAACCTAAGGCAACCTAACATCTCGGATGTAATATTTTACAACATTCCCGTCACTTCGGCCCCTACTTCTCGGTGGGAACATTATATACGTCTATATCGCTATATATCCCAGCCTAAGGCAACCTAACATGTCGAGCGTAATATTTTACAACATTCCTGGCTCGTCGGCACCTACTTCTCGGTGGGATCTGTATATACGTCTATAACGTTATATATCCTAACCTAAGACAACTTAACATGTCGAATGTAATATTTTACCACATTCCTGGCTCGTTGGCCCCTACTTCTCGGTGGGAACATTATATACGTCTATAACGTAATATATCCTAACCTAAGGGAAACTAACATTTCGGATGTTATATTTTACAGCATTCCTGGGGCGTCGGCCCCTATTTCTCGGTGGGAAAATTATATAAGTCAATAACGTTATATATCCTAACCTAAGGCAACCTAACATCTCGGATGTAATATTTTACAACATTCCCGTCACTTCGGCCCCTACTTCTCGTTGGGAACATTATATACGTCTATAACGATATATATCCTAGCCTAAGGCAATCCTAACATCTCGGATGTAATATTTTACAACATTCCAGGCGTGCCATCACCTATTTCTCGGTGGGAACATTATATACGTCTATATCGCTATATATCCTAGCCTAAGGCAACCTAACATGTCGAGCGTAATATTTTACAACATTCCAGGCTCGTCGGCACCTACTTCTCGGTGGGAACTTTATATACGTCTATAACGTTATATATTCTAGCATAAGGCAACCTAACATCTCGGATGTAATATTTTACAACATTCCCGTCACTTCGGCCCCTACTTCTCGGTGGGAACATTATATACGTCTATAACGTTATATATCTTAGCCTAAGGCAATCCTAACACGTCGGATGTAATATTTTACAACATTCCTGGCGCGCCGACACCTATTTCTCGGTGGGAACATTATATGCGTCTATATCGCTATATATACTAGCCTAAGGCAACCTATCATGTCGAATGTAATATTTTACAACATTCCTGGCGCGTCGGCACCTACTTCTCGGTGGGAACATTATATACGTCTATAGCGTTATATATCCTAACCTAAGGGAAACTAACATTTCGGATGTAATATTTTACATCATTCCTGGGGCGTCGGCCCCTATTTCTCGGTGGGAAAATTATATAAGTCAATAACGTTATATATCCTAACCTAAGGCAACCTAACATCTCGGATGTAATATTTTACAACATTCCCGTCACTTCGGCCCCTACTTCTCGGTGGGAACATTATATACGTCTATAACGATATATATCCTAGCCTAAGGCAATCCTAACATCTCGGATGTAATATTTTACAACATTCCTGGCGTGCCATCACCTATTTCTCGGTGGGAACATTATATACGTCTATATCGCTATATATCCTAGCCTAAGGCAACCTAACATGTCGAGCGTAATATTTTACAACATTCCAGGCTCGTCGGCACCTACTTCTCGGTGGGAACTTTATATACGTCTATAACGTTATATATCCTAGCATAAGGCAACCTAACATCTCGGATGTAATATTTTACAACATTCCCGTCACTTCGGCCCCTACTTCTCGGTGGGAACATTATATACGTCTATAACGTTATATATCTTAGCCTAAGGCAATCCTAACACGTCGGATGTAATATTTTACAACATTCCTGGCGCGCCGACACCTATTTCTCGGTGGGAACATTATATACGTCTATATCCCTATATATACTAGCCTAAGGCAACCTATCATGTCGAATGTAATATTTTACAGCATTCCTGGCGCGCCGGCACCTACTTCTCGGTGGGAATATTATATACGTCTATATCGCTATATATCATAGCCTAAGGCAACCTAACATGTCGAGCGTAATATTTTACAACATTTCTGGCTCGTTGGCCCCTACTTCTCGGTGGGAACATTATATACGTCTATAACGTTATATATTCTAACCTAAGGGAACCTAACATCTCGGATGTAATATTTTACTACATTCGTGGCGCGCCGACCGCTATTTCTCGATGGGAACATTATATACGTCTATGTCGCTATATATGCTAGCCTAAGGCAACCTAACATGTCGAGCGTAATATTTTACAACATTCGTGGCTCGTCGGCCCCTACTTCTCGGTGGGATCTTTATATACGTCTATAACGTTACATATCCTAGTCTAAGGCAACCTAACATCTCGGATGTAATATTTTACTACATTCCTGGCGCGCCGGCCCCTACTTTTCGGTGGGAACATTATATACGTCTGTAACGCTATATATCCTAGCCTAAGGCATTCCTAACATCTCGGAAGTAATATTTTACAACATTCCTAGCGCGTCGGCACCTACTTCTCGGTGGGAACATTATGTACGTCTATAACGTTATATATCCTACCCTAAGGCAACCTAACATCTCGGATGTAATATTTTACTACATTCCTGGCACGTCGGCCCCTACTTCTCGGTGGGAACATTATATACGTCTATAACGCTATATATCCTAACCTAAGGCAACCTAACATCTCGGATGTAATATTTTACAACATTCCCGTCACTTCGGCCCCTACTTCTCGGTGGGAACATTATATACTTCTATAACGTTGTATATCTTAGCCTAAGGCAATCCTAACACCTCGGATGTAATATTTTACAACATTCCTGGCGCGCCGGCACCTATTTCTCGGTGGGAACATTACATACGTCTATATCGCTATATATACTACCCTAAGGCAACCTAACATGTCGAATGTAATATTTTACAGCATTCCTGGCACGTCGGCCCCTACTTCTCGGTGGGAACATTATATACGTCTATAACGCTATATATCCTAACCTAAGGCAACCTAACATCTCGGATGTAATATTTTACAACATTCCCGTCACTTCGGCCCCTACTTCTCGGTGGGAACATTATGCACTTCTATAACGTTGTATATCTTAGCCTAAGGCAATCCTAACACCTCGGATGTAATATTTTACAACATTCCTGGCGCGCCGGCACCTATTTCTCGGTGGGAACATTACATACGTCTATATCGCTATATATACTAGCCTAAGGCAACCTAACATGTCGAATGTAATATTTTACAGCATTCCTGGCGCGCCGGCCCCTACTTCTCGGTGGGAACATTATATACGTCTATAACGTGATATATTCTAACCTAAGGCAACCTAACATCTCGGATGTAATATTTTACAACATTCCCGTCACTTCGGCCCCTACTTCTCGGTGGGAACATTATGTACATCTATAACGTTATATATCTTAGCCTAAGGCAATCCTAACACGTCTGATGTAATATTTTACAACATTCCTAGCGCGCCGACACCTATTTCTCGGTGGGAACATTATATACGTCTATATCGCTATATATACTAGCCTAAGGCAACCTAACATGTCGAGCGTAATATTTTACAACATTCCTGGCTCGTCGGCACCTACTTCTCGTCGGGAACTTTATATATGTCTATAACGTTATGTATCCTAACCTAAGGCAACCTAACATCTCGGATGTAATATTTTACTACATTCCTGGCTCTTCGGTCCCTACTTCTCGGTGGGAACATTATATACGTCTATAACTTTACATATCCTAGCCTAAGGCAACCTAACATCTCGGATGTAATATTTCACTACATTCCTGGCGCGCCGGCCCACACTTCTTGGTGGGAACATTATATACGTCTATATCGCTATATATCATAGCCTAAGGCAACCTAACATGTCGAGCGTAATATTTTACAACATTCCTGGCTCGTCGGCCCCTACTTCTCAGTGGGAACATTATATACGTCTATAACGTTATATATCCTAACCTAAAGGAACCTAACATCTCGCATGTAATATTTGACAACATTCTTGTCGTGTCGGCCCGTACTCCTCGGTGGGAATATCGTATACGTCTATAACGTTATATATCCTAGCCTAAGGCAATCCTAACACGTCGAATGTAATATTTTACAACATTCCTGGCGCGGCGGCCCCTACTTCTCGGTGGGAACATTATGAGCGTCTATAACGTTATATATCCTAACCTAAGGCAACCCTAACATCTCGGATGTAATATTTTACTACATTCGTGGCGCGCCGACCGCTATTTCTCGATGGGAACATTATATACGTCTATAACGCTATATATCCTAGCCTAAGGCAACCTAACACCTCGGATGTAATGTTTTACAACATTCCTGGCGTGTCGGCCCCTATTTCTCGGTGGGAATATTATATACGCCTTTAACGCTATATGTCCTAGCCTGAGACAACCTAACATGTCGAATGTAGTATTTTACAATATTCCTGGCACGTCGGCAACTACTTCTCGGTGGGAACAGTATATACGTCTTTAACGTTATATATCCTAACCTAAGGCAACTTAACATGTCGGATGTAATATTCTACAACATTCGTGGCGCGTCGGCAACTACTTCTAGGTGGGAACATTATATACGTCTATAACGTTACATATCCTTGCCTTAGGCAACCTAACATCTCGGATGTAATATTTACTACATTCCTGGCGCGCCGGCCCCTACTTCTCGGTGGGAACATTATATACGTCTATAACGCTATATATCCTAGCCTAAGGCAAAATAACATGTCGAATGTAATATTTTACAACATTCCCGTCACTTCGGCCCCTACTTCTCGGCGGGTACATCATATACGTCTATAGCGTTATATATCTTAGCCTAAGGCAATCCTAACATCTCGGATGTAATATTTTACAACATTCCTGGCGCGCCGGCACCTATTGCTCGGTGGGAACATTATATACGTCTATAACTTTACATATCCTAGCCTAAGGCAACCTAACATCTCGGATGTAATATTTTACTACATTCCTGGCGCGCCGGCCCCCACTTCTCGGTGGGAATATTATATACGTCTATATCGCTATATATCATAGCCTAAGGCAACCTAACATGTCGAGCGTAATATTTTACAGCATTCCTGGCTCGTTGGCCCCTACTTCTCGGAGGGAACATTATATACGTCTATAACGTTATATATTCTAACCTAAGGGAACCTAACATCTCGGATGTAATATTTTACAACATTCCTGGCGTGTCGGCCCCTATTTCTCGGTGGGAACATTATATACGTCTTTAACGCTATATATCCTAGCCTAAGGCAACCTAACATGTCGAGCGTAATATTTTACAACATTCCTGGGGCGTCGGCCCCTATTTCTCGGTGGGAACATTATATAAGTCAATAGCGTTATATATCCTAACCTAAGGCAACCTAACATCTCGGATGTAATATTTTACAACATTCCCGTCACTTCGGCCCCTACTTCTCGGTGGGAACATTATGTACGTCTATAACGTTATATATCTTAGCCTAAGGCAATCCTAACACGTCGGATGTAATATTTTACAACATTCCTGGCGCGCCGACACCTATTTCTCGGTGGGAACATTATATACGTCTATATCGCTATATATACTAGCCTAAGGCAACCTAACATGTCGAATGTAATATTTTACAGCATTCCTGGCGCGCCGGCCCCTACTTCTCGGTGGGAACATTATATACGTCTATAACGTGATATATCCTAGCCTAAGGCAATCCTAGCATCTCGGATGTAATATTTTACTACATTCGTGGCGCGCCGACCGCTATTTCTCGATGGGAACATTATATACGTCTATATCGCTATATATCCTAGCCTAAGGCAACCTAACATGTCGAGCGTAATATTTTACAACATTCCTGGTTCGTCGGCACCTATTTCTCGGTGGGAACTTTATATACGTCTATAACGTTATATATCCTAGCATAAGGCATCCTTACATGTCGAATGTAATATTTTACAATATTCCTGGCGCGTCGGCAACTACTTCTCGGTGGGATCTGTATATACGTCTATAACGTTATATATCCTAACCTAAGACAACTTAACATGTCGAATGTAATATTTTACCACATTCCTGGCTCGTCGGCCCCTACTTCTCGGTGGGAACATTATATACGTCTATAACGTTATATATCCTAACCTACGGGAACCTAACATCTCGGATGTAATATTTGACAACATTCGTGTCGTGTCGGCCCGTACTCCTCGGTGGGAATATCGTATACGTCTATAACGTTATATATCCTAGCCTAAGGCAATCCTAACACGTGGAATGTAATATTTTACAACATTCCTGGCGCGGCGGCCCCTACTTCTCGGTGGGAACATTATATACGTCTATATCGCTATATATCCGAGCCTAAGGCAACCTAACATGTCTAGCGTAATATTATACAACATTCCTGGCTCGTCGGCACCTACTTCTCGGTGGGAACTTTATATACGTCTATAACGTTATATATCCTAGCATAAGGCAACCTTACATGTCGAATGTAATATTTTACAATATTCCTGGCGCGTCGGCAACTACTTCTAGGTGGGAACATTATATACGTCTATAACGTTACATATCCTAGCCTAAGGGAACCTAACATGTCGAATGTAATGTTTCACCACATTCCTGGCTCGTTGGCCCCTACTTCTCGGTGGGAACATTATATACGTCTATAACGTTGTATATCTTAGCCTAAGGCAATCCTAACACCTCGGATGTAATATTTTACAACATTCCTGGCGCGCCGGCACCTATTTCTCGGTGGGAACATTACATACGTCTTTAACGCTATATATCCTAGCCTATGGCAACATAACTTGTCGAATATAATATTTTACAATATTCCTGGCGCGTCGGCAACTACTTCTCGGTGGGATCTGTATATACGTCTATAACGATATATATCCTAACCTAAGACAACTTAACATGTCGAATGTAATATTTTACCAAATTCCTGGCTCGTTGGCCCCTACTTCTCGGTGGGAACATTATATACGTCTATAACGTTATATATCCTAACCTAAGGCAACTTAACATGTCGAATGTAATGTTTCACCACATTCCTGGCTCGTTGGCCCCTACTTCTCGGTGGGAACATTATATACGTCTATAACGTTGTATATCTTAGCCTAAGGCAATCCTAACACCTCGGATGTAATATTTTACAACATTCCTGGCGCGCCGGCACCTATTTCTCGGTGGGAACATTACATACGTCTTTAACGCTATATATCCTAGCCTATGGCAACATAACTTGTCGAATATAATATTTTACAATATTCCTGGCGCGTCGGCAACTACTTCTCGGTGGGATCTGTATATACGTCTATAACGATATATATCCCAACCTAAGACAACTTAACATGTCGAATGTAATATTTTACCACATTCCTGGCTCGTTGGCCCCTACTTCTCGGTGGGAACATTATATACGTCTATAGCGTTATATATCCTAACCTAAGGGAAACTAACATTTCGGATGTAATATTTTACATCATTCCTGGGGCGTCGGCCCCTATTTCTCGGTGGGAAAATTATATAAGTCAATAACGTTATATATCCTAACCTAAGGCAACCTAACATCTCGGATGTAATATTTTACAACATTCCCGTCACTTCGGCCCCTACTTCTCGGTGGGAACATTATATACGTCTATAACGATATATATCCTAGCCTAAGGCAATCCTAACATCTCGGATGTAATATTTTACAACATTCCTGGCGTGCCATCACCTATTTCTCGGTGGGAACATTATATACGTCTATATCGCTATATATCCTAGCCTAAGGCAACCTAACATGTCGAGCGTAATATTTTACAACATTCCAGGCTCGTCGGCACCTACTTCTCGGTGGGAACTTTATATACGTCTATAACGTTATATATCCTAGCATAAGGCAACCTAACATCTCGGATGTAATATTTTACAACATTCCCGTCACTTCGGCCCCTACTTCTCGGTGGGAACATTATATACGTCTATAACGATATATATCCTAGCCTAAGGCAATCCTAACATCTCGGATGTAATATTTTACAACATTCCTGGCGTGCCATCACCTATTTCTCGGTGGGAACATTATATACGTCTATATCGCTATATATCCTAGCCTAAGGCAACCTAACATGTCGAGCGTAATATTTTACAACATTCCAGGCTCGTCGGCACCTACTTCTCGGTGGGAACTTTATATACGTCTATAACGTTATATATCCTAGCATAAGGCAACCTAACATCTCGGATGTAATATTTTACAACATTCCCGTCACTTCGGCCCCTACTTCTCGGTGGGAACATTATATACGTCTATAACGTTATATATCTTAGCCTAAGGCAATCCTAACACGTCGGATGTAATATTTTACAACATTCCTGGCGCGCCGACACCTATTTCTCGGTGGGAACATTATATACGTCTATATCCCTATATATACTAGCCTAAGGCAACCTATCATGTCGAATGTAATATTTTACAGCATTCCTGGCGCGCCGGCACCTACTTCTCGGTATGAATATTATATACGTCTATATCGCTATATATCATAGCCTAAGGCAACCTAACATGTCGAGCGTAATATTTTACAACATTTCTGGCTCGTTGGCCCCTACTTCTCGGTGGGAACATTATATACGTCTATAACGTTATATATTCTAACCTAAGGGAACCTAACATCTCGGATGTAATATTTTACTACATTCGTGGCGCGCCGACCGCTATTTCTCGATGGGAACATTATATACGTCTATGTCGCTATATATGCTAGCCTAAGGCAACCTAACATGTCGAGCGTAATATTTTACAACATTCGTGGCTCGTCGGCCCCTACTTCTCGGTGGGATCTTTATATACGTCTATAACGTTACATATCCTAGTCTAAGGCAACCTAACATCTCGGATGTAATATTTTACAACATTCCTGGCGCGCCGGCCCCTACTTTTCTGTGGGAACATTATATACGTCTGTAACGCTATATATCCTAGCCTAAGGCATTCCTAACATCTCGGAAGTAATATTTTACAACATTCCTAGCGCGTCGGCACCTACTTCTCGGTGGGAACATTATGTACGTCTATAACGTTATATATCCTACCCTAAGGCAACCTAACATCTCGGATGTAATATTTTACTACATTCCTGGCACGTCGGCCCCTACTTCTCGGTGGGAACATTATATACGTCTATAACGCTATATATCCTAACCTAAGGCAACCTAACATCTCGGATGTAATATTTTACAACATTCCCGTCACTTCGGCCCCTACTTCTCGGTGGGAACATTATATACTTCTATAACGTTGTATATCTTAGCCTAAGGCAATCCTAACACCTCGGATGTAATATTTTACAACATTCCTGGCGCGCCGGCACCTATTTCTCGGTGGGAACATTACATACGTCTATATCGCTATATATACTACCCTAAGGCAACCTAACATGTCGAATGTAATATTTTACAGCATTCCTGGCACGTCGGCCCCTACTTCTCGGTGGGAACATTATATACGTCTATAACGCTATATATCCTAACCTAAGGCAACCTAACATCTCGGATGTAATATTTTACAACATTCCCGTCACTTCGGCCCCTACTTCTCGGTGGGAACATTATATACTTCTATAACGTTGTATATCTTAGCCTAAGGCAATCCTAACACCTCGGATGTAATATTTTACAACATTCCTGGCGCGCCGGCACCTATTTCTCGGTGGGAACAGTATATACGTCTTTAACGTTATATATCCTAACCTAAGGCAACTTAACATGTCGGATGTAATATTCTACAACATTCGTGGCGCGTCGGCAACTACTTCTAGGTGGGAACATTATATACGTCTATAACGTTACATATCCTTGCCTTAGGCAACCTAACATCTCGGATGTAATATTTACTACATTCCTGGCGCGCCGGCCCCTACTTCTCGGTGGGAACATTATATACGTCTATAACGCTATATATCCTAGCCTAAGGCAAAATAACATGTCGAATGTAATATTTTACAACATTCCCGTCACTTCGGCCCCTACTTCTCGGCGGGTACATCATATACGTCTATAGCGTTATATATCTTAGCCTAAGGCAATCCTAACATCTCGGATGTAATATTTTACAACATTCCTGGCGCGCCGGCACCTATTGCTCGGTGGGAACATTATATACGTCTATAACTTTACATATCCTAGCCTAAGGCAACCTAACATCTCGGATGTAATATTTTACTACATTCCTGGCGCGCCGGCCCCCACTTCTCGGTGGGAATATGATATACGTCTATATCGCTATATATCATAGCCTAAGGCAACCTAACATGTCGAGCGTAATATTTTACAGCATTCCTGGCTCGTTGGCCCCTACTTCTCGGAGGGAACATTATATACGTCTATAACGTAATATATCCTAACCTAAGGGAAACTAACATTTCGGATGTTATATTTTACAGCATTCCTGGGGCGTCGGCCCCTATTTCTCGGTGGGAAAATTATATAAGTCAATAACGTTATATATCCTAACCTAAGGCAACCTAACATCTCGGATGTAATATTTTACAACATTCCCGTCACTTCGGCCCCTACTTCTCGGTGGGAACATTATATACGTCTATAACGATATATATCCTAGCCTAAGGCAATCCTAACATCTCGGATGTAATATTTTACAACATTCCAGGCGTGCCATCACCTATTTCTCGGTGGGAACATTATATACGTCTATATCGCTATATATCCTAGCCTAAGGCAACCTAACATGTCGAGCGTAATATTTTACAACATTCCAGGCTCGTCGGCACCTACTTCTCGGTGGGAACTTTATATACGTCTATAACGTTATATATTCTAGCATAAGGCAACCTAACATCTCGGATGTAATATTTTACAACATTCCCGTCACTTCGGCCCCTACTTCTCGGTGGGAACATTATATACGTCTATAACGTTATATATCTTAGCCTAAGGCAATCCTAACACGTCGGATGTAATATTTTACAACATTCCTGGCGCGCCGACACCTATTTCTCGGTGGGAACATTATATGCGTCTATATCGCTATATATACTAGCCTAAGGCAACCTATCATGTCGATTGTAATATTTTACAACATTCCTGGCGCGTCGGCACCTACTTCTCGGTGGGAACTTTATATACGTCTATAACGTTATATATCCTAGCATAAGGCAACCTAACATCTCGGATGTAATATTTTACTACATTCGTGGCGCGCCGACCGCTATTTCTCGATGGGAACATTATATACGTCTATATCGCTATATATCCCAGCCTAAGGCAACCTAACATGTCGAGCGTAATATTTTACAACATTCCTGGCTCGTCGGCACCTACTTCTCGGTGGGAACTTTCTATACGTATATAACGTTATATATCCTAGCATAAGGCATCCTTACATGTCGAATGTAATATTTTACAATATTCCTGGCGCGTCGGCAACTACTTCTCGGTGGGAACTGTATATCCGTCTATAACGTTATATATCCTAACCTAAGGCAACTTAACATGTCGAATGTAATGTTTCACCACATTCCTGGCTCGTTGGCCCCTACTTCTCGGTGGGAACATTATATACGTCTATAACGTTGTATATCTTAGCCTAAGGCAATCCTAACACCTCGGATGTAATATTTTACAACATTCCTGGCGCGCCGGCACCTATTTCTCGGTGGGAACATTACATACGTCTTTAACGCTATATATCCTAGCCTATGGCAACATAACTTGTCGAATATAATATTTTACAATATTCCTGGCGCGTCGGCAACTACTTCTCGGTGGGATCTGTATATACGTCTATAACGATATATATCCTAACCTAAGACAACTTAACATGTCGAATGTAATATTTTACCAAATTCCTGGCTCGTTGGCCCCTACTTCTCGGTGGGAACATTATATACGTCTATAACGTTATATATCCTAACCTAAGGCAACTTAACATGTCGAATGTAATGTTTCACCACATTCCTGGCTCGTTGGCCCCTACTTCTCGGTGGGAACATTATATACGTCTATAACGTTGTATATCTTAGCCTAAGGCAATCCTAACACCTCGGATGTAATATTTTACAACATTCCTGGCGCGCCGGCACCTATTTCTCGGTGGGAACATTACATACGTCTTTAACGCTATATATCCTAGCCTATGGCAACATAACTTGTCGAATATAATATTTTACAATATTCCTGGCGCGTCGGCAACTACTTCTCGGTGGGATCTGTATATACGTCTATAACGATATATATCCCAACCTAAGACAACTTAACATGTCGAATGTAATATTTTACCACATTCCTGGCTCGTTGGCCCCTACTTCTCGGTGGGAACATTATATACGTCTATAGCGTTATATATCCTAACCTAAGGGAAACTAACATTTCGGATGTAATATTTTACATCATTCCTGGGGCGTCGGCCCCTATTTCTCGGTGGGAAAATTATATAAGTCAATAACGTTATATATCCTAACCTAAGGCAACCTAACATCTCGGATGTAATATTTTACAACATTCCCGTCACTTCGGCCCCTACTTCTCGGTGGGAACATTATATACGTCTATAACGATATATATCCTAGCCTAAGGCAATCCTAACATCTCGGATGTAATATTTTACAACATTCCTGGCGTGCCATCACCTATTTCTCGGTGGGAACATTATATACGTCTATATCGCTATATATCCTAGCCTAAGGCAACCTAACATGTCGAGCGTAATATTTTACAACATTCCAGGCTCGTCGGCACCTACTTCTCGGTGGGAACTTTATATACGTCTATAACGTTATATATCCTAGCATAAGGCAACCTAACATCTCGGATGTAATATTTTACAACATTCCCGTCACTTCGGCCCCTACTTCTCGGTGGGAACATTATATACGTCTATAACGTTATATATCTTAGCCTAAGGCAATCCTAACACGTCGGATGTAATATTTTACAACATTCCTGGCGCGCCGACACCTATTTCTCGGTGGGAACATTATATACGTCTATATCCCTATATATACTAGCCTAAGGCAACCTATCGTGTCGAATGTAATATTTTACAGCATTCCTGGCGCGCCGGCACCTACTTCTCGGTGGGAATATTATATACGTCTATATCGCTATATATCCTAACCTAAGGCAACCTAACATCTCGGATGTAATATTTTACAACATTCCCGTCACTTCGGCCCCTACTTCTCGGTGGGAACATTATATACTTCTATAACGTTGTATATCTTAGCCTAAGGCAATCCTAACACCTCGGATGTAATATTTTACAACATTCCTGGCGCGCCGGCACCTATTTCTCGGTGGGAACATTACATACGTCTTTAACGCTATATATCCTAGCCTATGGCAACATAACTTGTCGAATATAATATTTTACAATATTCCTGGCGCGTCGGCAACTACTTCTCGGTGGGATCTGTATATACGTCTATAACGATATATATCCTAACCTAAGACAACTTAACATGTCGAATGTAATATTTTACCAAATTCCTGGCTCGTTGGCCCCTACTTCTCGGTGGGAACATTATATACGTCTATAACGTTATATATCCTAACCTAAGGCAACTTAACATGTCGAATGTAATGTTTCACCACATTCCTGGCTCGTTGGCCCCTACTTCTCGGTGGGAACATTATATACGTCTATAACGTTGTATATCTTAGCCTAAGGCAATCCTAACACCTCGGATGTAATATTTTACAACATTCCTGGCGCGCCGGCACCTATTTCTCGGTGGGAACATTACATACGTCTTTAACGCTATATATCCTAGCCTATGGCAACATAACTTGTCGAATATAATATTTTACAATATTCCTGGCGCGTCGGCAACTACTTCTCGGTGGGATCTGTATATACGTCTATAACGATATATATCCTAACCTAAGACAACTTAACATGTCGAATGTAATATTTTACCACATTCCTGGCTCGTTGGCCCCTACTTCTCGGTGGGAACATTATATACGTCTATAACGTTATATATCCTAACCTAAGGGAAACTAACATTTCGGATGTAATATTTTACATCATTCCTGGGGCGTCGGCCCCTATTTCTCGGTGGGAAAATTATATAAGTCAATAACGTTATATATCCTAACCTAAGGCAACCTAACATCTCGGATGTAATATTTTACAACATTCCCGTCACTTCGGCCCCTACTTCTCGGTGGGAACATTATATACGTCTATAACGATATATATCCTAGCCTAAGGCAATCCTAACATCTCGGATGTAATATTTTACAACATTCCTGGCGTGCCATCACCTATTTCTCGGTGGGAACATTATATACGTCTATATCGCTATATATCCTAGCCTAAGGCAACCTAACATGTCGAGCGTAATATTTTACAACATTCCAGGCTCGTCGGCACCTACTTCTCGGTGGGAACTTTATATACGTCTATAACGTTATATATCCTAGCATAAGGCAACCTAACATCTCGGATGTAATATTTTACAACATTCCCGTCACTTCGGCCCCTACTTCTCGGTGGGAACATTATATACGTCTATAACGTTATATATCTTAGCCTAAGGCAATCCTAACACGTCGGATGTAATATTTTACAACATTCCTGGCGCGCCGACACCTATTTCTCGGTGGGAACATTATATACGTCTATATCCCTATATATACTAGCCTAAGGCAACCTATCGTGTCGAATGTAATATTTTACAGCATTCCTGGCGCGCCGGCACCTACTTCTCGGTGGGAATATTATATACGTCTATATCGCTATATATCCTAACCTAAGGCAACCTAACATCTCGGATGTAATATTTTACAACATTCCCGTCACTTCGGCCCCTACTTCTCGGTGGGAACATTATATACTTCTATAACGTTGTATATCTTAGCCTAAGGCAATCCTAACACCTCGGATGTAATATTTTACAACATTCCTGGCGCGCCGGCACCTATTTCTCGGTGGGAACATTACATACGTCTTTAACGCTATATATCCTAGCCTATGGCAACATAACTTGTCGAATATAATATTTTACAATATTCCTGGCGCGTCGGCAACTACTTCTCGGTGGGATCTGTATATACGTCTATAACGATATATATCCTAACCTAAGACAACTTAACATGTCGAATGTAATATTTTACCAAATTCCTGGCTCGTTGGCCCCTACTTCTCGGTGGGAACATTATATACGTCTATAACGTTATATATCCTAACCTAAGGCAACTTAACATGTCGAATGTAATGTTTCACCACATTCCTGGCTCGTTGGCCCCTACTTCTCGGTGGGAACATTATATACGTCTATAACGTTGTATATCTTAGCCTAAGGCAATCCTAACACCTCGGATGTAATATTTTACAACATTCCTGGCGCGCCGGCACCTATTTCTCGGTGGGAACATTACATACGTCTTTAACGCTATATATCCTAGCCTATGGCAACATAACTTGTCGAATATAATATTTTACAATATTCCTGGCGCGTCGGCAACTACTTCTCGGTGGGATCTGTATATACGTCTATAACGATATATATCCTAACCTAAGACAACTTAACATTTCGGATGTAATATTTTACATCATTCCTGGGGCGTCGGCCCCTATTTCTCGGTGGGAAAATTATATAAGTCAATAACGTTATATATCCTAACCTAAGGCAACCTAACATCTCGGATGTAATATTTTACAACATTCCCGTCACTTCGGCCCCTACTTCTCGGTGGGAACATTATATACGTCTATAACGATATATATCCTAGCCTAAGGCAATCCTAACATCTCGGATGTAATATTTTACAACATTCCTGGCGTGCCATCACCTATTTCTCGGTGGGAACATTATATACGTCTATATCGCTATATATCCTAGCCTAAGGCAACCTAACATGACGAGCGTAATATTTTACAACATTCCAGGCTCGTCGGCACCTACTTCTCGGTGGGAACTTTATATACGTCTATAACGTTATATATCCTAGCATAAGGCAACCTAACATCTCGGATGTAATATTTTACAACATTCCCGTCACTTCGGCCCCTACTTCTCGGTGGGAACATTATATACGTCTATAACGTTATATATCTTAGCCTAAGGCAATCCTAACACGTCGGATGTAATATTTTACAACATTCCTGGCGCGCCGACACCTATTTCTCGGTGGGAACATTATATACGTCTATATCCCTATATATACTAGCCTAAGGCAACCTATCATGTCGAATGTAATATTTTACAGCATTCCTGGCGCGCCGGCACCTACTTCTCGGTGGGAATATTATATACGTCTATATCGCTATATATCATAGCCTAAGGCAACCTAACATGTCGAGCGTAATATTTTACAACATTTCTGGCTCGTTGGCCCCTACTTCTCGGTGGGAACATTATATACGTCTATAACGTTATATATTCTAACCTAAGGGAACCTAACATCTCGGATGTAATATTTTACTACATTCGTGGCGCGCCGACCGCTATTTCTCGATGGGAACATTATATACGTCTATGTCGCTATATATGCTAGCCTAAGGCAACCTAACATGTCGAGCGTAATATTTTACAACATTCGTGGCTCGTCGGCCCCTACTTCTCGGTGGGATCTTTATATACGTCTATAACGTTACATATCCTAGTCTAAGGCAACCTAACATCTCGGATGTAATATTTTACTACATTCCTGGCGCGCCGGCCCCTACTTTTCGGTGGGAACATTATATACGTCTGTAACGCTATATATCCTAGCCTAAGGCATTCCTAACATCTCGGAAGTAATATTTTACAACATTCCTAGCGCGTCGGCACCTACATCTCGGTGGGAACATTATGTACGTCTATAACGTTATATATCCTACCCTAAGGCAACCTAACATCTCGGATGTAATATTTTACTACATTCCTGGCACGTCGGCCCCTACTTCTCGGTGGGAACATTATATACGTCTATAACGCTATATATCCTAACCTAAGGCAACCTAACATCTCGGATGTAATATTTTACAACATTCCCGTCACTTCGGCCCCTACTTCTCGGTGGGAACATTATATACTTCTATAACGTTGTATATCTTAGCCTAAGGCAATCCTAACACCTCGGATGTAATATTTTACAACATTCCTGGCGCGCCGGCACCTATTTCTCGGTGGGAACATTACATACGTCTATATCGCTATATATACTACCCTAAGGCAACCTAACATGTCGAATGTAATATTTTACAGCATTCCTGGCACGTCGGCCCCTACTTCTCGGTGGGAACATTATATACGTCTATAACGCTATATATCCTAACCTAAGGCAACCTAACATCTCGGATGTAATATTTTACAACATTCCCGTCACTTCGGCCCCTACTTCTCGGTGGGAACATTATATACTTCTATAACGTTGTATATCTTAGCCTAAGGCAATCCTAACACCTCGGATGTAATATTTTACAACATTCCTGGCGCGCCGGCACCTATTTCTCGGTGGGAACATTACATACGTCTATATCGCTATATATACTAGCCTAAGGCAACCTAACATGTCGAATGTAATATTTTACAGCATTCCTGGCGCGCCGGCCCCTACTTCTCGGTGGGAACATTATATACGTCTATAACGTGATATATTCTAGCCTAAGGCAATCCCAATATCTCGGATGTAATATTTTACTACATTCGTGGCGCGCCGACCGCTATTTCTCGATGGGAACATTATATACGTCTATATCGCTATATATCCTAGCCTAAGGCAAACTAACATGTCGAATGTAATATTTTACAACATTCCCGTCACTTCGGCCCCTACTTCTCGGTGGGAACATTATATACGTCTATAACGTTATATATCCTAGCATAAGGCATCCTTACATGTCGAATGTAATATTTTACAATATTCCTGGCGCGTCGGAAACTACTTCTCGGTGGGAACAGTATATCCGTCTATAACGTTATATATCCTAACCTAAGGCAACTTAAATGTCGAATGTAATGTTTCACCACATTCCTGGCTCGTTGGCCCCTACTTCTCGGTGGGAACATTATATACGTCTATAACGTTGTATATCTTAGCCTAAGGCAATCCTAACACATCGGAAGTAATATTTTACAACATTCCTGGCGCGCCGGCACCTATTTCTCGGTGGGAACATTACATACGTCTATATCGCTATATATACTAGCCTAAGGCAACCTAACATGTCGAATGTAATATTTTACAGCATTCCTGGCGCGCCGGCCCCTACTTCTCGGTGGGAACATTATATACGTCTATAACGTGATATATCCTAGCCTAAGGCAATCCTAACATCTCGGATGTAATATTTTACTACATTCGTGGCGCACCGACCTCTATTTCTCGATGGGAACATTATATACGTCTATATCGCTATATATCCTAGCGTAAGGCAACCTAACATGTCGAGGGTAATATTTTACAACATTCCTGGCTCGTCGGCACCTACTTCTCGGTGGGAACTTTATATACGTCTATAACGTTATATATCCTGGCATAAGGCATCCTTACATGTCGAATGTAATATTTTATAATATTCCTGGCGCGTCGGCAACTACTTCTCGGTGGGAACAGTATATCCGTCTATAACGTTATATATCCTAACCTAAGGCAACTTAACATGTCGAATGTAATGTTTCACCACATTCCTGGCACGTCGGCCCCTACTTCTCGGTGGGAACATTATATATGTCTATAACGCTATACATCCTAACCTAAGGCAACCTAACATCTCGGATGTAATATTTTACTACATTCCTGGCACGTCGGCCCCTACTTCTCGGTGGGAACATTATATACGTCTATAACGCTATATATCCTAGCCTAAGGCAAACTAACATGTCGAATGTAATATTTTACAACATTCCCGTCACTTCGGCCCCTACTTCTCGGTGGGAACATTATATACGTCTATAACGTTGTATATCTTAGCCTAAGGCAATCCTAACACCTCGGAAGTAATATTTTACAACATACCTGGCGCGCCGGCACCTATTTCTCGGTGGGAACATTACATACGTCTATATCGCTATATATACTAGCCTAAGGCAACCTAACATGTCGAATGTAATATTTTACAGCATTCCTGGCGCGCCGGCCCCTACTTCTCGGTGGGAACATTATATACGTCTATAACGCTATATATCTTAGCCTAAGGCAATCCTAACACCTCGGATGTAATATTTTACAACATTCCCGGCGCGCCGGCACCTATTTCTCGGTGGGAACTTTATATACGTCTACAACGCTATATATCTTAGCCTAAGGCAATCCTAACATCTCGGATGTAATATTTTGCAACATTCCTGGCGCGCCGGCACCTATTTCTCGGTGGGAACATTATATACGTCTATAACATTACATATCCTAGCCTAAGGCAACCTAACATCTCGGATGTAATATTTTACTACATTCCTGGCGCGCCGACCGCTATTTCTCGATGGGAACATTATATACGTCTATAACGCCATATATCCTAACCTAAGGCAACCTAACATGTCGAGCGTAATATTTTACAACATTCCTGGCTCGTCGGCACCTACTTCGAGGTGGGAACTTTATATACGTCTATAACGTCATATATCCTAGCATAAGGCATCCTTATATGTCGAATATAATATTTTACATTATTCCTGGCGCGTCGGCAACTACTTCTCGGTGGGAACTGTATATACGTCTATAACGTTATATATCCTAACCTAAGACAACTTAACATGTCGAGCGTAATATTTTACAACATTCCTGGCTCGTCGGCACCTACTTCGAGGTGGGAACTTTATATACGGCTATAACGTTATATATCCTAGCATAAGGCATCCTTACATGTCGAATGTTATATTTTACAATATTCCTGGCTCGTCGGCCCCTACTCCTCGGTGGGAACATTATATACGCCTATAACGTTATATATTCTAGTCTAAGGCAACCTAACATCTCGGATGTAATATTTTACTACATTCGTGGCGCACCGGCCCCTACTTCTCGGTGGGAACATTATATACGTCTATAACGTTATATATCCTAGCCTAAGGCAATCCTAACATCTCGGATGTCATATTTTACAACATTCCTGGCGCGTCGGCACCTACTTCTCGGTGGGAACATTAAATACGTCTATAACGTTATATATCCAAACCTAAGGCAACCTAACAACTCGGATGTAATGTTTTACAACATTCCTGGCGTGTCGGCCCCTATTTCTCGGTGGGAATATTATATACGTCTTTAACGCTATATGTCCTAGCCTGAAACAACCTAACATGTCGAATGTAATATTTTACAATATTCCTGGCGCGTCGGCAACTACTTCTCGGTGGGAACAGTATATACGTCTATAACGTTATATATCCTAACCTAAGGCAACTTAACATGTCGGATGTAATATTTTACAACATACCTGGCGCGTCGGCACCTCCTTCTCGGTGGGAACATTATGAACGTCTATAACGTTATATATCCTAACCTAAGGGAACCTAACACTTCGGATGTAATGTTTTACAACATTCCTGGCGTGTCGGCCCCTATTTCTCGGTGGGAACATTATATACGTCTTTAGCGATATATATCCTAGCCTAAGGCAATCCTAACATGTCGAAAGTATAATTTTACAACATTCCTGACGCGTCGGCCCCTATTTCTCCGTGGGGACATTATATAAGTCAATAACGTTATATATCCTAACCTAAGGCAACCTAACATCTCGGATGTAATATTTTACTACATTCCTGGCGCGCTGGCCCCTACTTCTCGGTGGGAACATTATATACGTCTATAACGCCATATATCCTAACCTAAGGCAACCTAACATCTCGGATGTAATATTTTACTACATTCCTGGCACGTCGGCCCCTACTTCTCGGAGGGAACATTATATACGTCTATAACGCTATATATCCTAACCTAAGGCAACCTAACATCTCGGATGTAATATTTTACTACATTCCTGTCACGTCGGCCCCTACTTCTCGGTGGGAACATTATATACGTCTATAACGCTATATATCCTAGCCTAAGGCAAACTAACATGTCGAATGTAATATCTTACAACATTCCCGTCACTTCGGCCCCTACTTCTCGGTGGGAATATTATATAGGTCTTTAACGCTATATGTCCTAGCCTGAGACAACCTAACATGTCGAATGTAATATTTTACAATATTCCTGGCGCGTCGGCAACTACTTCTCGGTGGGAACGTCATATACGTCTATAACGTTGTATATCCTAACCTAAGGCAACCTAACATTTCGGATGTAATATTTTACAACATTCCTGG
Source organism: Xylocopa violacea (assembly GCA_963969225.1). Classification (NCBI taxonomy): domain Eukaryota; kingdom Metazoa; phylum Arthropoda; class Insecta; order Hymenoptera; family Apidae; genus Xylocopa; species Xylocopa violacea. The sequence continues at coordinate 4,398,027 of CAXAJV010000678.1, forward strand.
CGCGTCGGCACCTCCTTCTCGGTGGGAACATTATATACGTCTATATCGCTATATATCCTAGCCCAAGGCAACCTAACATGTCGAGCGTAATATTTTACAACATTCCTGGCTCGTCGGCACCTACTTCTCGGTGGGAACTTTATATACGTCTATAACGTTATATATCCTAGCATAAGGCATCCTTACATGTCGAATGTAATATTTTACAATATTCCTGGCGCGTCGGCAACTACTTCTCGGTGGGAATAGTATATCCATCTATAACGTTATATATCCTAACCTAAGGCAACTTAACATGTCGAATGTAATGTTTCACCACATTCCTGGCTCGTTGGCGCCTACTTCTCGGTGGGAACATTATATACGTCTATAACGTTATATATCTTAGCCTAAGGCAATCCTAACACCTCGGATGTAATATTTTACAACATTCCTGGCGCGCCGGCACCTATTTCTCAGTGGGAACATTATATACGTCTATATCGCTATATATCCTAGCCTAAGGCAACCTAACATGTCGAGCGTAATATTTTACAACACTCCTGGCTCGTCGGCACCTACTTCGATGTGGGAACTTTATATACGTCTATAACGTTATATATCCTAGCATGAGGCATTCTTACAGGTCGAATGTAATATTTTACAATATTCCTGGCTCGTCGGCCCCTACTCCTCGGTGGGAACATTATATACACCTATAACGCGATATATCCGAGCCTAAGGCAACCTAACACCTCGGATGTAATGTTTTACAACATTCCTGGCATGTCGGCCCCTATTTCTCGGTGGGAACATTATATACGTCTTTAAAGATATATATCCTAGCCTAAGGCAATCCTAACATCTCGGATGTAATATTTTACAATATTCCTGGCTCGTCGGCCCCCTTCTTCTCGGTGGGAACATTATATACGTCTATAACGCTATATATCCTAACCTAAGGCAACCTAACATCTCGGATGTAATACTTAACTACATTCCTGGCACGTCGGCCCCTACTTCTCGGTGGGAACATTATATACGTCTATAACGTTATATATCCTAGCCTAAGGCAATCCGAACATCTCGGATGTCACATTTTACAACATTCCTGGCGCGTCGGCACCTACTTCTCGGTGGGAACATTAAATACGTCTATAACGTTATATATCCTAACCTAAGGCAACCTAACACCTTGGATGTAATGTTTTACAACATTCCTGGCGTGTCGGCCCCTATTTCTCGGTGGAAACATTATATACGTCTTTAGCGATATATATCCTAGCCTAAGGCAATCCTAACATGTCGAAAGTATAATTTTACAACATTCCTGACGCGTCGGCCCCTATTTCTCCGTTGGAACATTATATAAGTCAATAACGTTATATATCCTAACCTAAGGCAACCTAACATCTCGGATGTAATATTTTACTACATTCCTGGCGCGCTGGCCCCTACTTCTCGGTGGGAACATTATATACGTCTATAACGCCATATATCCTAACCTAAGGCAACCTAACATGTCGAGCGTAATATTTTACAACATTCCTGGCTCGTCGGCACCTACTTCGAGGTGGGAACTTTATATACGTCTATAACGTTATATATCCTAGCATAAGGCATCCTTACATGTCGAATATAATATTTTACATTATTCCTGGCGCGTCGGCAACTACTTCTCGGTGGGAACTGTATATACGTCTATAACGTTATATATCCTAACCTAAGACAACTTAACATGTCGAGCGTAATATTTTACAACATTCCTGGCGTGTCGGCCCCTATTTCTCGGTGGGAACATTATATACGTCTTTAAAGATATATATCCTAGCCTAAGGCAACCTAACATCTCGGATGTAATATTTTACTACATTCGTGGCGCACCGGCCCCTACTTCTCGGTGGGAACATTATATACATCTATAACGTTATATATCCTAGCCTAAGGCAATCCTAACATCTCGGATGTAATATTTTACAACATTCCTGGCGCGTCGGCACCTACTTCTCGGTGGGAACGTTATATATGTCTGTAACGCTATATGTCCTAGCCTGAGACAACCTAACATGTCGAATATAATATTTTACATTATTCCTGGCGCGTCGGCAACTACTTCTCGGTGGGAACTGTATATACGTCTATAACGTTATATATCCTAACCTAAGGCAACTTAACATGTCGGATGTAATATTTTACAACATACCTGGCGCGTCGGCACCTCCTTCTCGGTGGGAACATTATGAGCGTCTATAACGTTATATATCCTAACCTAAGGGAACCTAACACTTCGGATGTAATGTTTTACAACATTCCTGGCGTGTCGGCCCCTACTTCTCGGTGGGAACATTATATACGTCTATAACGCTATATATCCTAGCCTAAGGCAAACTAACATGTCGAATGTAATATTTTACAACATTCCCGTCACTTGGGCCCCTACTTCTCGGTGGGAACATTATATACGCCTATAACGTTATATATTCTAGTCTAAGGCAACCTAACATCTCGGATGTAATATTTTACTACATTCGTGGCGCACCGGCCCCTACTTCTCGGTGGGAACATTATATGCGTCTATAACGTTATATATCCTAACCTAAGGGAACCTAACACCTCGGATGTAATGTTTTACAACATTCCTGGCGTGTCGGCCCCTATTTCTCGTTGGGAATATTATATACGTCTTTAACGCTATATGTCCTAGCCTGAGACAACCTAACATGTCGAATGTAATATTTTACAATATTCCTGGCGCGTCGGCAACTACTTCTCGGTGGGAACAGTATATACGTCTATAACGTTATATATCCTAACCTAAGGCAACATAACATGTCGGATGTAATATTTTACAACATACCTGGCGCGTCGGCACCTCCTTCTCGGTGGGAACATTATGAGCGTCTATAACGTTATATATCCTAACCTAAGGGAACCTAACACTTCGGATGTAATGTTTTACAACATTCCTGGCGTGTCGGCCCCTATTTCTCGGTGGGAACATTATATATGTCAGTAACGCTATATGTCCTAGCCTGAGACAACCTAACATGTCGAATATAATGTTTTACATTATTCCTGGCGCGTCGGCAACTACTTCTCGGTGGGAACATTATATACGCCTATAACGCTATATATCCGAACCTAAGGCAACCTAACACCTTGGATGTAATGTTTTACAACATTCCTGGCGTGTCGGCCCCTATTTCTCGGTGGAAACATTATATACGTCTTTAGCGATATATATCCTAGCCTAAGGCAATCCTAACATGTCGAAAGTATAATTTTACAACATTCCTGACGCGTCGGCCCCTATTTCTCCGTTGGAACATTATATAAGTCAATAACGTTATATATCCTAACCTAAGGCAACCTAACATCTCGGATGTAATATTTTACTACATTCCTGGCGCGCTGGCCCCTACTTCTCGGTGGGAACATTATATACGTCTATAACGCCATATATCCTAACCTAAGGCAACCTAACATGTCGAGCGTAATATTTTACAACATTCCTGGCTCGTCGGCACCTACTTCGAGGTGGGAACTTTATATACGTCTATAACGTTATATATCCTAGCATAAGGCATCCTTACATGTCGAATATAATATTTTACAACATTCCCGTCACTTGGGCCCCTACTTCTCGGTGGGAACATTATATACGCCTATAACGTTATATATTCTAGCCTAAGGCAAACTAACATGTCGAATGTAATATTTTACAACATTCCCGTCACTTGGGCCCCTACTTCTCGGTGGGAACATTATATACGCCTATAACGTTATATATTCTAGTCTAAGGCAACCTAACATCTCGGATGTAATATTTTACTACATTCGTGGCGCACCGGCCCCTACTTCTCGGTGGGAACATTATATGCGTCTATAACGTTATATATCCTAACCTAAGGGAACCTTACACCTCGGATGTAATGTTTTACAACATTCCTGGCGTGTCGGCCCCTATTTCTCGGTGGGAATATTATATACGTCTTTAACGCTATATGTCCTAGCCTGAGACAACCTAACATGTCGAATGTAATATTTTACAATATTCCTGGCGCGCTGGCCCCTACTTCTCGGTGGGAACATTATATACGTCTATAACGCTATATATCCTAACCTAAGGCAACCTAACATCTCGGAAGCAATATTTTACTACATTCCTGGCACGTCGGCCCCAACTTCTCGGTGGGAACATTATATACGTCTATAACGCTATATATCCTAGCCTAAGGCAAACTAACATGTCGAATGTAATATTTTACAACATTCCCGTCACTTCGGCCCCTACTTCTCGGTGGGAATATTATATACGTCTTTAACGCTATATGTCCTAGCCTGAGACAACCTAACATGTCGAACGTAATATTTTACAATATTCCTGGCGCATCGGCAACTACTTCTCGGTGGGAACGTCATATACGTCTATAACGTTGTATATCCTAACCTAAGGCAACCTAACATCTCGGATGTAATATTTTACAACATTCCTGGCGCGTCGGCACCTCCTTCTCGGTGGGAACATTATGTACGTCTATAACGTTATATATCTTAGCCTAAGGCAATCCTAACACCTCGGATGAAATATTTTACAACATTCCTGGCGCGCCGGCACCTATTTCTCAGTGGGAACATTATATACGTCTATATCGCTATATATACTAGCCTAAGGCAACCTAACATGTCGAGTGTAATATTTTACATCATTCCTGGCGCGCCGGCCCCTACTTCTCGGTGGGAACATTATATACGTCTATAACGTTATATATCTTAGCCTAAGGCAATCCTAACACCTCGGATGTAATATTTTACAACATTCCTGGCGCGCCGGCACCTATTTCTCAGTGGGAACATTATATACGTCTATATCGCTATATATCCTAGCCTAAGGCAACCTAACATGTCGAGCGTAATATTTTACAACATTCCTGGCTCGTCGGCACCTACTTCGAGGTGGGAACTTTATATACGTCTATAACGTTATATATCCTAGCATAAGGCATCCTTACATGTCGAATGTAATATTTTACAATATTCCTGGCTCGTCGGCCCCTACTCCTCGGTGGGAGCATTATATACGCCTATAACGCTATATATCCGAGCCTAAGGCAACCTAACACCTCGGATGTAATGTTTTACAACATTCCTGGCGTGTCGGCCCCTACTCCTCGGTGGGAACATTATATACGTCTTTAAAGATATATATCCTAGCCTAAGGCAACCTAACATCTCGGATGTAATATTTTACAACATACCTGGCGCGTCGGCACCTCCTTCTCGGTGGGAACATTATGAGCGTCTATAACGTTATATATCCTAACGTAAGGGAACCTAACACTTCGGATGTAATGTTTTACAACATTCCTGGCGTGTCGGCCCCTATTTCTCGGTGGGAACATTATATATGTCTGTAACGCTATATGTCCTAGCCTGAGACAACCTAACATGTCGAATATAATATTTTACATTATTCTTGGCGCGTCGGCAACTACTTCTCGGTGGGAAATGTATATACGTCTATAACGTTATATATCCTAACCTAAGACAACTTAACATGTCGAGCGTAATATTTTACAACATTCCTGGCTCGTCGGCCCCTACTCCTCGGTGGGAACATTATATACGCCTATAACGCTATATATCCGAGCCTAAGGCAACCTAACATCTCGGATGTAATATTTTACTACATTCCTGGCGCGCTGGCCCCCACTTCTCGGTGGGAACATTATATACGTCTATAACGCCATATATCCTAACCTAAGGCAACCTAACATGCCGAGCGTAATATTTTACAACATTCCTGGCTCGTCGGCCCCTACTCCACGGTGGGAACATTATATACGCCTATAACGCTATATATCCGAGCCTAAGGCAACCTAACACCTCGGATGTAATGTTTTGCAACATTCCTGGCGTGTCGGCCCCTATTTCTCGGTGGGAACATTATATATGTCTTTAACGATATATATCCTAGCCTAGGGCAATCCTAACATGTCGAAAGTATAATTTTACAACATTCCGGACGCGTCGGCACCTATTTCTCCGTGGGAACATTATATAAGTCAATAACGCTATATATCCAAACCTAAGGCAACCTAACATCTCGGATGTAATATTTTACCACATTCCTGGCGCGCTGGCCCCTACTTCTCGGTGGGAACATTATATACGTCTATACCGCTATATATCCTAACCTAAGGCAACCTAACATCTCGGATGTAATATTTTACTACATTCCTGGCACGTCGGCCCCTACTTCTCGGTGGGAACATTATATACATCTATAACGCTATATATCCTAGCCTAAGACAAACTAACATGTCGAATGTAATATTTTACAACATTCCCGTCACTTCGGCCCCTACTTCTCGGTGGGAATATTATATACGTCTTTAACGCTATATGTCCTAGCCTGAGACAACCTAACATGTCGAATGTAATATTTTACAATATTACTGGCGCGTCGGCAACTACTTCTCGGTGGGAACGTCATATACGTCTATAACGTTATATATCGTAACCTAAGGCAACTTAACATGTGGAATGTAATGTTTCACCACATTCCTGGCTCGTTGGCGCCTACTTCTCGGTGGGAACATTATATACGTCTATAACATTATATATCTTAGCCTAAGGCAATCCTAACACCTCGGATGTAATATTTTACAACATTCCTGGCGCGCCGGCACCTATTTCTCAGTGGGAACATTATATACGTCTATATCGCTATATATCCTAGCCTAAGGCAACCTAACATGTCGATCGTAATATTTTACAACATTCCTGGCTCGTCGGCACCTACTTCGAGGTGGGAACTTTATATACGTCTATAACGTTATATATCCTAGCATAAGGCATTCTTACATGTCGAATGTAATATTTTCCAATATTCCTGGCTCGTCGGCCCCTACTCCTCGGTGGGAATATTATATACGCCTATAACGCTATATATCCGAGCCTAAGGCAACCTAACACCTCGGATGTAATGTTTTACAACATTCCTGGCGTGTCGGCCCCTATTTCTCGGTGGGAACATTATATACGTCTTTAACGATATATATCCTAGCCTAAGGCAATCCTAACATCTCGGATGTAATATTTTACAATATTCCTGTCTCGTCGGCCCCTACTTCTCGGTGGGAACATTATATACGCCTATAACGCTATATATCCGAGCCTAGGGCAACCTAACACCTCGGATGTAATGTTTTACAACATTCCTGGCGTGTCGGCCCCTATTTCTCGGTGGGAACTTTATATACGTCTTTAACGATATATATCCTAGCCTAAGGCAATCCTAACATCTCGGATGTAATATTTTACAATATTCCTGTCTCGTCGGCCCCTACTTCTCGGTGGGAACATTATATACGTCTATAACGCTATATATCCTAACCTAAGGCAACCTAACATCTCGGATGTAATATTTAACTACATTCCTGGCACGTCGGCCCCTACTTCTCGGTGGGAACATTATATACGCCTATAACGCTATATATCCGAGCCTAAGGCAACCTAACACCTCGGATGTAATGTTTTACAACATTCCTGGCGTGTCGGCCCCTATTTCTCGGTGGGAACATTATATACGTCTTTAACGATATATATCCTAGCCTAAGGCAATCCTAACATGTCGAAAGTATAATTTTACATCATTTTTGACGCGTCGGCCCCTATTTCTCCGTGGGAACATTATATAAGTCAATAACGTTATATATCCTAACCAAAGGCAACCTGACATCTCGGATGTAATATTTTACTACATTCCTGGCGCGCTGGCCCCTACTTCTCGGTGGGAACATTATATACGTCTATAACGCCATATATCCTAACCTAAGGCAACCTATCATCTCGGATGTAATATTTTACTACATTCCTGGCACGTCGGTCCCTACTTCTCGGTGGGGACATTATATACGTCTATAACGTTATATATCCTAACCTAAGGCAATCCTAACATCTCGGATGTAATATTTTACTACATTCGTGGCGCGCCGACCGCTATTTCTCGATGGGAACATTATACACGTCTATATCGCTATATATCCTAGCCTAAAGCAACCTAACATGTCGAGCGTAATATTTTACAACATTCCTGGCTCGTCGGCACCTACTACTCGGTGGGAACTTTATATACGTCTATAACGTTATATATCCTAGCATAAGGCATCCTTACATGTCGAATGTAATATTTTACAATATTCCTGGCGCGTCGGCAACTACTTCTCGGTGGGAACAGTATATCCGTCTATAACGTTATATATCCTAACCTAAGGCAACTTAACATGTCGAATGTAATGTTTCACCACATTCCTGGCTCGTCGGCACCTACTTCGAGGTGGGAACTTTATATACGTCTATAACGCTATATATCCTAGCATAAGGCATCCTTACATGTCGAATGTAATATTTTACAATATTCCTGGCTCGTCGGTCCCTACTCCTCGGTGGGAACATTATATACGCCTATAACGCTATATATCCGAGCCTAAGGCAACCTAACACCTCGGATGTAATGTTTTACAACATTCCTGGCGTGTCGGCACCTATTTCTCGGTGCGAACATTATATATGTCTTTAACGATATATATCCTAGCCTAAGGCAATCCTAACATGTCGAAAGTATAATTTTACAACATTCCTGACGCGTCGGCACCTATTTCTCCGTGGGAACATTATATAAGTCAATAACGTTATATATCCTAACCTAAGGCAACCTAACATCTCGGATGTAATATTTTACTACATTCCTGGTGCGCTGGCCCCTACTTCTCGGTAGGAACATTATATGCGTCTATAACGCTATATATCCTAACCTAAGGCAACCTAACATCTCGGATGCAATATTTTACTACATTCCTGGCGCGCCTGCACCTATTTCTCAGTGGGAACATTATATACGTCTATATCGCTATATATACTAGCCTAAGGCAACCTAACATGTCGAGTGTAATATTTTACATCATTCCTGGCACGCCGGCCCCTACTTCGAGGTGGGAACTTTATATACGTCTATAACGTTATATATCCTAGCATAAGGCATCCTTACATGTCGAATGTAATATTTTACAATATTCCTGGCTCGTCGGCCCCTACTCCTCGGTGGGAGCATTATATATGCCTATAACGCTATATATCCGAGCCTAAGGCAACCTAACACCTCGGATGTAATGTTTTACAACATTCCTGGCGTGTCGGCCCCTACTTCTCGGTGGGAACATTATATACGTCTTTAAAGATATATATCCTAGCCTAAGGCAACCTAACATCTCGGATGTAATATTTTACTACATTCGTGGCGCACCGGCCCCTACTTCTCGGTGGGAACATTATATACATCTATAACGTTATATATCCTAGCCTAAGGCAATCCTAACATCTCGGATGTAATATTTTACAACATACCTGGCGCGTCGGCACCTCCTTCTCGGTGGGGACATTATGAGCGTCTATAACGTTATATATCCTAACCTAAGGGAACCTAACACTTCGGATGTAATGTTTTACAACATTCCTGGCGTGTCGGCCCCTATTTCTCGGTGGGAACATTATATATGTCTGTAACGCTATATGTCCTAGCCTGAGACAACCTAACATGTCGAATATAATATTTTACATTATTCCTGGCGCGTCGGCCACTACTTCTCGGTGGGAACTGTATATACGTCTATAACGTTATATATCCTAACCTAAGACAACTTAACATGTCGAGCGTAATATTTTACAACATTCCTGGCTCGTCGGCCCCTACACATCGGTGGGAACATTATATACGCCTATAACGCTATATATCCGAGCCTAAGGCAACCTAACACCTCGGATGTAATGTTTTACAACATTCCTGGCGTGTCGGCACCTATTTCTCGGTGCGAACATTATATATGTCTTTAACGATATATATCCTAGCCTAAAGCAATCCTAACATGTCGAAAGTATAATTTTACAACATTCCTGACGCGTCGGCACCTATTTCTCCGTGGGAACATTATATAAGTCAATAACGTTATATATCCTAACCTAAGGCAACCTAACATCTCGGATGTAATATTTTACTACATTCCTGGTGCGCTGGCCCCTACTTCTCGGTAGGAACATTATATACGTCTATAACGCTATATATCCTAACCTAAGGCAACCTAACATCTCGGATGCAATATTTTACTACATTCCTGGCGCGCCTGCACCTATTTCTCAGTGGGAACATTATATACGTCTATATCGCTATATATACTAGCCTAAGGCAACCTAACATGTCGAGTGTAATATTTTACATCATTCCTGGCACGCCGGCCCCTACTTCTCGGTGGGAACATTATATACGTCTATAACGCTATATATCCTAGCCTAAGGCAAACTAACATGTCGAATGTAATATTTTACAACATTCCCGTCACTTCGACCCCTACTTCTCGGTGGGAACATTATATACGTCTATAACGTTATCTATCCTAGCCTAAGGCAATCCTAACATCTCGGATGTAATATTTTACAACATTCCTGGAGCGCCGGCACCTATTTCTCAGTGGGAACATTATATACGCATATATCGCTATATATACTAGCCTAAGGCAATCCTAACATGTCGAAAGTATAATTTTACAACATTCCTGACGCGTCGGCCCCTATTTCTACGTGGGAACATTATATAAGTCAATAACGTTATATATCCTAACCTAAGGCAACCTAACATCTCGGATGTAATATTTTACTACATTCCTGGCGCGCTGGCCCCTACTTCTCGGTGGGAACATTATATACGTCTATAACGTTATATATCCTAACCTAAGGAAACCTAACATCTCGGATGTAATATTTTACTACATTCGTTGCGCACCGGCCCCTACTTCTCGGTGGGAACATTATATGCGTCTATAACGTTATATATCCTAACCTAAGGGAACCTTACACCTCGGATGTAATGTTTTACAACATTCCTGGCGTGTCGGCCCCTATCTCTCGGTGGGAATATTATATACGTCTTTAACGCTATATGTCCTAGCCTGAGACAACCTAACATGTCGAATGTAATATATTACAACATTCCTGGCTCGTCGGCACCTACTTCTCGGTGGGAACTTTATATACGTCTATAACGTTACATATCCTAGCATAAGGCAACCTTACATGTCGAATGTAATATTTTACAATATTCCTGGCGCTTCGGCAACTACTTCTCGGTGGGAACAGTATATACGTCTATAACGTTATATATCCTAACCTAAGACAACTTAACATGTCGAGCGTAATATTTTACAATATTCCTGGCTCGTCGGTCCCTACTCCTCGGTGGGAACATTATATACGCCTATAACGCTATATATCCGAGCCTAAGGCAACCTAACACCTCGGATGTAATGTTTTACAACATTCCTGGCGTGTCGGCACCTATTTCTCGGTGGGAACATTATATATGTCTTTAACGATATATATCCTAGCCTAAGGCAATCCTAACATGTCGAAAGTATAATTTTACAACATTCCTGACGCGTCGGCACCTATTTCTCCGTGGGAACATTATATAAGTCAATAACGTTATATATCCTAACCTAAGGCAACCTAACATCTCGGATGTAATATTTTACTACATTCCTGGCGCGCTGGCCCCTACTTCTCGGTGGGAACATTATATACGTCTATAACGCTATATATCCTAACCTAAGGCAACCTAACATCTCGGATGCAATATTTTACTACATTCCTGGCACGTCGGCCCCTACTTCTCGGTGGGCACATTATATACGTCTATAACGCTATATATACTAGCCTAAGGCAAACTAACATGTCGAATGTAATATTTTACAACATTCCCGTCACTTCGGCCCCTACTTCTCGGTGGGAATATTATATACGTCTTTAACGCTATATGTCCTAGCCTGAGACAACCTAACATGTCGAACGTAATATTTTACAATATTCCTGGCGCATCGGCAACTACTTCTCGGTGGGAACGTCATATACGTCTATAACGTTGTATATCCTAACCTAAGGCAACCTAACATCTCGGATGTAATATTTTACAACATTCCTGGCGCGTCGGCACCTCCTTCTCGGTGGGAACATTATGTACGTCTATAACGTTATATATCTTAGCCTAAGGCAATCCTAACACCTCGGATGAAATATTTTACAACATTCCTGGCGCGCCGGCACCTATTTCTCAGTGAGAACATTATATACGTCTATATCGCTATATATACTAGCCTAAGGCAACCTAACATGTCGAGTGTAATATTTTACATCATTCCTGGCGCGCCGGCCCCTACTTCTCGGTGGGAACATTATATACGTCTATAACGCTATATATCCTAGCCTAAGGCAAACTAACATGTCGAATGTAATATTTTACAACATTCCCGTCACTTCGACCCCTACTTCTCGGTGGGAACATTATATACGTCTATAACGTTATATATCCTAGCGTAAGGCAATCCTAACATCTCGGATGTAATATTTTACAACATTCCTGGCGCGCCGGCACCTATTTCTCAGTGGGAACATTATATACGTATATATCGCTATATATACTAGCCTAAGGCAATCCTAACATGTCGAAAGTATAATTTTACAACATTCCTGACGCGTCGGCACCTATTTCTCCGTGGGAACATTATATAAGTCAATAACGTTATATATCCTAACCTAAGGCAACCTAACATCTCGGATGTAATATTTTACTACATTCCTGGAGCGCTGGCCCCTAATTCTCGGTGGGAACATTATATACGTCTATAACGCCATATATCCTCACCTAAGGCAACCTAACATCTCGGATGTAATATTTTACTACATTCCTGGCACGTCGGCCTCTACTTCTCGGTGGGAACATTATATACGTCTATAACGCTATATATCCTAGCCTAAGGCAAACTAACATGTCGAATGTAATATTTTACAACATTCCAGTCACTTCGGCCCCTACTTCTCGGTGGGAACATTATATACGTCTATAACGCTATATATCTTAGCCTAAGGCAATCCTAACATCTCGGATGTAATATTTTACAACATTCCTGGCGCGCCGGCACCTATTTCTCGGTGGGAACATTATATTCGTCTATAACTTTACATATCCTAGCCTAAGGCAACCTAACATCTCGGATGTAATATTTTACTACATTCCTGGCGCGCCGGCCCCTACTTCTCGGTGGGAACATTATATACGTCTATAACGCCATATATCCTAACCTAAGGCAACCTAACATCTCGAATGTAATATTTTACAATATTCCTGGCGCGTCGGCAACTACTTCTCGGTGGGAACGTTATATACGTCTATAACGTTGTATATCCTAACTTAAGGCAACCTAACATCTCGGATGTAATATTTTACAACATTCCTGGCGCGTCGGCACCTCCTTCTCGGTGGGAACATTATGTACGTCTATAGCGTTATATATCCTAACCTAAGGCAATCCTAACATCTCGGATGTAATATTTTACTACATTCGTGGCGCGCCGACCGCTATTTCTCGATGGGAACATTATATACGTCTATATCGATATATATCCTAGCCTAAGGCAACCTAACATGTCGAGCGTAATATTTTACAACATTCCTGGCTCGTCGGCACCTACTTCTCGGTGGGAACTTTATATACGTCTATAACGTTATATATCCTAGCATAAGGTATCCTTACATGTCGAATGTAATATTTTACAATATTCCTGGCGAGTCGGAAACTACTTCTCGGTGGGAACAGTATATCCATCTATAACGTTATATATCCTAACCTAAGGCAACTTAACATGTCGAATGTAATGTTTCACCACATTCCTGGCTCGTTGGCGCCTACTTCTCGGTGGGAACATTATATACGTCTATAACGATATATATCTTAGCCTAAGGCAATCCTAACACCTCGGATGTAATATTTTACAACATTCCTGGCGCGCCGGCACCTATTTCTCAGTGGGAACATTATATACGTCTATATCGCTATATATCCTAGCCTAAGGCAACCTAACATGTCGAGCGTAATATTTTACAACATTCCTGGCTCGTCGGCACCTACTTCGAGGTGGGAACTTTATATACGTCTATAACGTTATATATCCTAGCATAAGGCATCCTTACATGTCGAGCGTAATATTTTACAATATTCCTGGCTCGTCGGCCCCTACTTCTCGGTGGGAACATTATATACGTCTATAACGTTATATATCCTAACCTAAGGGAACCTAACACCGCGGACGTGGTGTTTTACAACATTCCTGGCGTGTCGGCCCCTATTTCTCGGTGGGAATATTATATACGTCTTTAACGCTATATGTCCTAGCCTGAGACAACCTAACATGTCGAATGTAATATTTTACAATATTCCTGGCGCGTCGGCAACTACTTCTCGGTGGGAACAGTATATACGTCTATAACGTTATATATCCTAACCTAAGGCAACTTAACATGTCGGATGTAATATTTTACAACATACCTGGCGCGTCGGCACCTCCTTCTCGGTGGGAACATTATGAGCGTCTATAACGTTATATATCCTAACCTAAGGGAACCTAACACTTCGGATGTAATGTTTTACAACATTCCTGGCGTGTCGGCCCCTATTTCTCGGTGGGAACATTATATATGTCTGTAACGCTATATGTCCTAGCCTGAGACAACCTAACATGTCGAATATAATATTTTACATTATTCCTGGCGCGTCGGCAACTACTTCTCGGTGGGAACTGTATATACGTCTATAACGTTATATATCCTAACCTAAGACAACTTAACATGTCGAGCATAATATTTTACAATATTCCTGGCTCGTCGGTCCCTACTCCTCGGTGGGAACATTATATACGCCTATAACGCTATATATCCGAGCCTAAGGCAACCTAACACCTCGGATGTAATGTTTTACAACATTCCTGGCGTGTCGGCACCTATTTCTCGGTGGGAACATTATATATGTCTTTAACGATATATATCCTAGCCTAAGGCAATCCTAACATGTCGAAAGTATAATTTTACAACATTCCTGACGCGTCGGCACCTATTTCTCCGTGGGAACATTATATAAGTCAATAACGTTATATATCCTAACCTAAGGCAACCTAACATCTCGGATGTAATATTTTACTACATTCCTGGCGCGCTGGCCCCTACTTCTCGGAGGGAACATTATATACGTCTATAACGCTATATATCCTAACCTAAGGCAACCTAACATCTCGGAAGCAATATTTTACTACATTCCTGGCACGTCGGCCCCTACTTCTCGGTGGGAACATTATATACGTCTATAACGCTATATATCCTAGCCTAAGGCAAACTAACATGTGGAATGTAATATTTTACAACATTCCCGTCACTTCGACCCCTACTTCTCGGTGGGAACATTATATACGTCTATAACGTTATATATCCTAGCCTAAGGCAATCCTAACATCTCGGATGTAATATTTTACAACATTCCTGGCGCGCTGGCACCTATTTCTCAGTGGGAACATTATATACGTATATATCGCTATATATACTAGCCTAAGGCAATCCTAACATGTCGAAAGTATAATTTTACAACATTCCTGACGCGTCGGCCCCTATTTCTCCGTGGGAACATTATATAAGTCAATAACGTTATATATCCTAACCTAAGTCAACCTAACATCTCGGATGTAATATTTTACTACATTCCTGGCGCGCTGGCCCCTACTTCTCGCTGGGAACATTATATATGTCTATAACGCCATATATCCTAACCTAAGGCAACCTAACATCTCGGATGTAATATTTTACTACATTCCTGGCACGTCGGCTCCTACTTCTCGGTGGGAACAATATATACGTCTATAACGCTATATATCCTAACCTAAGGCAACCTAACATCTCGGATGTAATATTTTACTACATTCCTGGCACGTCGGCCCCTACTTCTCGTTGGGAACATTATATACGTCTATAACGCTATATATCCTAGCCTAAGACAAACTAACATGTCGAATGTAATATTTTACAACATTCCCGTCACTTCGGCCCCTACTTCTCGGTGGGAATATTATATACGTCTTTAACGCTATATGTCCTAGCCTGAGACAACCTAACATGTCGAATGTAATATTTTACAATATTACTGGCGCGTCGGCAACTACTTCTCGGTGGGAACGTCATATACGTCTATAACGTTATATATCCTAACCTAAGGCAACTTAACATGTGGAATGTAATGTTTCACCACATTCCTGGCTCGTTGGCGCCTACTTCTCGGTGGGAACATTATATACGTCTACAACATTATATATCTTAGCCTAAGGCAATCCTAACACCTCGGATGTAATATTTTACAACATTCCTGGCGCGCCGGCACCTATTTCTCAGTGGGAACATTATATACGTCTATATCGCTATATATCCTAGCCTAAGGCAACCTAACATGTCGATCGTAATATTTTACAACATTCCTGGCTCGTCGGCACCTACTTCGAGGTGGGAACTTTATATACGTCTATAACGTTATATATCCTAGCATAAGGCATTCTTACATGTCGAATGTAATATTTTCCAATATTCCTGGCTCGTCGGCCCCTACTCCTCGGTGGGAACATTATATACGCCTATAACGCTATATATCCGAGCCTAAGGCAACCTAACACCTCGGATGTAATGTTTTACAACATTCCTGGCGTGTCGGCCCCTATTTCTCGGTGGGAACATTATATAGGTCTTTAACGATATATATCCTAGCCTAAGGCAATCCTAACATCTCGGATGTAATATTTTACAATATTCCTGTCTCGTCGGCCCCTACTTCTCGGTGGGAACATTATATACGTCTATAACGCTATATATCCTAACCTAAGGCAACCTAACATGTCGAATGTAATAGTTTACAATATTCCTGGCGCGTCGGCAACTACTTCTCAGTGGGAACAGTATATACGTCTATAACGTTATATATCCTAACCTAAGGCAACCTAACATCTCGGATGTAATATTTTACTACATTCCTGGCACGTCGACCCCTACTTCTCGGTGGGAACATTATATACGTCTATAACGCTATATATCCTAGCCTAAGGCAAACTAACATGTCGAATGTAATATTTTACAACATTCCCGTCACTTCGGCCCCTACTTCTCGGTGGGAATATTATATACGTCTTTAACGCTATATGTCCTAGCCTGAGACAACCTAACATGTCGAACGTAATATTTTACAATATTCCTGGCGCATCGGCAACTACTTCTCGGTGGGAACGTCATATACGTCTATAACGTTATATATCCTAACCTAAGGCAACCTAACATCTCGGATGTAATATTTTACAACATTCCTGGCGCGCCGGCACCTATTTCTCAGTGGGAACATTATATACGTCTATATCGCTATATATACTAGCCTAAGGCAACCTAACATGTCGAGTGTAATATTTTACAACATTCCTGGCGTGTCGGCGCCTATTTCTCGGTGGGAACATTATATACGTCTTTAACAATATATATCCTAGCCTAAGGCAACCTAACATCTCGGATGTAATATTTTACTACATTCGTGGCGCACCGGCCCCTACTTCTTGGTGGGAACATTATATACGTCTATAACGTTATATATCCTAGCCTAAGGCAATCCTAACATCTCGGATGTAATATTTTACAACATTCCTGGCGCGTCGGCACCTACTTCTCGGTGGGAACATTAAATACGTCTATAACGTTATATATCCTAACCTAAGGGAACCTAACACTTCGGATGTAATGTTTTACAACATTCCTGGCGTGTCGGCCCCTATTTCTCGGTGGGAATATTATATACGTCTTTAACGCTATATGTCCTAGCCTAAGGCAATCCTAACATGTCGAAAGTATAATTGTACAACATTCCTGACGCGTCGGCCCCTATTTCTCCGTGGGAACATTATATAAGTCAATAACGTTATATATCCTATCCTAAGGCAACCTAACACCTCGGATGTAATGTTTTACAACATTCCTGGCGTGTCGGCCCCTATTTCTCGGCGGGAACATTATATACGTCTTTAACGATATATATCCTAGCCTAAGGCAATCCTAACATGTCGAATGTATAATTTTACAACATTCCCGTCACTTCGGCCCCTACTTCTCGGTGGGAACATTATATACGTCTATAACGTTATATATCCTAGTCTAAGGCAACCTAACATCTCGGATGTAATATTTTACTACATTCGTGTCGCACCGGCCCCTACTTCTCGGTGGGAACATTACATAAGTCTATAACGTTATATATCCTAACCTAAGGCAACTTAACATGTCGGATGTAATATTTTACAACATTCCTGGCGCGTCGGCACCTCCTTCTCGGTGGGAACATTATGTACGTCTATAACGTTATATATCCTAACCTAAGGAAACCTAACATCTCGGATGTAATATTTAACTACATTCGTGGCGCACCGGCCCCTACTTCTCGGTGGGTACATTATATACGTCTATAACGTTATATATCCTAGCCTGAGACAACCTAACATGTCGAATGTAATATTTTACAATATTCCTGGCGCGTCGGCAACTACTTCTCGGTGGGAACAGTATATACGTCTATGACGTTATATATCCTAACCTAAGGCAACTTAACATGTCGGATGTAATATTTTACAACATTCCTGGCGCGTCGGCACCTCCTTCTCGGTGGGAACATTATGAGCTTCTATAACGTTATATATCCTAACCTAAGGCAACCTAACATCTCGGATGTAATATTTTACTACATTCCTGTCTCGTCGGCCCCTACTTCTCGGTGGGAACATTATATACGTCTATAACGTTACTTATCCTAGCCTAAGGCAACCTAACATCTCGGATGTTATATTTTACTACATTCCTGGCGCGCCGGCTCCTACTTCTCGGTGGGAACATTATATACGTCTATATCGCTATATATCATAACGTAAGGCAACCAAACATGTCGAGCGTAATATTTTACAACATTCCTGGCTTGTCGGTCCCTACTTCTCGGGTGGAACATTATATACGTCTATACCGTTATATATCCTAACCTAAGGCAACCTAACATCTCGGATGTAATATTTTACAACATTCCTGGCGCGTCGGCACCTACTTCTCGGTGGGAACATTAAATACGTCTATAACGTTATATATCCTAACCTAAGGGAACCTAACACCTCGGATGTAATGTTTTACAACATTCCTGGCGTGTCGGCCCCTACTTCTCGGTGGGAACATTATATACGTCTATAACGTTATATATCCTAGCCTAAGGCAATCCTAACATCTCGGATGTAATATTTTACAACATTCCTGGCGCGTCGGCACCTCCTTCTCGGTGGGAACATTATGTACCTCTATAACGTTATATATCCTAACCTAGGGAAACCTAACATCTAGGATGTAATATTTTACTACATTCCTGGCTCGTCGGCCCCTACTTCTCGGTGGGAACATTATATACGTCTATAGCGTTATATATCCTAGCCTAAGGTAATCCTAACATCTCGGATGTAATGTTTTAAAACATTCCTGGCGCGTCGGCACCTACTTCTCGGTGGGAACATTATATACGTCTATAACGCTATATATCCTAGCCTAAGGCAACTTAACATGTCGGATGTAATATTTTACAACATTCCTGGCGCGTCGGCACCTCCTTCTCGGTGGGAACATTATGAGCGTCTATAACGTTATATATCCTAACCTAAGGCAACCTAACATCTCGGATGTAATATTTTACTACATTCCTGGCACGTCGGCCACTACTTCTCGGTGGGAACATTATATACGTCTATAGCGTTATATATCCTAGCCTAAGGTAATCCTAACATCTCGGATGTAATATTTTAAAACATTCCTGGCGCGTCGGCACCTACTTCTCGGTGGGAACATTATATACGTCTATATCGCTATATATCATAACGTAAGGCAACCTAACATGTCGAGCGTAATATTTTACAAGATTCCTGACTCGTCGGTCCCTACTTCTCGGTGGGAACATTATATACGTCTATAACGCTATATATCCTAGCCTAAGGCAACCTAACACCTCGGATGTAATGTTTTACAACACTCCTGGCGTGTCGGCCCCTATTTCTCGGTGGGAACATTATATACGTCTTTAACGCTATATATCCTAGCCTAAGGCAACCTAACATATCGAATGTAATATTTTACTACATTCCTGGCACGTCGGCCACTACTTCTCGGTGGGAACATTAGATACGTCTATATCGCTATATATCATAACGTAAGGCAACCTAACATGTCGAGCGTAATATTTTACAAGATTCCTGACTCGTCGGTCCCTACTTCTCGGTGGGAACAGTATATATGTCTATAACGCTATATATCCTAACCTAAGGCAACTTAACATGTCGGATGTAATATTTTACAACATTCCTGGCGCGTCGGCACCTCCTTCTCGGTGGGAACATTATGAGCGTCTATAACGTTATATATCCTAACCTAAGGGAACCTAACACTTCGGATGTAATGTTTTACAACATTCCTGGCGTGTCGGCCCCTATTTCTCGGTGGGAACATTATATATGTCTATAACGCTATATGTCCTAGCCTGAGACAACCTAACATATCGAATGTAATATTTTAAAACATTCCTGGCGCGTCGGCACCTACTTCTCGGTGGGAACATTATATACGTCTATATCGCTATATATCATAACGTAAGGCAACCTAACATGTCGAGCGTAATATTTTACAACATTCCTGACTCGTCGGTCCCTACTTCTCGGTGGGAACATTATATACGTCTATAACGCTATATATCCTAGCCTAAGGCAACCTAACAAATCGGATGTAATGTTTTACAGCATTCGTGGCGCGTCGGCCCCAACTACTCGGGTGGAACATTATGTACGTCTATAACGTTATATATCCTAAACTAAGGCAACCTAACATCTCGGATGTAATATTTTACTACATTCCTGGCACGTCGGCCCCTACTTCTCGGTGGGAACATTATATACGTCTACAAAGTTATATATCCTAGCCTAAGGTAATCCTAACATCTCGGATGTAATATTTTACAACATTCCTGGCGCGTCGGCACCTACTTCTCGGTGGGAACATTATATACGTCTATAACGTTATATATCCTAACCTATGGGAACCTAACACCTCGGATGTAATGTTTCACCACATTCCTGGCTCGTTGGCCCCTACTTTTCGGTGGGAACATTATGAGCGTCTATAACGTTATATATCCTAACCTAAGACAACTTAACATGTCGAGCGTAATATTTTACAACATTCCTGGCTCGTCGGCCCCTACTCCACGGTGGGAACATTATATACGCCTATAACGCTATATATCCGAGTCTAAGGCAACCTAACACCTCGGATGTAATGTTTTACAACATTCCTGGCGTGTCGGCCCCTATTTCTCGGTGGGAACATTATATACGTCTTTAACGATATATATCCTAGCCTGAGGCAAACCTAACATCTCGGATGTAATGTTTTACTACATTAATGGCACGTCGGTCCCTACTTCTCGGTGGGAACATTATATACTTCTATAACGCTATATATCCTAACCTAAGGAACCTAACATCTCGGATGTAATATTTTAATACATTCGTGGCTCGTCGGCCCCTACTTCTCGGTGGGAACATTATATACGTCTATAACGTTACTTATCCTAGCCTAAGGCAACCCAACATCTCGGATGTTATATTTTACTACATTCCTGGCGCGCCGGCCCCTACTTCTCGGTGGGAACATTATATACGTCTATATCGCTACATATCCTAGCCTAAGGCAACCTAACACCTCGGATGTAATGTTTTACAACATTCCTGGCGTGTCGGCCCCTGTTTCTCGGTGGGAACATTATATACGTCTATATCGCTATATATCATAAAGTAAGGCAACCTAACATGCCGAGCGTAATATTTTACAACATTCCTGTCTCGTCGGTCCCTACTTCTCGGTGGGAACAGTATATACGTCTATAACGCTATATATCCTAGCCTAAGGCAACCTAACACCACGGATGTAATGTTTTACAACATTCCTGGCGTGTCGGCCCCTGTTTCTCGGTGGGAACGTTATATACGTCTATAACGTTATATATCCTAACCTAAGGGAACCTAACATCTCGGAAGTAATATTTGATAACATTCCTGGCGTGTAGGCCCGTAGTTCTCGGTGGGAATATCATATACGTCTATAACGTTATATATCCTAGCCTAAGGCAATCCTAAAATGTCGAATGTAATATTTTTCAGCATTCCTGGCGCGTCGGCCCCTACTTCTCGGGTGGAACATTATATACGTCTATAACGTTATATATCCTAAACTAAGACAACTTAACATGTCGAATGTAATATTTTACCACATTCCTGGCTCGTTGGCACCTACTTCTCGGTGGGAACATTATATACGCCTATAACGTTATATATCCTAACCTAAGGGAACCTAACATCTCGGATGTAATGTTTTACAACACTCCTGGCGTGTCGGCCCCTATTTCTCGGTGGGAACATTATATACGTCTTTAACGCTATATATCCTAGCCTAAGGCAACCTAACTTGGCGAGCGTAATATTTTACAACATTCCTGGGGCGTCGGCACCTATTTCTCGTTGGGAACATTATATACGTCTTTAACGCTATATATCCTAGCCTAAGGCAACCTAACTTGTCGAGCGTAATATTTTACAACATTCCTGGCGCGTCGGCACCTACTTCTCGGTGGGAACATGATATACGTCTATAAAGTTATATATCCTAGCCTAAGGCAACCTAACATACCGGATGTAATATTTTACCACATTCCTGGCGCGCTGGCCCCTACTTCTCGGTGGGAACATTATATACGTATATAACGCCATATATCCTAACTTCAGGCAACCAAAAATGTCGAGCGTAATATTTTACTACATTCCTGGCGTGTCGGCCCCTATTTCTCGGTGGAAATATTATATACGTCTTTAACGCTATATGCCCTAGCCTGAGACAACTTAACATGTCGAATGTAATATTTTACAATATTCCTGGCTCGTCGGCCCCTACTTCTCGGTGGGAACATTATATACGTCTATAACGCTATATATCCTAGCCTAAGGGAACCTAACATCTCGGAAGTAATATTTGATAACATTCCTGGCGTGTAGGCCCGTAGTTCTTGGTGGGAATATCATATACGTCTATAACGTTATATATCCTAGCCTAAGGCAATCCTAACATGTCGAATGTAATATTTTACAGCATTCCTGGCGCGTCGGCCCCTACTTCTCGGTGGGAACATTATATACGTCTATAACGTTATATATCCTAGCCTAAGGTAATCCTAACATCTCGGATGTAATATTTTACAACATTCCTGGCGCGTCGGCACCTACTTCTCGGTGGGAACAGTATATAAGTCTATAACGTTATATATCCTAAACTAAGGCAACCTAACATCTCGGATGTAATATTTTACTACATTCCTGGCTCGTCGGCCCCTACTTCTCGGTGGGAACATTATATACGTCTATAGCGTTATATATCGTAGCCTAAGGTAATCCTAACATCTCGGATGTAATATTTTAAAACATTCCTGGCGCGCCGGCCCCTACTTCTCGGTGGGAACATTATATACGTCTATATCGCTATATATCATAACGTAAGGCAACCTAACATGTCGAGCGCAATATTTTACAACATTCCCGGCTCGTCGGTCCCTACTTCTCGGTGGGAACATTATATATGTCTATAACGCTATATATCCTAGCCTAAGGTAATCCTAACATCTCGGATGTAATATTTTAAAACATTCCTGGCGCGTCGGCACCTACTTCTCGGTTGGAACAGTATATAAGTCTATAACGTTATACATCCTAACCTAAGGCAACTTGAAATGTCGGATGTAATATTTTACAACATTCCTGGCGCGTCGGCACCTCCTTCTCGGTGGGAACATTATATACGTCTATAACGTTATATATCCTAACGTAAGGAAACCTAACACCTCGAATGTAATATACAACATTCCTGGCGTGCCGGTCCCTATTTCTCGGTGGGAACATTATATATGTCTATAACGCTATATGTCCTAGCCTAAGGTAATCCTAACATCTCGGATATAATATAGTACTACATTCCTGGCTCGTCGGCCCCTACTTCTCGGTGGGAACATTATATACGTCTATAACGCTACATATCCTAGCCTGAGGGAACCTAACATCTCGGAAGTAATATTTGATAACATTCCTGGCGTGTAGGCCCGTAGTTCTTGGTGGGAATATCATATACGTCTATAACGTTATATATCCTAGCCTAAGGCAATCCTAAAATGTCGAATGTAATATTTTTCAGCATTCCTGGCGCGTCGGCCCCTACTTCTCGGGTGGAACATTATATACGTCTATAACGTTATATATCCTAAACTAAGACAACTTAACATGTCGAATGTAATATTTTACCACATTCCTGGCTCGTTGGCACCTACTTCTCGGTGGGAACATTATATACGCCTATAACGTTATATATCCTAACCTAAGGGAACCTAACATCTCGGATGTAATGTTTTACAACACTCCTGGCGTGTCGGCCCCTATTTCTCGGTGGGAACATTATATACGTCTTTAACGCTATATATCCTAGCCTAAGGCAACCTAACTTGTCGAGCGTAATATTTTACAACATTCCTGGGGCGTCGGCACCTACTTCTCGGTGGGAACATTATGAGCGTCTATAACGTTATATATCCTAACCTAAGGGAACCTAACACTTCGGATGTAATGTTTTACAACATTCCTGGCGTGTCGGCCCCTATTTCTCGGTGGGAACATTATATATGTCTATAACGCTATATGTCCTAGCCTGAGACAACCTAACATATCGAATGTAATATTTTACTACATTCCTGGCACGTCGGCCACTACTTCTCGGTGGGAACATTATATACGTCTATATCGCTATATATCATAACGTAAGGCAACCTAACATGTCGAGCGTAATATTTTACAACATTCCTGACTCGTCGGTCCCTACTTCTCGGTGGGAACAGTATATACGTCTATAACGCTATATATCCTAACCTAAGGCAACTTAACATGTCGGATGTAATATTTTACAACATTCCTGGCGCGTCGGCACCTCCTTCTCGGTGGGAACATTATGAGCGTCTATAACGTTATATATCCTAACCTAAGGGAACCTAACACTTCGGATGTAATGTTTTACAACATTCCTGGCGTGTCGGCCCCTATTTCTCGGTGGGAACATTATATATGTCTATAACGCTATATGTCCTAGCCTGAGACAACCTAACATATCGAATGTAATATTTTAAAACATTCCTGGCGCGTCGGCACCTACTTCTCGGTGGGAACATTATATACGTCTATATCGCTATATATCATAACGTAAGGCAACCTAACATGTCGAGCGTAATATTTTACAACATTCCTGACTCGTCGGTCCCTACTTCTCGGTGGGAACATTATATACGTCTATAACGCTATATATCCTAGCCTAAGGCAACCTAACATGTCGAGCGTAATATTTTACAACATTCCTGGCTCGTCGGCACCTACTTCGAGGTGGGAACTTTATATACGTCTATAACGTTATATATCCTAGCATAAGGCATCCTTACATGTCGAGCGTAATATTTTACAATATTCCTGGCTCGTCGGCCCCTACTTCTCGGTGGGAACATTATATACGTCTATAACGTTATATATCCTAACCTAAGGGAACCTAACACCGCGGACGTGGTGTTTTACAACATTCCTGGCGTGTCGGCCCCTATTTCTCGGTGGGAATATTATATACGTCTTTAACGCTATATGTCCTAGCCTGAGACAACCTAACATGTCGAATGTAATATTTTACAATATTCCTGGCGCGTCGGCAACTACTTCTCGGTGGGAACAGTATATACGTCTATAACGTTATATATCCTAACCTAAGGCAACTTAACATGTCGGATGTAATATTTTACAACATACCTGGCGCGTCGGCACCTCCTTCTCGGTGGGAACATTATGAGCGTCTATAACGTTATATATCCTAACCTAAGGGAACCTAACACTTCGGATGTAATGTTTTACAACATTCCTGGCGTGTCGGCCCCTATTTCTCGGTGGGAACATTATATATGTCTGTAACGCTATATGTCCTAGCCTGAGACAACCTAACATGTCGAATATAATATTTTACATTATTCCTGGCGCGTCGGCAACTACTTCTCGGTGGGAACTGTATATACGTCTATAACGTTATATATCCTAACCTAAGACAACTTAACATGTCGAGCATAATATTTTACAATATTCCTGGCTCGTCGGTCCCTACTCCTCGGTGGGAACATTATATACGCCTATAACGCTATATATCCGAGCCTAAGGCAACCTAACACCTCGGATGTAATGTTTTACAACATTCCTGGCGTGTCGGCACCTATTTCTCGGTGGGAACATTATATATGTCTTTAACGATATATATCCTAGCCTAAGGCAATCCTAACATGTCGAAAGTATAATTTTACAACATTCCTGACGCGTCGGCACCTATTTCTCCGTGGGAACATTATATAAGTCAATAACGTTATATATCCTAACCTAAGGCAACCTAACATCTCGGATGTAATATTTTACTACATTCCTGGCGCGCTGGCCCCTACTTCTCGGAGGGAACATTATATACGTCTATAACGCTATATATCCTAACCTAAGGCAACCTAACATCTCGGAAGCAATATTTTACTACATTCCTGGCACGTCGGCCCCTACTTCTCGGTGGGAACATTATATACGTCTATAACGCTATATATCCTAGCCTAAGGCAAACTAACATGTGGAATGTAATATTTTACAACATTCCCGTCACTTCGACCCCTACTTCTCGGTGGGAACATTATATACGTCTATAACGTTATATATCCTAGCCTAAGGCAATCCTAACATCTCGGATGTAATATTTTACAACATTCCTGGCGCGCTGGCACCTATTTCTCAGTGGGAACATTATATACGTATATATCGCTATATATACTAGCCTAAGGCAATCCTAACATGTCGAAAGTATAATTTTACAACATTCCTGACGCGTCGGCCCCTATTTCTCCGTGGGAACATTATATAAGTCAATAACGTTATATATCCTAACCTAAGTCAACCTAACATCTCGGATGTAATATTTTACTACATTCCTGGCGCGCTGGCCCCTACTTCTCGCTGGGAACATTATATACGTCTATAACGCCATATATCCTAACCTAAGGCAACCTAACATCTCGGATGTAATATTTTACTACATTCCTGGCACGTCGGCTCCTACTTCTCGGTGGGAACAATATATACGTCTATAACGCTATATATCCTAACCTAAGGCAACCTAACATCTCGGATGTAATATTTTACTACATTCCTGGCACGTCGGCCCCTACTTCTCGGTGGGAACATTATATACGTCTATAACGCTATATATCCTAGCCTAAGACAAACTAACATGTCGAATGTAATATTTTACAACATTCCCGTCACTTCGGCCCCTACTTCTCGGTGGGAATATTATATACGTCTTTAACGCTATATGTCCTAGCCTGAGACAACCTAACATGTCGAATGTAATATTTTACAATATTACTGGCGCGTCGGCAACTACTTCTCGGTGGGAACGTCATATACGTCTATAACGTTATATATCCTAACCTAAGGCAACTTAACATGTGGAATGTAATGTTTCACCACATTCCTGGCTCGTTGGCGCCTACTTCTCGGTGGGAACATTATATACGTCTACAACATTATATATCTTAGCCTAAGGCAATCCTAACACCTCGGATGTAATATTTTACAACATTCCTGGCGCGCCGGCACCTATTTCTCAGTGGGAACATTATATACGTCTATATCGCTATATATCCTAGCCTAAGGCAACCTAACATGTCGATCGTAATATTTTACAACATTCCTGGCTCGTCGGCACCTACTTCGAGGTGGGAACTTTATATACGTCTATAACGTTATATATCCTAGCATAAGGCATTCTTACATGTCGAATGTAATATTTTCCAATATTCCTGGCTCGTCGGCCCCTACTCCTCGGTGGGAACATTATATACGCCTATAACGCTATATATCCGAGCCTAAGGCAACCTAACACCTCGGATGTAATGTTTTACAACATTCCTGGCGTGTCGGCCCCTATTTCTCGGTGGGAACATTATATAGGTCTTTAACGATATATATCCTAGCCTAAGGCAATCCTAACATCTCGGATGTAATATTTTACAATATTCCTGTCTCGTCGGCCCCTACTTCTCGGTGGGAACATTATATACGTCTATAACGCTATATATCCTAACCTAAGGCAACCTAACATGTCGAATGTAATAGTTTACAATATTCCTGGCGCGTCGGCAACTACTTCTCAGTGGGAACAGTATATACGTCTATAACGTTATATATCCTAACCTAAGGCAACCTAACATCTCGGATGTAATATTTTACTACATTCCTGGCACGTCGACCCCTACTTCTCGGTGGTAACATTATATACGTCTATAACGCTATATATCCTAGCCTAAGGCAAACTAACATGTCGAATGTAATATTTTACAACATTCCCGTCACTTCGGCCCCTACTTCTCGGTGGGAATATTATATACGTCTTTAACGCTATATGTCCTAGCCTGAGACAACCTAACATGTCGAACGTAATATTTTACAATATTCCTGGCGCATCGGCAACTACTTCTCGGTGGGAACGTCATATACGTCTATAACGTTATATATCCTAACCTAAGGCAACCTAACATCTCGGATGTAATATTTTACAACATTCCTGGCGCGCCGGCACCTATTTCTCAGTGGGAACATTATATACGTCTATATCGCTATATATACTAGCCTAAGGCAACCTAACATGTCGAGTGTAATATTTTACAACATTCCTGGCGTGTCGGCCCCTATTTCTCGGTGGGAACATTATATACGTCTTTAACAATATATATCCTAGCCTAAGGCAACCTAACATCTCGGATGTAATATTTTACTACATTCGTGGCGCACCGGCCCCTACTTCTTGGTGGGAACATTATATACGTCTATAACGTTATATATCCTAGCCTAAGGCAATCCTAACATCTCGGATGTAATATTTTACAACATTCCTGGCGCGTCGGCACCTACTTCTCGGTGGGAACATTAAATACGTCTATAACGTTATATATCCTAACCTAAGGGAACCTAACACTTCGGATGTAATGTTTTACAACATTCCTGGCGTGTCGGCCCCTATTTCTCGGTGGGAATATTATATACGTCTTTAACGCTATATGTCCTAGCCTGAGACAACCTAACATGTCGAATGTAATATTTTACAATATTCCTGGCACGTCGGCAACTACTTCTCGGTGGGAACATTATATACGTGTATAACGTTATATATCCTAGCCTAAGGTAATCCTAACATCTCGGATGTTATATTTTACAACATTCCTGGCTCGTCGGCCCCTACTCCTCGGTGGGAACATTATATACGCCTATAACGCTATATATCCGAGCCTATGGCAACCTAACACCTTGGATGTAATGTTTTACAACATTCCTGGCGTGTCGGCCCCTATTTCTCGGTGGGAACATTATATACGTCTTTAACGATATATATCCTAGCCTAAGGCAATCCTAACATGTCGAAAGTATAATTGTACAACATTCCTGACGCGTCGGCCCCTATTTCTCCGTGGGAACATTATATAAGTCAATAACGTTATATATCCTAGCCTAAGGCAACCTAACACCTCGGATGTAATGTTTTACAACATTCCTGGCGTGTCGGCCCCTATTTCTCGGCGGGAACATTATATACGTCTTTAACGATATATATCCTAGCCTAAGGCAATCCTAACATGTCGAATGTATAATTTTACAACATTCCCGTCACTTCGGCCCCTACTTCTCGGTGGGAACATTATATACGTCTATAACGTTATATATCCTAGTCTAAGGCAACCTAACATCTCGGATGTAATATTTTACAACATTCCTGGCGCGTCGGCACCTCCTTCTCGGTGGGAACATTATGTACGTCTATAACGTTATATATCCTAACCTAAGGAAACCTAACATCTCGGATGTAATATTTAACTACATTCGTGGCGCACCGGCCCCTACTTCTCGGTGGGTACATTATATACGTCTATAACGTTATATATCCTAGCCTGAGACAACCTAACATGTCGAATGTAATATTTTACAATATTCCTGGCGCGTCGGCAACTACTTCTCGGTGGGAACAGTATATACGTCTATGACGTTATATATCCTAACCTAAGGCAACTTAACATGTCGGATGTAATATTTTACAACATTCCTGGCGCGTCGGCACCTCCTTCTCGGTGGGAACATTATGAGCTTCTATAACGTTATATATCCTAACCTAAGGCAACCTAACATCTCGGATGTAATATTTTACTACATTCCTGGCTCGTCGGCCCCTACTTCTCGGTGGGAACATTATATACGTCTATAACGTTACTTATCCTAGCCTAAGGCAACCTAACATCTCGGATGTTATATTTTACTACATTCCTGGCGCGCCGGCTCCTACTTCTCGGTGGGAACATTATATACGTCTATATCGCTATATATCATAACGTAAGGCAACCAAACATGTCGAGCGTAATATTTTACAACATTCCTGGCTTGTCGGTCCCTACTTCTCGGGTGGAACATTATATACGTCTATACCGTTATATATCCTAACCTAAGGCAACCTAACATCTCGGATGTAATATTTTACAACATTCCTGGCGCGTCGGCACCTACTTCTCGGTGGGAACATTAAATACGTCTATAACGTTATATATCCTAACCTAAGGGAACCTAACACCTCGGATGTAATGTTTTACAACATTCCTGGCGTGTCGGCCCCTACTTCTCGGTGGGAACATTATATACGTCTATAACGTTATATATCCTAGCCTAAGGCAATCCTAACATCTCGGATGTAATATTTTACAACATTCCTGGCGCGTCGGCACCTCCTTCTCGGTGGGAACATTATGTACCTCTATAACGTTATATATCCTAACCTAGGGAAACCTAACATCTAGGATGTAATATTTTACTACATTCCTGGCTCGTCGGCCCCTACTTCTCGGTGGGAACATTATATACGTCTATAGCGTTATATATCCTAGCCTAAGGTAATCCTAACATCTCGGATGTAATGTTTTAAAACATTCCTGGCGCGTCGGCACCTACTTCTCGGTGGGAACATTATATACGTCTATAACGCTATATATCCTAGCCTAAGGCAACTTAACATGTCGGATGTAATATTTTACAACATTCCTGGCGCGTCGGCACCTCCTTCTCGGTGGGAACATTATGAGCGTCTATAACGTTATATATCCTAACCTAAGGCAACCTAACATCTCGGATGTAATATTTTACTACATTCCTGGCACGTCGGCCACTACTTCTCGGTGGGAACATTATATACGTCTATAGCGTTATATATCCTAGCCTAAGGTAATCCTAACATCTCGGATGTAATATTTTAAAACATTCCTGGCGCGTCGGCACCTACTTCTCGGTGGGAACATTATATACGTCTATATCGCTATATATCATAACGTAAGGCAACCTAACATGTCGAGCGTAATATTTTACAAGATTCCTGACTCGTCGGTCCCTACTTCTCGGTGGGAACATTATATACGTCTATAACGCTATATATCCTAGCCTAAGGCAACCTAACACCTCGGATGTAATGTTTTACAACACTCCTGGCGTGTCGGCCCCTATTTCTCGGTGGGAACATTATATACGTCTTTAACGCTATATATCCTAGCCTAAGGCAACCTAACATATCGAATGTAATATTTTACTACATTCCTGGCACGTCGGCCACTACTTCTCGGTGGGAACATTAGATACGTCTATATCGCTATATATCATAACGTAAGGCAACCTAACATGTCGAGCGTAATATGTTACAAGATTCCTGACTCGTCGGTCCCTACTTCTCGGTGGGAACAGTATATATGTCTATAACGCTATATATCCTAACCTAAGGCAACTTAACATGTCGGATGTAATATTTTACAACATTCCTGGCGCGTCGGCACCTCCTTCTCGGTGGGAACATTATGAGCGTCTATAACGTTATATATCCTAACCTAAGGGAACCTAACACTTCGGATGTAATGTTTTACAACATTCCTGGCGTGTCGGCCCCTATTTCTCGGTGGGAACATTATATATGTCTATAACGCTATATGTCCTAGCCTGAGACAACCTAACATATCGAATGTAATATTTTAAAACATTCCTGGCGCGTCGGCACCTACTTCTCGGTGGGAACATTATATACGTCTATATCGCTATATATCATAACGTAAGGCAACCTAACATGTCGAGCGTAATATTTTACAACATTCCTGACTCGTCGGTCCCTACTTCTCGGTGGGAACATTATATACGTCTATAACGCTATATATCCTAGCCTAAGGCAACCTAACAAATCGGATGTAATGTTTTACAGCATTCGTGGCGCGTCGGCCCCAACTTCTCGGGTGGAACATTATGTACGTCTATAACGTTATATATCCTAAACTAAGGCAACCTAACATCTCGGATGTAATATTTTACTACATTCCTGGCACGTCGGCCCCTACTTCTCGGTGGGAACATTATATACGTCTACAAAGTTATATATCCTAGCCTAAGGTAATCCTAACATCTCGGATGTAATATTTTACAACATTCCTGGCGCGTCGGCACCTACTTCTCGGTGGGAACATTATATACGTCTATAACGTTATATATCCTAACCTATGGGAACCTAACACCTCGGATGTAATGTTTTACAACATTCCTGGCGTGTGGGCCCCTATTTCTAGGTGGGAATATTATATACGTCTTTAACGCTATATCTCCTAGCCTGAGACAACCTAACATGTCGAGCGTAATATTTTACAACATTCCTGACTCGTCGGTCCCTACTTCTCGGTGGGAACATTATATACGTCTATAACGCTATATATCCTAGCTTAAGGCAACCTAACACCTCGGATGTAATGTTTCACCACATTCCTGGCTCGTTGGCCCCTACTTCTCGGTGGGAACATTATGAGCGTCTATAACGTTATATATCCTAACCTAAGACAACTTAACATGTCGAGCGTAATATTTTACAACATTCCTGGCTCGTCGGCCCCTACTCCACGGTGGGAACATTATATACGCCTATAACGCTATATATCCGAGTCTAAGGCAACCTAACACCTCGGATGTAATGTTTTACAACATTCCTGGCGTGTCGGCCCCTATTTCTCGGTGGGAACATTATATACGTCTTTAACGATATATATCCTAGCCTGAGGCAAACCTAACATCTCGGATGTAATGTTTTACTACATTCCTGGCACGTCGGTCCCTACTTCTCGGTGGGAACATTATATACTTCTATAACGCTATATATCCTAACCTAAGGAACCTAACATCTCGGATGTAATATTTTAATACATTCGTGGCTCGTCGGCCCCTACTTCTCGGTGGGAACATTATATACGTCTATAACGTTACTTATCCTAGCCTAAGGCAACCCAACATCTCGGATGTTATATTTTACTACATTCCTGGCGCGCCGGCCCCTACTTCTCGGTGGGAACATTATATACGTCTATATCGCTACATATCCTAGCCTAAGGCAACCTAACACCTCGGATGTAATGTTTTACAACATTCCTGGCGTGTCGGCCCCTGTTTCTCGGTGGGAACATTATATACGTCTATATCGCTATATATCATAAAGTAAGGCAACCTAACATGCCGAGCGTAATATTTTACAACATTCCTGTCTCGTCGGTCCCTACTTCTCGGTGGGAACATTATATACGTCTATAACGCTATATATCCTAGCCTAAGGCAACCTAACACCACGGATGTAATGTTTTACAACATTCCTGGCGTGTCGGCCCCTGTTTCTCGGTGGGAACGTTATATACGTCTATAACGTTATATATCCTAACCTAAGGGAACCTAACATCTCGGAAGTAATATTTGATAACATTCCTGGCGTGTAGGCCCGTAGTTCTCGGTGGGAATATCATATACGTCTATAACGTTATATATCCTAGCCTAAGGCAATCCTAAAATGTCGAATGTAATATTTTTCAGCATTCCTGGCGCGTCGGCCCCTACTTCTCGGGTGGAACATTATATACGTCTATAACGTTATATATCCTAAACTAAGACAACTTAACATGTCGAATGTAATATTTTACCACATTCCTGGCTCGTTGGCACCTACTTCTCGGTGGGAACATTATATACGCCTATAACGTTATATATCCTAACCTAAGGGAACCTAACATCTCGGATGTAATGTTTTACAACACTCCTGGCGTGTCGGCCCCTATTTCTCGGTGGGAACATTATATACGTCTTTAACGCTATATATCCTAGCCTAAGGCAACCTAACTTGGCGAGCGTAATATTTTACAACATTCCTGGGGCGTCGGCACCTATTTCTCGTTGGGAACATTATATACGTCTTTAACGCTATATATCCTAGCCTAAGGCAACCTAACTTGTCGAGCGTAATATTTTACAACATTCCTGGCGCGTCGGCACCTACTTCTCGGTGGGAACATGATATACGTCTATAAAGTTATATATCCTAGCCTAAGGCAACCTAACATACCGGATGTAATATTTTACCACATTCCTGGCGCGCTGGCCCCTACTTCTCGGTGGGAACATTATATACGTATATAACGCCATATATCCTAACTTCAGGCAACCAAAAATGTCGAGCGTAATATTTTACTACATTCCTGGCGTGTCGGCCCCTATTTCTCGGTGGAAATATTATATACGTCTTTAACGCTATATGCCCTAGCCTGAGACAACTTAACATGTCGAATGTAATATTTTACAATATTCCTGGCTCGTCGGCCCCTACTTCTCGGTGGGAACATTATATACGTCTATAACGCTATATATCCTAGCCTAAGGGAACCTAACATCTCGGAAGTAATATTTGATAACATTCCTGGCGTGTAGGCCCGTAGTTCTTGGTGGGAATATCATATACGTCTATAACGTTATATATCCTAGCCTAAGGCAATCCTAACATGTCGAATGTAATATTTTACAGCATTCCTGGCGCGTCGGCCCCTACTTCTCGGTGGGAACATTATATACGTCTATAACGTTATATATCCTAGCCTAAGGTAATCCTAACATCTCGGATGTAATATTTTACAACATTCCTGGCGCGTCGGCACCTACTTCTCGGTGGGAACAGTATATAAGTCTATAACGTTATATATCCTAAACTAAGGCAACCTAACATCTCGGATGTAATATTTTACTACATTCCTGGCTCGTCGGCCCCTACTTCTCGGTGGGAACATTATATACGTCTATAGCGTTATATATCGTAGCCTAAGGTAATCCTAACATCTCGGATGTAATATTTTAAAACATTCCTGGCGCGCCGGCCCCTACTTCTCGGTGGGAACATTATATACGTCTATATCGCTATATATCATAACGTAAGGCAACCTAACATGTCGAGCGCAATATTTTACAACATTCCCGGCTCGTCGGTCCCTACTTCTCGGTGGGAACATTATATATGTCTATAACGCTATATATCCTAGCCTAAGGTAATCCTAACATCTCGGATGTAATATTTTAAAACATTCCTGGCGCGTCGGCACCTACTTCTCGGTTGGAACAGTATATAAGTCTATAACGTTATACATCCTAACCTAAGGCAACTTGAAATGTCGGATGTAATATTTTACAACATTCCTGGCGCGTCGGCACCTCCTTCTCGGTGGGAACATTATATACGTCTATAACGTTATATATCCTAACGTAAGGAAACCTAACACCTCGAATGTAATATACAACATTCCTGGCGTGCCGGTCCCTATTTCTCGGTGGGAACATTATATATGTCTATAACGCTATATGTCCTAGCCTAAGGTAATCCTAACATCTCGGATATAATATAGTACTACATTCCTGGCTCGTCGGCCCCTACTTCTCGGTGGGAACATTATATACGTCTATAACGCTACATATCCTAGCCTGAGGGAACCTAACATCTCGGAAGTAATATTTGATAACATTCCTGGCGTGTAGGCCCGTAGTTCTTGGTGGGAATATCATATACGTCTATAACGTTATATATCCTAGCCTAAGGCAATCCTAAAATGTCGAATGTAATATTTTTCAGCATTCCTGGCGCGTCGGCCCCTACTTCTCGGGTGGAACATTATATACGTCTATAACGTTATATATCCTAAACTAAGACAACTTAACATGTCGAATGTAATATTTTACCACATTCCTGGCTCGTTGGCACCTACTTCTCGGTGGGAACATTATATACGCCTATAACGTTATATATCCTAACCTAAGGGAACCTAACATCTCGGATGTAATGTTTTACAACACTCCTGGCGTGTCGGCCCCTATTTCTCGGTGGGAACATTATATACGTCTTTAACGCTATATATCCTAGCCTAAGGCAACCTAACTTGTCGAGCGTAATATTTTACAACATTCCTGGGGCGTCGGCACCTACTTCTCGGTGGGAACATTATGAGCGTCTATAACGTTATATATCCTAACCTAAGGGAACCTAACACTTCGGATGTAATGTTTTACAACATTCCTGGCGTGTCGGCCCCTATTTCTCGGTGGGAACATTATATATGTCTATAACGCTATATGTCCTAGCCTGAGACAACCTAACATATCGAATGTAATATTTTACTACATTCCTGGCACGTCGGCCACTACTTCTCGGTGGGAACATTATATACGTCTATATCGCTATATATCATAACGTAAGGCAACCTAACATGTCGAGCGTAATATTTTACAACATTCCTGACTCGTCGGTCCCTACTTCTCGGTGGGAACAGTATATACGTCTATAACGCTATATATCCTAACCTAAGGCAACTTAACATGTCGGATGTAATATTTTACAACATTCCTGGCGCGTCGGCACCTCCTTCTCGGTGGGAACATTATGAGCGTCTATAACGTTATATATCCTAACCTAAGGGAACCTAACACTTCGGATGTAATGTTTTACAACATTCCTGGCGTGTCGGCCCCTATTTCTCGGTGGGAACATTATATATGTCTATAACGCTATATGTCCTAGCCTGAGACAACCTAACATATCGAATGTAATATTTTAAAACATTCCTGGCGCGTCGGCACCTACTTCTCGGTGGGAACATTATATACGTCTATATCGCTATATATCATAACGTAAGGCAACCTAACATGTCGAGCGTAATATTTTACAACATTCCTGACTCGTCGGTCCCTACTTCTCGGTGGGAACATTATATACGTCTATAACGCTATATATCCTAGCCTAAGGCAACCTAACAAATCGGATGTAATGTTTTACAGCATTCGTGGCGCGTCGGCCCCAACTTCTCGGGTGGAACATTATATACGTCTATAACGTTATATATCCTAAACTAAGGCAACCTAACATCTCGGATGTAATATTTTACTACATTCCTGGCACGTCGGCCCCTACTTCTCGGTGGGAACATTATATACGTCTACAAAGTTATATATCCTAGCCTAATGTAATCCTAACATCTCGGATGTAATATTTTACAACATTCCTGGCGCGTCGGCACCTACTTCTCGGTGGGAACATTATATACGTCTATAACGTTATATATCCTAACCTATGGGAACCTAACACCTCGGATGTAATGTTTTACAACACTCCTGGCGTGTGGGCCCCTATTTCTAGGTGGGAACATTATATACGTCTTTAACGCTATATATCCTAGCCTAAGGCAACCTAACATGTCGAGCGTAATATTTTACAACATTCCTGACTCGTCGGTCCCTACTTCTCCGTGGGAACATTATATACGTCTTTAACGATATATATCCTAGCCTGAGGCAAACCTAACATCTCGGATGTAATGTTTTACTACATTCCTGGCACGTCGGTCCCTATTTCTCCGTGGGAACATTATATAAGTCAATAACGTTATATATCCTAACCTAAGTCAACCTAACATCTCGGATGTAATATTTTACTACATTCCTGGCGCGCTGGCCCCTACTTCTCGCTGGGAACATTATATACGTCTATAACGCCATATATCCTAACCTAAGGCAACCTAACATCTCGGATGTAATATTTTACTACATTCCTGGCACGTCGGCTCCTACTTCTCGGTGGGAACAATATATACGTCTATAACGCTATATATCCTAACCTAAGGCAACCTAACATCTCGGATGTAATATTTTACTACATTCCTGGCACGTCGGCCCCTACTTCTCGGTGGGAACATTATATACGTCTATAACGCTATATATCCTAGCCTAAGACAAACTAACATGTCGAATGTAATATTTTACAACATTCCCGTCACTTCGGCCCCTACTTCTCGGTGGGAATATTATATACGTCTTTAACGCTATATGTCCTAGCCTGAGACAACCTAACATGTCGAATGTAATATTTTACAATATTACTGGCGCGTCGGCAACTACTTCTCGGTGGGAACGTCATATACGTCTATAACGTTATATATCCTAACCTAAGGCAACTTAACATGTGGAATGTAATGTTTCACCACATTCCTGGCTCGTTGGCGCCTACTTCTCGGTGGGAACATTATATATGTCTACAACATTATATATCTTAGCCTAAGGCAATCCTAACACCTCGGATGTAATATTTTACAACATTCCTGGCGCGCCGGCACCTATTTCTCAGTGGGAACATTATATACGTCTATATCGCTATATATCCTAGCCTAAGGCAACCTAACATGTCGATCGTAATATTTTACAACATTCCTGGCTCGTCGGCACCTACTTCGAGGTGGGAACTTTATATACGTCTATAACGTTATATATCCTAGCATAAGGCATTCTTACATGTCGAATGTAATATTTTCCAATATTCCTGGCTCGTCGGCCCCTACTCCTCGGTGGGAACATTATATACGCCTATAACGCTATATATCCGAGCCTAAGGCAACCTAACACCTCGGATGTAATGTTTTACAACATTCCTGGCGTGTCGGCCCCTATTTCTCGGTGGGAACATTATATAGGTCTTTAACGATATATATCCTAGCCTAAGGCAATCCTAACATCTCGGATGTAATATTTTACAATATTCCTGTCTCGTCGGCCCCTACTTCTCGGTGGGAACATTATATACGTCTATAACGCTATATATCCTAACCTAAGGCAACCTAACATGTCGAATGTAATAGTTTACAATATTCCTGGCGCGTCGGCAACTACTTCTCAGTGGGAACAGTATATACGTCTATAACGTTATATATCCTAACCTAAGGCAACCTAACATCTCGGATGTAATATTTTACTACATTCCTGGCACGTCGACCCCTACTTCTCGGTGGGAACATTATATACGTCTATAACGCTATATATCCTAGCCTAAGGCAAACTAACATGTCGAATGTAATATTTTACAACATTCCCGTCACTTCGGCCCCTACTTCTCGGTGGGAATATTATATACGTCTTTAACGCTATATGTCCTAGCCTGAGACAACCTAACATGTCGAACGTAATATTTTACAATATTCCTGGCGCATCGGCAACTACTTCTCGGTGGGAACGTCATATACGTCTATAACGTTATATATCCTAACCTAAGGCAACCTAACATCTCGGATGTAATATTTTACAACATTCCTGGCGCGCCGGCACCTATTTCTCAGTGGGAACATTATATACGTCTATATCGCTATATATACTAGCCTAAGGCAACCTAACATGTCGAGTGTAATATTTTACAACATTCCTGGCGTGTCGGCCCCTATTTCTCGGTGGGAACATTATATACGTCTTTAACAATATATATCCTAGCCTAAGGCAACCTAACATCTCGGATGTAATATTTTACTACATTCGTGGCGCACCGGCCCCTACTTCTTGGTGGGAACATTATATACGTCTATAACGTTATATCTCCTAGCCTAAGGCAATCCTAACATCTCGGATGTAATATTTTACAACATTCCTGGCGCGTCGGCACCTACTTCTCGGTGGGAACATTAAATACGTCTATAACGTTATATATCCTAACCTAAGGGAACCTAACACTTCGGATGTAATGTTTTACAACATTCCTGGCGTGTCGGCCCCTATTTCTCGGTGGGAATATTATATACGTCTTTAACGCTATATGTCCTAGCCTGAGACAACCTAACATGTCGAATGTAATATTTTACAATATTCCTGGCACGTCGGCAACTACTTCTCGGTGGGAACATTATATACGTGTATAACGTTATATATCCTAGCCTAAGGTAATCCTAACATCTCGGATGTTATATTTTACAACATTCCTGGCTCGTCGGCCCCTACTCCTCGGTGGGAACATTATATACGCCTATAACGCTATATATCCGAGCCTATGGCAACCTAACACCTTGGATGTAATGTTTTACAACATTCCTGGCGTGTCGGCCCCTATTTCTCGGTGGGAACATTATATACGTCTTTAACGATATATATCCTAGCCTAAGGCAATCCTAACATGTCGAAAGTATAATTGTACAACATTCCTGACGCGTCGGCCCCTATTTCTCCGTGGGAACATTATATAAGTCAATAACGTTATATATCCTAGCCTAAGGCAACCTAACACCTCGGATGTAATGTTTTACAACATTCCTGGCGTGTCGGCCCCTATTTCTCGGCGGGAACATTATATACGTCTTTAACGATATATATCCTAGCCTAAGGCAATCCTAACATGTCGAATGTATAATTTTACAACATTCCCGTCACTTCGGCCCCTACTTCTCG
This sequence comes from Xylocopa violacea, assembly GCA_963969225.1. Taxonomy (NCBI): domain Eukaryota; kingdom Metazoa; phylum Arthropoda; class Insecta; order Hymenoptera; family Apidae; genus Xylocopa; species Xylocopa violacea. The sequence goes on from CAXAJV010000678.1 coordinate 4,438,773, forward strand.
GTGGGAACATTATATACGTCTATAACGTTATATATCCTAGTCTAAGGCAACCTAACATCTCGGATGTAATATTTTACTACATTCGTGTCGCACCGGCCCCTACTTCTCGGTGGGAACATTACATAAGTCTATAACGTTATATATCCTAACCTAAGGCAACTTAACATGTCGGATGTAATATTTTACAACATTCCTGGCGCGTCGGCACCTCCTTCTCGGTGGGAACATTATGTACGTCTATAACGTTATATATCCTAACCTAAGGAAACCTAACATCTCGGATGTAATATTTAACTACATTCGTGGCGCACCGGCCCCTACTTCTCGGTGGGTACATTATATACGTCTATAACGTTATATATCCTAGCCTGAGACAACCTAACATGTCGAATGTAATATTTTACAATATTCCTGGCGCGTCGGCAACTACTTCTCGGTGGGAACAGTATATACGTCTATGACGTTATATATCCTAACCTAAGGCAACTTAACATGTCGGATGTAATATTTTACAACATTCCTGGCGCGTCGGCACCTCCTTCTCGGTGGGAACATTATGAGCTTCTATAACGTTATATATCCTAACCTAAGGCAACCTAACATCTCGGATGTAATATTTTACTACATTCCTGGCTCGTCGGCCCCTACTTCTCGGTGGGAACATTATATACGTCTATAACGTTACTTATCCTAGCCTAAGGCAACCTAACATCTCGGATGTTATATTTTACTACATTCCTGGCGCGCCGGCTCCTACTTCTCGGTGGGAACATTATATACGTCTATATCGCTATATATCATAACGTAAGGCAACCAAACATGTCGAGCGTAATATTTTACAACATTCCTGGCTTGTCGGTCCCTACTTCTCGGGTGGAACATTATATACGTCTATACCGTTATATATCCTAACCTAAGGCAACCTAACATCTCGGATGTAATATTTTACAACATTCCTGGCGCGTCGGCACCTACTTCTCGGTGGGAACATTAAATACGTCTATAACGTTATATATCCTAACCTAAGGGAACCTAACACCTCGGATGTAATGTTTTACAACATTCCTGGCGTGTCGGCCCCTACTTCTCGGTGGGAACATTATATACGTCTATAACGTTATATATCCTAGCCTAAGGCAATCCTAACATCTCGGATGTAATATTTTACAACATTCCTGGCGCGTCGGCACCTCCTTCTCGGTGGGAACATTATGTACCTCTATAACGTTATATATCCTAACCTAGGGAAACCTAACATCTAGGATGTAATATTTTACTACATTCCTGGCTCGTCGGCCCCTACTTCTCGGTGGGAACATTATATACGTCTATAGCGTTATATATCCTAGCCTAAGGTAATCCTAACATCTCGGATGTAATGTTTTAAAACATTCCTGGCGCGTCGGCACCTACTTCTCGGTGGGAACATTATATACGTCTATAACGCTATATATCCTAGCCTAAGGCAACTTAACATGTCGGATGTAATATTTTACAACATTCCTGGCGCGTCGGCACCTCCTTCTCGGTGGGAACATTATGAGCGTCTATAACGTTATATATCCTAACCTAAGGCAACCTAACATCTCGGATGTAATATTTTACTACATTCCTGGCACGTCGGCCACTACTTCTCGGTGGGAACATTATATACGTCTATAGCGTTATATATCCTAGCCTAAGGTAATCCTAACATCTCGGATGTAATATTTTAAAACATTCCTGGCGCGTCGGCACCTACTTCTCGGTGGGAACATTATATACGTCTATATCGCTATATATCATAACGTAAGGCAACCTAACATGTCGAGCGTAATATTTTACAAGATTCCTGACTCGTCGGTCCCTACTTCTCGGTGGGAACATTATATACGTCTATAACGCTATATATCCTAGCCTAAGGCAACCTAACACCTCGGATGTAATGTTTTACAACACTCCTGGCGTGTCGGCCCCTATTTCTCGGTGGGAACATTATATACGTCTTTAACGCTATATATCCTAGCCTAAGGCAACCTAACATATCGAATGTAATATTTTACTACATTCCTGGCACGTCGGCCACTACTTCTCGGTGGGAACATTAGATACGTCTATATCGCTATATATCATAACGTAAGGCAACCTAACATGTCGAGCGTAATATTTTACAAGATTCCTGACTCGTCGGTCCCTACTTCTCGGTGGGAACAGTATATATGTCTATAACGCTATATATCCTAACCTAAGGCAACTTAACATGTCGGATGTAATATTTTACAACATTCCTGGCGCGTCGGCACCTCCTTCTCGGTGGGAACATTATGAGCGTCTATAACGTTATATATCCTAACCTAAGGGAACCTAACACTTCGGATGTAATGTTTTACAACATTCCTGGCGTGTCGGCCCCTATTTCTCGGTGGGAACATTATATATGTCTATAACGCTATATGTCCTAGCCTGAGACAACCTAACATATCCAATGTAATATTTTAAAACATTCCTGGCGCGTCGGCACCTACTTCTCGGTGGGAACATTATATACGTCTATATCGCTATATATCATAACGTAAGGCAACCTAACATGTCGAGCGTAATATTTTACAACATTCCTGACTCGTCGGTCCCTACTTCTCGGTGGGAACATTATATACGTCTATAACGCTATATATCCTAGCCTAAGGCAACCTAACAAATCGGATGTAATGTTTTACAGCATTCGTGGCGCGTCGGCCCCAACTTCTCGGGTGGAACATTATGTACGTCTATAACGTTATATATCCTAAACTAAGGCAACCTAACATCTCGGATGTAATATTTTACTACATTCCTGGCACGTCGGCCCCTACTTCTCGGTGGGAACATTATATACGTCTACAAAGTTATATATCCTAGCCTAAGGTAATCCTAACATCTCGGATGTAATATTTTACAACATTCCTGGCGCGTCGGCACCTACTTCTCGGTGGGAACATTATATACGTCTATAACGTTATATATCCTAACCTATGGGAACCTAACACCTCGGATGTAATGTTTTACAACATTCCTGGCGTGTGGGCCCCTATTTCTAGGTGGGAATATTATATACGTCTTTAACGCTATATCTCCTAGCCTGAGACAACCTAACATGTCGAGCGTAATATTTTACAACATTCCTGACTCGTCGGTCCCTACTTCTCGGTGGGAACATTATATACGTCTATAACGCTATATATCCTAGCCTAAGGCAACCTAACACCTCGGATGTAATGTTTCACCACATTCCTGGCTCGTTGGCCCTTACTTCTCGGTGGGAACATTATGAGCGTCTATAACGTTATATATCCTAACCTAAGACAACTTAACATGTCGAGCGTAATATTTTACAACATTCCTGGCTCGTCGGCCCCTACTCCACGGTGGGAACATTATATACGCCTATAACGCTATATATCCGAGTCTAAGGCAACCTAACACCTCGGATGTAATGTTTTACAACATTCCTGGCGTGTCGGCCCCTATTTCTCGGTGGGAACATTATATACGTCTTTAACGATATATATCCTAGCCTGAGGCAAACCTAACATCTCGGATGTAATGTTTTACTACATTCCTGGCACGTCGGTCCCTACTTCTCGGTGGGAACATTATATACTTCTATAACGCTATATATCCTAACCTAAGGAACCTAACATCTCGGATGTAATATTTTAATACATTCGTGGCTCGTCGGCCCCTACTTCTCGGTGGGAACATTATATACGTCTATAACGTTACTTATCCTAGCCTAAGGCAACCCAACATCTCGGATGTTATATTTTACTACATTCCTGGCGCGCCGGCCCCTACTTCTCGGTGGGAACATTATATACGTCTATATCGCTACATATCCTAGCCTAAGGCAACCTAACACCTCGGATGTAATGTTTTACAACATTCCTGGCGTGTCGGCCCCTGTTTCTCGGTGGGAACATTATATACGTCTATATCGCTATATATCATAAAGTAAGGCAACCTAACATGCCGAGCGTAATATTTTACAACATTCCTGTCTCGTCGGTCCCTACTTCTCGGTGGGAACATTATATACGTCTATAACGCTATATATCCTAGCCTAAGGCAACCTAACACCACGGATGTAATGTTTTACAACATTCCTGGCGTGTCGGCCCCTGTTTCTCGGTGGGAACGTTATATACGTCTATAACGTTATATATCCTAACCTAAGGGAACCTAACATCTCGGAAGTAATATTTGATAACATTCCTGGCGTGTAGGCCCGTAGTTCTCGGTGGGAATATCATATACGTCTATAACGTTATATATCCTAGCCTAAGGCAATCCTAAAATGTCGAATGTAATATTTTTCAGCATTCCTGGCGCGTCGGCCCCTACTTCTCGGGTGGAACATTATATACGTCTATAACGTTATATATCCTAAACTAAGACAACTTAACATGTCGAATGTAATATTTTACCACATTCCTGGCTCGTTGGCACCTACTTCTCGGTGGGAACATTATATACGCCTATAACGTTATATATCCTAACCTAAGGGAACCTAACATCTCGGATGTAATGTTTTACAACACTCCTGGCGTGTCGGCCCCTATTTCTCGGTGGGAACATTATATACGTCTTTAACGCTATATATCCTAGCCTAAGGCAACCTAACTTGGCGAGCGTAATATTTTACAACATTCCTGGGGCGTCGGCACCTATTTCTCGTTGGGAACATTATATACGTCTTTAACGCTATATATCCTAGCCTAAGGCAACCTAACTTGTCGAGCGTAATATTTTACAACATTCCTGGCGCGTCGGCACCTACTTCTCGGTGGGAACATGATATACGTCTATAAAGTTATATATCCTAGCCTAAGGCAACCTAACATACCGGATGTAATATTTTACCACATTCCTGGCGCGCTGGCCCCTACTTCTCGGTGGGAACATTATATACGTATATAACGCCATATATCCTAACTTCAGGCAACCAAAAATGTCGAGCGTAATATTTTACTACATTCCTGGCGTGTCGGCCCCTATTTCTCGGTGGAAATATTATATACGTCTTTAACGCTATATGCCCTAGCCTGAGACAACTTAACATGTCGAATGTAATATTTTACAATATTCCTGGCTCGTCGGCCCCTACTTCTCGGTGGGAACATTATATACGTCTATAACGCTATATATCCTAGCCTAAGGGAACCTAACATCTCGGAAGTAATATTTGATAACATTCCTGGCGTGTAGGCCCGTAGTTCTTGGTGGGAATATCATATACGTCTATAACGTTATATATCCTAGCCTAAGGCAATCCTAACATGTCGAATGTAATATTTTACAGCATTCCTGGCGCGTCGGCCCCTACTTCTCGGTGGGAACATTATATACGTCTATAACGTTATATATCCTAGCCTAAGGTAATCCTAACATCTCGGATGTAATATTTTACAACATTCCTGGCGCGTCGGCACCTACTTCTCGGTGGGAACAGTATATAAGTCTATAACGTTATATATCCTAAACTAAGGCAACCTAACATCTCGGATGTAATATTTTACTACATTCCTGGCTCGTCGGCCCCTACTTCTCGGTGGGAACATTATATACGTCTATAGCGTTATATATCGTAGCCTAAGGTAATCCTAACATCTCGGATGTAATATTTTAAAACATTCCTGGCGCGCCGGCCCCTACTTCTCGGTGGGAACATTATATACGTCTATATCGCTATATATCATAACGTAAGGCAACCTAACATGTCGAGCGCAATATTTTACAACATTCCCGGCTCGTCGGTCCCTACTTCTCGGTGGGAACATTATATATGTCTATAACGCTATATATCCTAGCCTAAGGTAATCCTAACATCTCGGATGTAATATTTTAAAACATTCCTGGCGCGTCGGCACCTACTTCTCGGTTGGAACAGTATATAAGTCTATAACGTTATACATCCTAACCTAAGGCAACTTGAAATGTCGGATGTAATATTTTACAACATTCCTGGCGCGTCGGCACCTCCTTCTCGGTGGGAACATTATATACGTCTATAACGTTATATATCCTAACGTAAGGAAACCTAACACCTCGAATGTAATATACAACATTCCTGGCGTGCCGGTCCCTATTTCTCGGTGGGAACATTATATATGTCTATAACGCTATATGTCCTAGCCTAAGGTAATCCTAACATCTCGGATATAATATAGTACTACATTCCTGGCTCGTCGGCCCCTACTTCTCGGAGGGAACATTATATACGTCTATAACGCTACATATCCTAGCCTGAGGGAACCTAACATCTCGGAAGTAATATTTGATAACATTCCTGGCGTGTAGGCCCGTAGTTCTTGGTGGGAATATCATATACGTCTATAACGTTATATATCCTAGCCTAAGGCAATCCTAAAATGTCGAATGTAATATTTTTCAGCATTCCTGGCGCGTCGGCCCCTACTTCTCGGGTGGAACATTATATACGTCTATAACGTTATATATCCTAAACTAAGACAACTTAACATGTCGAATTTAATATTTTACCACATTCCTGGCTCGTTGGCACCTACTTCTCGGTGGGAACATTATATACGCCTATAACGTTATATATCCTAACCTAAGGGAACCTAACATCTCGGATGTAATGTTTTACAACACTCCTGGCGTGTCGGCCCCTATTTCTCGGTGGGAACATTATATACGTCTTTAACGCTATATATCCTAGCCTAAGGCAACCTAACTTGTCGAGCGTAATATTTTACAACATTCCTGGGGCGTCGGCACCTACTTCTCGGTGGGAACATTATGAGCGTCTATAACGTTATATATCCTAACCTAAGGGAACCTAACACTTCGGATGTAATGTTTTACAACATTCCTGGCGTGTCGGCCCCTATTTCTCGGTGGGAACATTATATATGTCTATAACGCTATATGTCCTAGCCTGAGACAACCTAACATATCGAATGTAATATTTTACTACATTCCTGGCACGTCGGCCACTACTTCTCGGTGGGAACATTATATACGTCTATATCGCTATATATCATAACGTAAGGCAACCTAACATGTCGAGCGTAATATTTTACAACATTCCTGACTCGTCGGTCCCTACTTCTCGGTGGGAACAGTATATACGTCTATAACGCTATATATCCTAACCTAAGGCAACTTAACATGTCGGATGTAATATTTTACAACATTCCTGGCGCGTCGGCACCTCCTTCTCGGTGGGAACATTATGAGCGTCTATAACGTTATATATCCTAACCTAAGGGAACCTAACACTTCGGATGTAATGTTTTACAACATTCCTGGCGTGTCGGCCCCTATTTCTCGGTGGGAACATTATATATGTCTATAACGCTATATGTCCTAGCCTGAGACAACCTAACATATCGAATGTAATATTTTAAAACATTCCTGGCGCGTCGGCACCTACTTCTCGGTGGGAACATTATATACGTCTATATCGCTATATATCATAACGTAAGGCAACCTAACATGTCGAGCGTAATATTTTACAACATTCCTGACTCGTCGGTCCCTACTTCTCGGTGGGAACATTATATACGTCTATAACGCTATATATCCTAGCCTAAGGCAACCTAACAAATCGGATGTAATGTTTTACAGCATTCGTGGCGCGTCGGCCCCAACTTCTCGGGTGGAACATTATATACGTCTATAACGTTATATATCCTAAACTAAGGCAACCTAACATCTCGGATGTAATATTTTACTACATTCCTGGCACGTCGGCCCCTACTTCTCGGTGGGAACATTATATACGTCTACAAAGTTATATATCCTAGCCTAAGGTAATCCTAACATCTCGGATGTAATATTTTACAACATTCCTGGCGCGTCGGCACCTACTTCTCGGTGGGAACATTATATACGTCTATAACGTTATATATCCTAACCTATGGGAACCTAACACCTCGGATGTAATGTTTTACAACACTCCTGGCGTGTGGGCCCCTATTTCTAGGTGGGAACATTATATACGTCTTTAACGCTATATATCCTAGCCTAAGGCAACCTAACATGTCGAGCGTAATATTTTACAACATTCCTGACTCGTCGGTCCCTACTTCTCCGTGGGAACATTATATACGTCTTTAACGATATATATCCTAGCCTGAGGCAAACCTAACATCTCGGATGTAATGTTTTACTACATTCCTGGCACGTCGGTCCCTACTTCTCGGTGGGAACATTATATACTTCTATAACGCTATATATCCTAACCTAAGGAACCTAACATCTCGGATGTAATATTTTAATACATTCGTGGCTCGTCGGCCCCTACTTCTCGGTGGGAACATTATATACGTCTATAACGTTACTTATCCTAGCCTAAGGCAACCCAACATCTCGGATGTTATATTTTACTACATTCCTGGCGCGCCGGCCCCTACTTCTCGGTGGGAACATTATATACGTCTATATCGCTACATATCCTAGCCTAAGGCAACCTAACACCTCGGATGTAATGTTTTATAACATTCCTGGCGCGTCGGCACCTACTTCTCGGTGGGAACAGTATATAAGTCTATAACGTTATATATCCTAACCTAAGGCAACCTAACATCTCGGATATAATATTATACTACATTCCTGGCACGTCGGCCCCTACTTCTCGGTGGGAACATTATATACGTCTATAACGTTATATATCCTAGCCTAAGGTAAGCCTAACATCTCGGATGTAATATTTTACAACATTCCTGGCGCGTCGGCACCTACTTCTCGGTGGGAACAGTATATAAGTCTATAACGTTATATATCCTAAGCAAAGGCAACCTAACATCTCGGATCTAATATTTTACTACATTCCTGGCGTGTCGGCCCCTGTTTCTCGGTGGGAACATTATATACGTCTATATCGCTATATATCATAAAGTAAGGCAACCTAACATGCCGAGCGTAATATTTTACAACATTCCTGTCTCGTCGGTCCCTACTTCTCGGTGGGAACATTATATACGTCTATAACGCTATATATCCTAGCCTGAGGCAAACCTAACACCTCGGATGTAATGTTTTACAACATTCCTGGCGTGTCGGCCCCTGTTTCTCGGTGGGAACATTATATACGTCTATAACGTTATATATCCTGACCTAAGGGAACCTAACATCTCGGAAGTAATATTTTACAACATTGCTGGCGCGTCGGCACCTATTTCTCGGTGGGAACATTCTATACGTCTTTAACGCTACATATCCTAGCCTGAGGCAACCTAACTTGTCGAGCGTAATATTTTACAACATTCCTGGGGCGTCGGCCTCTATTTCTCGGTGGGAACATTATATACGTCTATAACGTTTTATATCCTAACCTAAGGCAATCCTAACATCTCGGATGTAATATTTTACAACATTCCTGGCGCGCCGGCACCTATTTCTCGGTGGGAACACTATATACGTCTATAACTTTACATATCCTAGCCTAAGGCAACCTAACAGCTCGGATGTAATATTTTACAACATTCCTGGCGCGTCGGCCCCCACTTCTCGGTGGGAACATTATATACGTCTATATCGCTATATATCATAGCCTAAGGCAACCGAACATGTCGAGCGTAATATTTTACAACATTCCTGGCTCGTCGGCCCCTACTTCTCGGTGGGAACATTATATACGTCTATAACGTTATATATCCTAACCTAAGGGAACCTAACATCTCGGAAGTAATATTTGATAACATTCCTGGCGTGTAGGCCCGTAGTTCTCGGTGGGAATATCATATACGTCTATAACGTTATATATCCTAACCTAAGGCAACCTAACATGTCGAATGTAATATTTTACTACATTCGTGGCACGTCGGCCCATACTTCTGGGTGGGAACATTGTATACGTCTATAACGCTATATATCCTAGCCTAAGGCAAACTAACATATCGAATGTAATATTTTACAACATTCCCGTCACTTCGGCCCCTACTTCTCGATGGGAACATTATATACGTCTATAACGTTATATATCCTAACCTAAGGCAACCTAACATCTCGGATGTAATATTTTACTACATTCCTGGCACGTCGGCCACTACTTCTCGGTGGGAACATTATATAAGTCTATAACGCTATATATCCTAGTCTAAGGCAAACTAACATGTCGAATGTAATATTTTAGAACATTCCCGTCACTTCGGCACCTACTTCTCGGTGGGAACATTATATACGTCTATAACGTTATATATCCTAGCCTAAGGCAACCTAACATCTCGGATGTTATATTTTACTACATTCCCGGCGAGCCGGCCCCTACTTCTCGGTGGGAACATTATATACGTCTATAACGTTATATATCCTAACCTAAGGGAACCTAACATCTCGGATGTAATATTTTACAACATTCCTGGCGCGCCGGCCCCCACTTCTCGGTGGGAACATTATATACGTCTATATCGCTATATATCATAGCCTAAGGCAACCGAACATGTCGAGCGTAATATTTTACAACATTCCTGGCTCGTCGGCCCCTACTTCTCGGTGGGAACATTATATACGTCTATAACGTTATATATCCTAACCTAAGGGAACCTAACATCTCGGAAGTAATATTTGATAACATTCCTGGCGTGTAGGCCCGTAGTTCCCGGTGGGAATATCATATACGTCTATAACGTTATATATCCTAGCCTAAGGCAATCCTAACATGTCGAATGTACTATTTTACAGCATTCCTGGCGCGTCGGCCCCTACTTCTCGGGTGGAACATTATATACGTCTATAACGTTATATATCCTAACCTAAGGCAACCTAACACCTCGGATGTAATATTTTACAACATTCCTGGCGCGCCGGCACCTATTTCTCGGTGGGAACATTATATACGTCTGTAACTTTACATATCCTAGCCTAAGGCAACCTAACATCTCGGATGTAATATTTTACTACATTCCTGGCGCGCCGGCCCCTACTTCTCGTTGGGAACATTATATACGTCTGTAGCGTTATATATCCTAGCCTAAGGTAATCCTAACATGTCGGATGTAATATTTTACAACATTCCTGGCGCGTCGGCACCTACTTCTCGGTGGGAACATTATATACATCTATAACGTTACTTATCCTAGCCTAAGGCAAGCTAACATCTCGGATGTAATATTTTACAACATTCCTAGCGCGTCGGCACCTACTTCTCGATGGGAACATTATATACGTCTATAACGTTATATATCCTAGCCTAAGACAACCTAACATGTCGAATGTAATATTTTACAGCATTCCTGCCGCGTCGGCCCCTACTTCTCGGTGAGAACATTATATACCTCCATAACGCTATATATCCTAGCCCTAGGCAACCTAACATCTCGGATGTTATATTTTACTACATTCCCGGCGCGCCGGCCCCTACTTCACGGTGGGAACATTATATATGTCTATAACGTTATATATCCTAGCCTAAGGTAATCCTAACATCTCGGATGTAATATTTTACAACATTCCTGGCGCGTCGGCAACTACTTCTCGGTGGGAACTGTATATACGACTATAACGTTATATATCCTAACCTGAGACAACTTAACATGTCGAATGTAATATTTTACCACATTCCTGGCTCGCTGGCCCCTACTTCACGGTGGGAACATTATATACGTCTATAACGTCATATATCCTAACCTAAGGGAACCTAACATCTCGGATGTAATATTTTGCAACATTCCTGGCGTGGCGGCCCCTATTTCTTGGTGGGAACATTATATACGTCTTTAACGCTACATATCCTAGCCTAAGGCAACCTAACTTCTCGAGCGTAATATTTTACAACATTCCTGGGGCGTCGGCCCCTATTTCTCGGTGGGAACATTATATAAGTCAATAACGTTATATATCCTAACCTAAGGCAACCTAACATCTCGGATGTAATATTTTACAACATTCCCGTCACTTCGGCCCCTACTTCTCGGTGGGAACATTATATACGTCTATAACGTTATATATCCTAGCCTAAGGCAACCTAACATCTCGGATGTTATATTTTACTACATTCCCGGCGCGCCGGCCCGTACTTCTCGGTGGGAACATTATATACGTCTATAACGTTATATATCCTAGCCTAAGGTAATCCTAACATCTCGGATGTAATATTTAACAACATTCCTGGCGCGTCGGCACCTACTTCTCGGTGGGAACATTATATACGTCTATAACGTTATATATCCTAACCTAAGGGAACCTAACATCTCGGATGTAATATTTTACAACATTCCTGGCGTGTCGGCCCCTATTTCTCGGTGGGAACATTATATACGTCTTTAACGCTATATATCCTAGCCTAAGGCAACCTAACTTGTCGAGCGTAATATTTTACAACAGTCCTGGGGCGTCGGCCCGTATTTCTCGGTGGTAACATTATATACGTCTATAACGTTATACATCCTAACCTAAGGCAATCCTAACATCTCGGATGTAATATTTTACAACATTCCTGGCGCGCCGGCACCTATTTCTCGGTGGGAACATTATATAAGCCTATAACGCTATATATCCTAGCCTAAGGCAACCTAACATCTCGGATGTAATATTTTACAACATTCCCGTCACTTCGGCACCTACTTCTCGGTGGGAACATTATATACGTCTATAACGTTATATATCCTAGCCTAAGGCAACCTAACATCTCGGATGTAATATTTTACTACATTCCTAGCTCGTCGGCCCCTACTTCTCGGTGGGAACATTATATACGTCTGTAACGTTATATATCCTAGCCTAAGGTAATCCTAACATGTCGGATGTAATATTTTACAACATTCCTGGCGCGTCGGCACCTACTTCTCGATGGGAACAGTATATAAGTCTATAACGTTATATATCCTAACCTAAGGCAACCTAACATCTCGGATGTAATATTTTACAACATTCCTGGCGTGTCGGCCCCTATTTCTCGGTGGGAACATTATATACGTCTTTAACGCTATATATCCTAGCCTAAGGCAACCTAACTTGTCGAGCGTAATATTTTGCAACATTCCTGACGCGTCGGCCCCTATTTCTCGGTGGGATCATTATATACATCATTAAAGCTATATATCCTAGCCTAAGGCAACCTAACATCTCGGATGTAATATTTTACTGCATTCCTGGCGCGCCGGCCCCTACTTCTCGGTGGGAACATTATATACATCTATAACGTTACTTATCCTAGCCTAAGGCAAGCTAACATCTCGGATGTAATATTTTACAACATTCCTAGCGCGTCGGCACCTACTTCTCGATGGGAACATTATATACGTCTATAACGTTATATATCCTAGCCTAAGACAACCTAACATGTCGAATGTAATATTTTACAGCATTCCTGGCGCGTCGGCCCCTACTTCTCGGTGAGAACATTATATACCTCCATAACGCTATATATCCTAGCCCTAGGCAACCTAACATCTCGGATGTTATATTTTACTACATTCCCGGCGCGCCGGCCCCTACTTCACGGTGGGAACATTATATATGTCTATAACGTTATATATCCTAGCCTAAGGTAATCCTAACATCTCGGATGTAATATTTTACAACATTCCTGGCGCGTCGGCAACTACTTCTCGGTGGGAACTGTATATACGACTATAACGTTATATATCCTAACCTGAGACAACTTAACATGTCGAATGTAATATTTTACCACATTCCTGGCTCGCTGGCCCCTACTTCACGGTGGGAACATTATATACGTCTATAACGTCATATATCCTAACCTAAGGGAACCTAACATCTCGGATGTAATATTTTGCAACATTCCTGGCGTGGCGGCCCCTATTTCTTGGTGGGAACATTATATACGTCTTTAACGCTACATATCCTAGCCTAAGGCAACCTAACTTCTCGAGCGTAATATTTTACAACATTCCTGGGGCGTCGGCCCCTATTTCTCGGTGGGAACATTATATAAGTCAATAACGTTATATATCCTAACCTAAGGCAACCTAACATCTCGGATGTAATATTTTACAACATTCCCGTCACTTCGGCCCCTACTTCTCGGTGGGAACATTATATACGTCTATAACGTTATATATCCTAGCCTAAGGCAACCTAACATCTCGGATGTTATATTTTACTACATTCCCGGCGCGCCGGCCCGTACTTCTCGGTGGGAACATTATATACGTCTATAACGTTATATATCCTAGCCTAAGGTAATCCTAACATCTCGGATGTAATATTTAACAACATTCCTGGCGCGTCGGCACCTACTTCTCGGTGGGAACATTATATACGTCTATAACGTTATATATCCTAACCTAAGGGAACCTAACATCTCGGATGTAATATTTTACAACATTCCTGGCGTGTCGGCCCCTATTTCTCGGTGGGAACATTATATACGTCTTTAACGCTATATATCCTAGCCTAAGGCAACCTAACTTGTCGAGCGTAATATTTTACAACAGTCCTGGGGCGTCGGCCCGTATTTCTCGGTGGTAACATTATATACGTCTATAACGTTATACATCCTAACCTAAGGCAATCCTAACATCTCGGATGTAATATTTTACAACATTCCTGGCGCGCCGGCACCTATTTCTCGGTGGGAACATTATATAAGCCTATAACGCTATATATCCTAGCCTAAGGCAACCTAACATCTCGGATGTAATATTTTACAACATTCCCGTCACTTCGGCACCTACTTCTCGGTGGGAACATTATATACGTCTATAACGTTATATATCCTAGCCTAAGGCAACCTAACATCTCGGATGTAATATTTTACTACATTCCTAGCTCGTCGGCCCCTACTTCTCGGTGGGAACATTATATACGTCTGTAACGTTATATATCCTAGCCTAAGGTAATCCTAACATGTCGGATGTAATATTTTACAACATTCCTGGCGCGTCGGCACCTACTTCTCGATGGGAACAGTATATAAGTCTATAACGTTATATATCCTAACCTAAGGCAACCTAACATCTCGGATGTAATATTTTACAACATTCCTGGCGTGTCGGCCCCTATTTCTCGGTGGGAACATTATATACGTCTTTAACGCTATATATCCTAGCCTAAGGCAACCTAACTTGTCGAGCGTAATATTTTGCAACATTCCTGACGCGTCGGCCCCTATTTCTCGGTGGGATCATTATATACATCATTAAAGCTATATATCCTAGCCTAAGGCAACCTAACATCTCGGATGTAATATTTTACTGCATTCCTGGCGCGCCGGCCCCTACTTCTCGGTGGGAACATTATATACATCTATAACGTTACTTATCCTAGCCTAAGGCAAGCTAACATCTCGGATGTAATATTTTACAACATTCCTAGCGCGTCGGCACCTACTTCTCGATGGGAACATTATATACGTCTATAACGTTATATATCCTAGCCTAAGACAACCTAACATGTCGAATGTAATATTTTACAGCATTCCTGGCGCGTCGGCCCCTACTTCTCGGTGAGAACATTATATACCTCCATAACGCTATATATCCTAGCCCTAGGCAACCTAACATCTCGGATGTTATATTTTACTACATTCCCGGCGCGCCGGCCCCTACTTCACGGTGGGAACATTATATATGTCTATAACGTTATATATCCTAGCCTAAGGTAATCCTAACATCTCGGATGTAATATTTTACAACATTCCTGGCGCGTCGGCAACTACTTCTCGGTGGGAACTGTATATACGACTATAACGTTATATATCCTAACCTGAGACAACTTAACATGTCGAATGTAATATTTTACCACATTCCTGGCTCGCTGGCCCCTACTTCACGGTGGGAACATTATATACGTCTATAACGTCATATATCCTAACCTAAGGGAACCTAACATCTCGGATGTAATATTTTGCAACATTCCTGGCGTGGCGGCCCCTATTTCTTGGTGGGAACATTATATACGTCTTTAACGCTACATATCCTAGCCTAAGGCAACCTAACTTCTCGAGCGTAATATTTTACAACATTCCTGGGGCGTCGGCCCCTATTTCTCGGTGGGAACATTATATAAGTCAATAACGTTATATATCCTAACCTAAGGCAACCTAACATCTCGGATGTAATATTTTACAACATTCCCGTCACTTCGGCCCCTACTTCTCGGTGGGAACATTATATACGTCTATAACGTTATATATCCTAGCCTAAGGCAACCTAACATCTCGGATGTTATATTTTACTACATTCCCGGCGCGCCGGCCCGTACTTCTCGGTGGGAACATTATATACGTCTATAACGTTATATATCCTAGCCTAAGGTAATCCTAACATCTCGGATGTAATATTTAACAACATTCCTGGCGCGTCGGCACCTACTTCTCGGTGGGAACATTATATACGTCTATAACGTTATATATCCTAACCTAAGGGAACCTAACATCTCGGATGTAATATTTTACAACATTCCTGGCGTGTCGGCCCCTATTTCTCGGTGGGAACATTATATACGTCTTTAACGCTATATATCCTAGCCTAAGGCAACCTAACTTGTCGAGCGTAATATTTTACAACAGTCCTGGGGCGTCGGCCCGTATTTCTCGGTGGTAACATTATATACGTCTATAACGTTATACATCCTAACCTAAGGCAATCCTAACATCTCGGATGTAATATTTTACAACATTCCTGGCGCGCCGGCACCTATTTCTCGGTGGGAACATTATATAAGCCTATAACGCTATATATCCTAGCCTAAGGCAACCTAACATCTCGGATGTAATATTTTACAACATTCCCGTCACTTCGGCACCTACTTCTCGGTGGGAACATTATATACGTCTATAACGTTATATATCCTAGCCTAAGGCAACCTAACATCTCGGATGTAATATTTTACTACATTCCTAGCTCGTCGGCCCCTACTTCTCGGTGGGAACATTATATACGTCTGTAACGTTATATATCCTAGCCTAAGGTAATCCTAACATGTCGGATGTAATATTTTACAACATTCCTGGCGCGTCGGCACCTACTTCTCGATGGGAACAGTATATAAGTCTATAACGTTATATATCCTAACCTAAGGCAACCTAACATCTCGGATGTAATATTTTACAACATTCCTGGCGTGTCGGCCCCTATTTCTCGGTGGGAACATTATATACGTCTTTAACGCTATATATCCTAGCCTAAGGCAACCTAACTTGTCGAGCGTAATATTTTGCAACATTCCTGACGCGTCGGCCCCTATTTCTCGGTGGGATCATTATATACATCATTAAAGCTATATATCCTAGCCTAAGGCAACCTAACATCTCGGATGTAATATTTTACTGCATTCCTGGCGCGCCGGCCCCTACTTCTCGGTGGGAACATTATATACATCTATAACGTTACTTATCCTAGCCTAAGGCAAGCTAACATCTCGGATGTAATATTTTACAACATTCCTAGCGCGTCGGCACCTACTTCTCGATGGGAACATTATATACGTCTATAACGTTATATATCCTAGCCTAAGACAACCTAACATGTCGAATGTAATATTTTACAGCATTCCTGGCGCGTCGGCCCCTACTTCTCGGTGAGAACATTATATACCTCCATAACGCTATATATCCTAGCCCTAGGCAACCTAACATCTCGGATGTTATATTTTACTACATTCCCGGCGCGCCGGCCCCTACTTCACGGTGGGAACATTATATATGTCTATAACGTTATATATCCTAGCCTAAGGTAATCCTAACATCTCGGATGTAATATTTTACAACATTCCTGGCGCGTCGGCAACTACTTCTCGGTGGGAACTGTATATACGACTATAACGTTATATATCCTAACCTGAGACAACTTAACATGTCGAATGTAATATTTTACCACATTCCTGGCTCGCTGGCCCCTACTTCACGGTGGGAACATTATATACGTCTATAACGTCATATATCCTAACCTAAGGGAACCTAACATCTCGGATGTAATATTTTGCAACATTCCTGGCGTGGCGGCCCCTATTTCTTGGTGGGAACATTATATACGTCTTTAACGCTACATATCCTAGCCTAAGGCAACCTAACTTCTCGAGCGTAATATTTTACAACATTCCTGGGGCGTCGGCCCCTATTTCTCGGTGGGAACATTATATAAGTCAATAACGTTATATATCCTAACCTAAGGCAACCTAACATCTCGGATGTAATATTTTACAACATTCCCGTCACTTCGGCCCCTACTTCTCGGTGGGAACATTATATACGTCTATAACGTTATATATCCTAGCCTAAGGCAACCTAACATCTCGGATGTTATATTTTACTACATTCCCGGCGCGCCGGCCCGTACTTCTCGGTGGGAACATTATATACGTCTATAACGTTATATATCCTAGCCTAAGGTAATCCTAACATCTCGGATGTAATATTTAACAACATTCCTGGCGCGTCGGCACCTACTTCTCGGTGGGAACATTATATACGTCTATAACGTTATATATCCTAACCTAAGGGAACCTAACATCTCGGATGTAATATTTTACAACATTCCTGGCGTGTCGGCCCCTATTTCTCGGTGGGAACATTATATACGTCTTTAACGCTATATATCCTAGCCTAAGGCAACCTAACTTGTCGAGCGTAATATTTTACAACAGTCCTGGGGCGTCGGCCCGTATTTCTCGGTGGTAACATTATATACGTCTATAACGTTATACATCCTAACCTAAGGCAATCCTAACATCTCGGATGTAATATTTTACAACATTCCTGGCGCGCCGGCACCTATTTCTCGGTGGGAACATTATATAAGCCTATAACGCTATATATCCTAGCCTAAGGCAACCTAACATCTCGGATGTAATATTTTACAACATTCCCGTCACTTCGGCACCTACTTCTCGGTGGGAACATTATATACGTCTATAACGTTATATATCCTAGCCTAAGGCAACCTAACATCTCGGATGTAATATTTTACTACATTCCTAGCTCGTCGGCCCCTACTTCTCGGTGGGAACATTATATACGTCTGTAACGTTATATATCCTAGCCTAAGGTAATCCTAACATGTCGGATGTAATATTTTACAACATTCCTGGCGCGTCGGCACCTACTTCTCGATGGGAACAGTATATAAGTCTATAACGTTATATATCCTAACCTAAGGCAACCTAACATCTCGGATGTAATATTTTACAACATTCCTGGCGTGTCGGCCCCTATTTCTCGGTGGGAACATTATATACGTCTTTAACGCTATATATCCTAGCCTAAGGCAACCTAACTTGTCGAGCGTAATATTTTGCAACATTCCTGACGCGTCGGCCCCTATTTCTCGGTGGGATCATTATATACATCATTAAAGCTATATATCCTAGCCTAAGGCAACCTAACATCTCGGATGTAATATTTTACTGCATTCCTGGCGCGCCGGCCCCTACTTCTCGGTGGGAACATTATATACATCTATAACGTTACTTATCCTAGCCTAAGGCAAGCTAACATCTCGGATGTAATATTTTACAACATTCCTAGCGCGTCGGCACCTACTTCTCGATGGGAACATTATATACGTCTATAACGTTATATATCCTAGCCTAAGACAACCTAACATGTCGAATGTAATATTTTACAGCATTCCTGGCGCGTCGGCCCCTACTTCTCGGTGAGAACATTATATACCTCCATAACGCTATATATCCTAGCCCTAGGCAACCTAACATCTCGGATGTTATATTTTACTACATTCCCGGCGCGCCGGCCCCTACTTCACGGTGGGAACATTATATATGTCTATAACGTTATATATCCTAGCCTAAGGTAATCCTAACATCTCGGATGTAATATTTTACAACATTCCTGGCGCGTCGGCAACTACTTCTCGGTGGGAACTGTATATACGACTATAACGTTATATATCCTAACCTGAGACAACTTAACATGTCGAATGTAATATTTTACCACATTCCTGGCTCGCTGGCCCCTACTTCACGGTGGGAACATTATATACGTCTATAACGTCATATATCCTAACCTAAGGGAACCTAACATCTCGGATGTAATATTTTGCAACATTCCTGGCGTGGCGGCCCCTATTTCTTGGTGGGAACATTATATACGTCTTTAACGCTACATATCCTAGCCTAAGGCAACCTAACTTCTCGAGCGTAATATTTTACAACATTCCTGGGGCGTCGGCCCCTATTTCTCGGTGGGAACATTATATAAGTCAATAACGTTATATATCCTAACCTAAGGCAACCTAACATCTCGGATGTAATATTTTACAACATTCCCGTCACTTCGGCCCCTACTTCTCGGTGGGAACATTATATACGTCTATAACGTTATATATCCTAGCCTAAGGCAATCCTCACATCTCGGATGTAATATTTTGCAACATTCCTGGCGCGCCGGCACCTATTTCTCGGTGGGAACATTATATACGTCTGTAACGCGATATATCCTAGCCTAAGGCAACCTAACTTGTCGAGCGTAAAATTTTACCACATTCCTGGCTCGTCGGCCTCTACCTATCGGTGGGAACATTATATATGTCTATAACGTTATATATCCTAACCTAAGGCAACCTAACATCTCGGATGTAATATTTTACTACATTCCTGGAGCGCCGGCCCCCACTTCTCGGTGGGAACATTATATGCGTCTATATCGCTTCATATCATAGCCTAAGGCAACCTAACATGTCGAGCGTAATATTTTACAACATTCCTGTCTCGTCGGCCCCTACTTCTCGGTGGGAACAGTATATCCGTCTATAACGTTATATATCCTAACCTAAGGCAACGTAACATGTCGAATGTAATATTTTACTACATTCCTGGCGCGCCGGCCCCTACTTTTCGGTGGGAACATTATATACGTCTGTAACGCTATATATCCTGGCCTAAGGCAACCTAACTTGTCGAGCGTAAAATTTTACCACATTCCTGGCTCGTTGGCCTCTACCTATCGGTGGGAACATTATATATGTCTATAACGTTTTATATCCTAACCTAAGGCAACTTAACATGCAGAATGTAATATTTTACCACATTCCTGGCTCGTTGGCCCCTACTCCTCGGTGGGAACATTATATACATCTATAAAGTTACATATCCTAGCCTAAGGCAACCTAACATCTCGGATGTAATATTTTACTGCATTCCTGGCGCGCCGGCCCCTACTTCTCGATGGGAACATTATATACGTCTATAACGATATATATCATAGCCTAAGGCAACCTAACATCTCGGATGTAATATTTTACTACATTCCTGGCGCGCCGGGCTCTACTTTTCGGTGGGAACATTATATACGTCTGTAACCCTATATATCCTGGCCTAAGGCAACCTAACTTGTCGAGCGTAAAATTTTACCACATTCCTGGCTCGTCGGCCTCTACCTATTGGTGGGAACATTATATATGTCTATAACGTTATATATCCTAACTTAAGGCAACTTAACATGTCGAATGTAATATTTTACCACATTCCTGGCTCGTTGGCCCCTACTCCTCGGTGGGAACATTATATGCATCTATAAAGTTACATATCCTAGCCTAAGGCAACCTAACATCTCGGATGTAATATTTTACTGCATTCCTGGCGCGCCGGCCCCTACTTCTCGGTGGGAACAGTATATAAGTCTATAACGTTATATATCCCAACCTAAGGCAACATAACATCTCGGATGTAATATTTTACTACATTCCTGGCACGTCGGCACCTATTTCTCGGTGGGAACATTATATACGTCTATAACGTTATATATCCTTACCTAAGGCAACCTAACATCTCGGATGTAATATTTTACTACATTCCCGGCACGTCGGCCACTACTTCTCGGTGGGAACATTATATAAGTCTATAACGCTATATATCCTAGCCTAACGCAAACTAACATGTCGAATGTAATATTTTACAACATTCCCGTCACTTCGGCCCCTACTTCTCGGTGGGAACATTATATACGTCTATAACGTTATATATCCTAAATTAAGACAACCTAACGTCTCGGATGTAATATTTTACTTCATTCCTGGCAGGTCGGCCACTACTTCTCGGTGGGAACATTATATAAGTCTATAACGTTATATATCCTAACCTAAGGCAACCTAACATCTCGGATGTAATATTTTACTACATTCCTAGCTCGTCGGCCCCTACTTCTCGGTGGGAACATTATATACGTCTATAACGATATATATCATAGCCTAAGGCAACCTAACATCTCGGATGTAATATTTTACTACATTCCTGGCGCGCCGGCCCCTACTTTTCGGTGGGAACATTATATACGTCTGTAACGCTATATATTCTGGCCTAAGGCAACCTAACTTGTCGAGCGTAAAATTTTACCACATTCCTGGCTCGTCGGCATCTACCTATCGGTGGGAACATTATATATGTCTATAACGTTATATATCCTAACCTAAGGCAACTTAACATGTCGAATGTAATATTTTACCACATTCCTGGCTCGTTGGCCCCTACTCCTCGGTGGGAACATTATATACATCTATAAAGTTACATATCCTAGCCTAAGGCAACCTAACATCTCGGATGTAATATTTTACTGCATTCCTGGCGCGCCGGCCCCTACTTCTCGGTGGGAACAGTATGTAAGTCTATAACGTTATATATCCCAACCTAAGGCAACCTAACATCTCGGATGTAATGTTTTACTACATTCCTGGCACGTCGGCACCTATTTCTCGGTGGGAACATTATATACGTCTATAACGTTATATATCCTAACCTAAGGGAACCTAACATCTCGAAAGTAATATTTGATAACATTCCTGGCGTGTAGGCCCGTAGTTTTCGGTGGGAATATCATATACGTCTATAGCGTTATATATCCTAGCCTAAGGCAATCCTAACATGTCGAATGTAATATTTTACAGCATTCCTGGCGCGTCGGCCCCTACTTCTCGGCTGGAACATTATATACGTCTATAACGTTATATATCCTAACCTAAGGCAACCTAACATCTCGGATGTAATATTTTACTACATTCCTGGCGCGCCGGCCCCTACTTTTCGGTGGGAACATTATATACGTCTGTAACGCTATATATACTAGCCTAAGGCAACCGAACTTGTCGAGCGTAAAATTTTACCACATTCCTGGCTCGTCGGCCTCTACCTATCGGTGGGAGCATTATAAATGTCTATAACGTTATATATCCTAACCTAAGGCAACCTAACATCTCGGATGTAATATTTTACTACATTCCTGGAGCGCCGGCCCCCACTTCTCGGTGGGAACATTATATGCGTCTACATCGCTTTATATCATAGCCTAAGGCAACCTAACTTGTCGAGCGTAATATTTTACAACATTCCTGGCTCGTCGGCCTCTACCTCCGGTGGGAACATTATATACGTCTATAACGCTATATATACTAGCCTAAGGCAAACTAACATATCGAATGTAATATTTTACAACATTCCCGTCACTTCGGCCCCTACTTCTCGGTGGGAACATTATATACCTCTATAACGTTATATATCCTAAATTAAGGCAACCTAACATCTCGGATGTAATACTTTACTACATTCCTGGCACGTCGGCCACTACTTCTCGGTGGGAACATTATATACGTCTATAACGTTATATATCCTAACCTAAGGCAACCTAACATCTCGGATGTAATATTTTACTACATTCCCGGCACGTCGGCCACTACTTCTCGGTGGGAACATTATATAAGTCTATAACGCTATATATCCTAGCCTAAGGCAAACTAACATGTCGAATGTAATATTTTACTACATTCCTGGCACGTCGGCCACTACTTCTCGGTGGGAACATTATATACGTCTATAACGTTATATATCCTAACCTAAGGCAACCTAACATCTCGGATGTAATATTTTACTACATTCCCGGCACGTCGGCCACTACTTCTCGGTGGGAACATTATATAAGTCTATAACGCTATATATCCTAGCCTAAGGCAAACTAACATGTCGAATGTAATATTTTACTATATTCCGGGCACGTCGGCCCCTACTTCTCGGTGGGAACATTATATACGTCTTTAACTCTATATATCCTAGCCTATGGCAATCCTAACATGTCGAATGTAAAATTTTACATCATTCCTGGGGCGTCGGTCCCTGTTTCTCGGTGGGAACATTATATAAGTCAATAACGTTATATATCCTAACCTAAGGCAACCTAACATCTCGGATGTAATATTTTACAACATTCCCGTCACTTCGGACCCTACTTCTCGGTGGGAACTATATATACGTCTATAAGGATATATATCCTAGCCTAAGGCAATCCTAACATCTCGGATGTAATATTTTAGTACATTCCCGGCGCGACGGCCCCTACTTCCCGGTGGGAACATTATATACGTCTATAACGATATATATCCTAGCCTAAGGCTATCCTAGCATCTCGGATGTAATATTTTACAACATTCCTGGCGCGCCGGCATCTATTTCTCGGTGGGAACATTATATACGTCTATAACTTTACATATCCTAGCCTAAGGCAACCTAACATCTCGGATGTAATATTTTACTACATTCCTGGCGCGCCGGCCCCCACTTCTCGGTGGGAACATTATATACGTCTATATCGCTATATATCATAACGTAAGGCAACCTAACATGTCTAGCGTAATATTTTACAACATTCCTGGCTCGTCGGCCCCTACTTCTCGCTGGGAACATTATATACGCCTATAACGCTATATATCCTAGCCTAAGGCAACCTAACACTTCGGATGTAATGTTTTACAACATTCCTGGCGTGTCGGCCCCTATTTCTCGATGGGAACATTATATACGTCTATAACGCTATATATCCTAGCCTAAGGCAAACTCACATGTCGAATGTAATATTTTACAACATTCCCGTCACTTCGGCCCCTACTTCTCGGTGGGAACATTATATACGTCTATAACGCTATATATCCTACCCTAAGGCAAACTCACATTTCGGATGTAATATTTTACTACATTCGTGGCGCACCGGCCCCTACTTCTCGGTGGGAACATTATATACCTCTATAACGTTATATATCCTAGCCTAAGGCAATCGTAACATCTCGGATGTAATATTTTACAACATTCCCGTCACTTCGGACCCTACTTCCCGGGGGGAACACTATTTACGTCTATAAGGATATATAATCTAGCCTAAGGCAATCCTAACATCTCGGATGTAATATTTTAGTATATTCCTGGCTCGACGGCTGCTACTTCTCGGTGGGAACATTATATACGTCTATAATGTATTTATATCCTAGCCTAAGGTAACCTAACATGTCGAATGTAATATTTGACAACATTCCTTTCGCGTCGGCCCCTACTTCTCGGTGGGAATATCATATACGTCTATAACGTTATATATCCTAGCCTAAGGCAATCCTAACATATCGAATGTACTATTTTCCAACATTCCAGGCGCGTCGGGGCCTACTTCTCGGTGGGAGCATTATATCAGTCAATAACGTTATATATCCTAACCTAAGGCATCCTAGCATTTCGGGTGTAATATTATACTACATTCCTGACACGTCGGCCCGTACCTATTGGCGGGAACATTATATAAGTGAATAACGTTATATATCATAACCTAAGGCAAACTAACATCTCGGATGTAATATTTCACTACATTCCCGGCGCGCCGGCCCCTACTTCTCGGTGGGAACATTATATACGTCTATAACGTTATATATACTAGCCTAAGGTAATCCTAACATGTCGCATGTAATATTTTACAATATTCCTGGCGCGTCGGCAACTACTTCTCGGTGGGAACATATATACATCTATAACGTTATATATCCAAACCTAAGGCAACTTAACATGTCGGCTGTAATATTTTACAACATTCCTGGCGTGTCGGCCCCTATTTCTCGGTGGGAATATTATATACGTCTTTAACGCTATATATCCTAGCCTAAGGCAACCTAACTTGTCGAGCGTAATATTTTGCAACATTCCTGACGCGTCGGCCCCTATTTCTCGGTGGGATCATTATATACATCATTAAAGCTATATATCCTAGCCTAAGGCAACCTAACATCTCGGATGTAATATTTTACTGCATTCCTGGCGCGCCGGCCCCTACTTCTCGGTGGGAACATTATATACATCTATAACGTTACTTATCCTAGCCTAAGGCAAGCTAACATCTCGGATGTAATATTTTACAACATTCCTAGCGCGTCGGCACCTACTTCTCGATGGGAACATTATATACGTCTATAACGTTGTATATCCTAGCCTAAGACAACCTAACATGTCGAATGTAATATTTTACAGCATTCCTGGCGCGTCGGCCCCTACTTCTCGGTGAGAACATTATATACCTCCATAACGCTATATATCCTAGCCCTAGGCAACCTAACATCTCGGATGTTATATTTTACTACATTCCCGGCGCGCCGGCCCCTACTTCACGGTGGGAACATTATATATGTCTATAACGTTATATATCCTAGCCTAAGGTAATCCTAACATCTCGGATGTAATATTTTACAACATTCCTGGCGCGTCGGCAACTACTTCTCGGTGGGAACTGTATATACGACTATAACGTTATATATCCTAACCTGAGACAACTTAACATGTCGAATGTAATATTTTACCACATTCCTGGCTCGCTGGCCCCTACTTCACGGTGGGAACATTATATACGTCTATAACGTCATATATCCTAACCTAAGGGAACCTAACATCTCGGATGTAATATTTTGCAACATTCCTGGCGTGGCGGCCCCTATTTCTTGGTGGGAACATTATATACGTCTTTAACGCTACATATCCTAGCCTAAGGCAACCTAACTTCTCGAGCGTAATATTTTACAACATTCCTGGGGCGTCGGCCCCTATTTCTCGGTGGGAACATTATATAAGTCAATAACGTTATATATCCTAACCTAAGGCAACCTAACATCTCGGATGTAATATTTTACAACATTCCCGTCACTTCGGCCCCTACTTCTCGGTGGGAACATTATATACGTCTATAACGTTATATATCCTAGCCTAAGGCAATCCTCACATCTCGGATGTAATATTTTGCAACATTCCTGGCGCGCCGGCACCTATTTCTCGGTGGGAACATTATATACGTCTATAACGTTATATATCCTAACCTAAGGCAACCTAACATCTCGGATGTAATATTTTACTACATTCCTAGCTCGTCGGCCCCTACTTCTCGGTGGGAACATTATATACGTCTATAACGATATATATCATAGCCTAAGGCAACCTAACATCTCGGATGTAATATTTCACTACATTCCTGGCGCGCCGGCCCCTACTTTTCGGTGGGAACATTATATACGTCTGTAACGCGATATATCCTAGCCTAAGGCAACCTAACTTGTCGAGCGTAAAATTTTACCACATTCCTGGCTCGTCGGCCTCTACCTATCGGTGGGAACATTATATATGTCTATAACGTTATATATCCTAACCTAAGGCAACCTAACATCTCGGATGTAATATTTTACTACATTCCTGGAGCGCCGGCCCCCACTTCTCGGTGGGAACATTATATGCGTCTATATCGCTTCATATCATAGCCTAAGGCAACCTAACATGTCGAGCGTAATATTTTACAACATTCCTGTCTCGTCGGCCCCTACTTCTCGGTGGGAACAGTATATCCGTCTATAACGTTATATATCCTAACCTAAGGCAACGTAACATGTCGAATGTAATATTTTACTACATTCCTGGCGCGCCGGCCCCTACTTTTCGGTGGGAACATTATATACGTCTGTAACGCTATATATCCTGGCCTAAGGCAACCTAACTTGTCGAGCGTAAAATTTTACCACATTCCTGGCTCGTTGGCCTCTACCTATCGGTGGGAACATTATATATGTCTATAACGTTTTATATCCTAACCTAAGGCAACTTAACATGCAGAATGTAATATTTTACCACATTCCTGGCTCGTTGGCCCCTACTCCTCGGTGGGAACATTATATACATCTATAAAGTTACATATCCTAGCCTAAGGCAACCTAACATCTCGGATGTAATATTTTACTGCATTCCTGGCGCGCCGGCCCCTACTTCTCGATGGGAACATTATATACGTCTATAACGATATATATCCTAGCCTAAGGCAACCTAACATCTCGGATGTAATATTTTACTGCATTCCTGGCGCGCCGGCCCCTACTTCCCGGTGGGAACATTATATACGTCTATAACGATATATATCCTAGCCTAAGGCTATCCTAGCATCTCGGATGTAATATTTTACAACATTCCTGGCGCGCCGGCATCTATTTCTCGGTGGGAACATTATATACGTCTATAACTTTACATATCCTAGCCTAAGGCAACCTAACATCTCGGATGTAATATTTTACTACATTCCTGGCGCGCCGGCCCCCACTTCTCGGTGGGAACATTATATACGTCTATATCGCTATATATCATAACGTAAGGCAACCTAACATGTCTAGCGTAATATTTTACAACATTCCTGGCTCGTCGGCCCCTACTTCTCGCTGGGAACATTATATACGCCTATAACGCTATATATCCTAGCCTAAGGCAACCTAACACTTCGGATGTAATGTTTTACAACATTCCTGGCGTGTCGGCCCCTATTTCTCGATGGGAACATTATATACGTCTATAACGCTATATATCCTAGCCTAAGGCAAACTCACATGTCGAATGTAATATTTTACAACATTCCCGTCACTTCGGCCCCTACTTCTCGGTGGGAACATTATATACGTCTATAACGCTATATATCCTACCCTAAGGCAAACTCACATTTCGGATGTAATATTTTACTACATTCGTGGCGCACCGGCCCCTACTTCTCGGTGGGAACATTATATACCTCTATAACGTTATATATCCTAGCCTAAGGCAATCGTAACATCTCGGATGTAATATTTTACAACATTCCCGTCACTTCGGACCCTACTTCTCGGTGGGAACACTATTTACGTCTATAAGGATATATAATCTAGCCTAAGGCAATCCTAACATCTCGGATGTAATATTTTAGTATATTCCTGGCTCGACGGCTGCTACTTCTCGGTGGGAACATTATATACGTCTATAATGTATTTATATCCTAGCCTAAGGTAACCTAACATGTCGAATGTAATATTTGACAACATTCCTTTCGCGTCGGCCCCTACTTCTCGGTGGGAATATCATATACGTCTATAACGTTATATATCCTAGCCTAAGGCAATCCTAACATATCGAATGTACTATTTTCCAACATTCCAGGCGCGTCGGGGCCTACTTCTCGGTGGGAACATTATATCAGTCAATAACGTTATATATCCTAACCTAAGGCATCCTAGCATTTCGGGTGTAATATTATACTACATTCCTGACACGTCGGCCCGTACCTATTGGCGGGAACATTATATAAGTGAATAACGTTATATATCATAACCTAAGGCAAACTAACATCTCGGATGTAATATTTCACTACATTCCCGGCGCGCCGGCCCCTACTTCTCGGTGGGAACATTATATACGTCTATAACGTTATATATACTAGCCTAAGGTAATCCTAACATGTCGCATGTAATATTTTACAATATTCCTGGCGCGTCGGCAACTACTTCTCGGTGGGAACATATATACATCTATAACGTTATATATCCAAACCTAAGGCAACTTAACATGTCGGCTGTAATATTTTACAACATTCCTGGCGTGTCGGCCCCTATTTCTCGGTGGGAACATTATATACGTCTTTAACGCTATATATCCTAGCCTAAGGCAACCTAACATGTCGAGCGTAATATTTTACCACATTCCTGGCGCGCCGACCCCTGCTTCTCGGTGGGAACATTATATACGTCTATATCGCTATATGTCATAGCCTAAGGCAACCTAACATGTCGAGCGTAATATTTTACAACATTCCTGGCTCGTCTGCCCCTACTTCTCGGTGGGAACATTATATACGTTTATAACGCTATATATCCTAGCCTAAGGCAACCTACCATGTCGCATGTAATATTTTACAACATTCCTGGCGCGACGGCCCCTACTTCTCGGTGGGAAAATTATATATGTCAATAACGTTATATACCCTAACCTAAGGCAACCTAACATCTCGGATGTAATATTTTACTACATTCCAGGCACGTCGGCCCCTAATTCTCCGTGCGACCATTATATACGTCTATAACGCTATATATCCTAACCTAAGGGAACCTTACATCTCGGATGTAATATTTTACAACATTCCTGGCACGTCGGTCCCTACGTCTCGGTGGGAACATTATATACGTCTATAACGTTATATATCCTAACCTAAGGGAACCTAACACCTCGGATGTAATGTTTTACAACATTCCTGGCGTGTCGGCCCCTATTTCTTGGTGGGAACATTGTATACGTCTATAACGCTATATGTCCTAGCCTGAGACAACCTAACATGTCGAATATAATATTTTACAATATTAATGTCGTGTCGTCGCCTGCTTCTCGATGGGGACATTATATACGTCTATAACGTTGTATATTCTAACCTAACGCAACCTAACATCTGGGATGTAAAATTTTACTACATTCCTGGCGTGTCGTCGCCTTCTTCTGGATGTGGACATTATATACATCTATAACGTTATATATCCTAACCTAAGGGAACCTAACATCTTAGGTGTAATATTTTACAACTTTCCTGACGCGTCGGCCGCTATTTCTCGGTGGGAATATTGTATACGTCTATAACGTTGTATATCCTAACCTAAGGTAACCTAACATCTCGGATGTAATACTTTACAACATTCCTGACGCGTCGGTCCCTACTTCTCGATGGGGACATTATATACGTCTATAACGCTGTACATCCTAACCTAACGCAACCTAACATCTCGGATGTAATATTTTACAGCATTCCTGGCGTGTCCGCCCGTACCTCTCGGTGGGGACATTATATACATCTATAACGTTGTATATGCTAACCTAAGGCAACCTAACATCTCGAATGTAATATTTTACAACTTTCCTGGCATGTCGGTCCCTACTCCTCTGTGGGAACATTGTATACGTCTATAACGATATATGTCCTAGCCTAATGCAACCTAACATCTCGGATGTAATATTTTACAACATTCCTGGTATGTCGGGCCCTACGTCTCCGTGGGTACATTCTATATGTCTATAACGTTGTATATCCTAGCCTAAGGCAACCTAACATCCCGGATGTAATATTTGACAACATTCCTGGCGTGTTAACCCGCACTTCTCGGTGAAAACATCATATACGTCTATAGCGATATATATCCTAGCCTAAGGCGATCTAACATGTCGAATGTAATATTTTACATCATTCCTGACGTGTCGGTCCCTACGTCTCGGTGGGAACATTATATACGTCTATAACGATATATATCCTAGCCTAAGGCAACCCATCATCTCGGATGTAATATTTTAAAACATTCCTGGCGCTTCGGCTGCTACTTTTCGGTGGGAACATTATATACGGCTATAACATTACATATCCTAACGTATGGCAACATAAAATCTCGAATGTAATACATTACAACATTCCTGGCGTGTCGTCGCCTGCTACTCGATGGGGACTTTATATACGTCTATAACGTTGTATATCCTAACCTAACGCAACCTAACATCTGGGATGTAATATTTTACAACATTCCTGGCATGTCGGTCCCTACTTCTCGGTGGAAACAATGTATACGTCTATAACGATATATATCGTAGCCTAAGGCAACCCAAAATGTCGAATGTAATATTTTACAACATTCCTGCCGTGTCGCCGCCTACTTCACGAATGGGGGACATTATATAAATCTATAACGTTATATATCTTACCCTAAGGCAACCTAACACCTCGGATGTAATATTTTACAACATTCCTGGCATGTCGGTCCCTAATTCTCGGTGGGAACATTCTATATGTCTATAACGTTGTATATCCTAACCTAAGGGAACCTAACATCTCGAGTGTAATATTTTAAAACTTTCCTGGCATGTCGGTCCCCACGTCTCGGTGGGAACATTATA
Source organism: Xylocopa violacea (assembly GCA_963969225.1). NCBI lineage: Eukaryota > Metazoa > Arthropoda > Insecta > Hymenoptera > Apidae > Xylocopa > Xylocopa violacea. Next base: position 4,470,663 of record CAXAJV010000678.1, read on the forward strand.
TACGTCTATAACGATATATATCCTAGCCTAAGGCAACCTATCATCTCGGATGTAATATTTTAAAACATTCCTGGCGCTTCGGCTGCTACTTTTCGGTGGGAACATTATATACGGCTATAACATTACATATCCTAACGTATGGCAACATAAAATCTCGGATGTTATATTTTACAACATTCCTGGCGTGTCGTCGCCTGCTTCTCGATGGGGACTTTATATACGTCTATAACGTTGTATATCCTAACCTAACGCAACCTAACATCTGGGATGTAATATTTTACAACATTCCTGGCATGTCGGTCCCTACTTCTCGGTGGAAACAATGTATACGTCTATAACGATATATATCCTAGCCTAAGGCAACCTAACTTGTCGAGCGTAAAATTTTACCACATTCCTGGCTCGTCGGCCTCTACCTATCGGTGGGAACATTATATATGTCTATAACGTTATATATCCTAACCTAAGGCAACCTAACATCTCGGATGTAATATTTTACTACATTCCTGGCACGTCGGCACCTATTTCTCGGTGGGAACATTATATACGTCTATAACGTTATATATCCTTACCTAAGGCAACCTAACATCTCGGATGTAATATTTTACTACATTCCCGGCACGTCGGCCACTACTTCTCGGTGGGAACATTATATAAGTCTATAACGCTATATATCCTAGCCTAACGCAAACTAACATGTCGAATGTAATATTTTACAACATTCCCGTCACTTCGGCCCCTACTTCTCGGTGGGAACATTATATACGTCTATAACGTTATATATCCTAAATTAAGACAACCTAACGTCTCGGATGTAATATTTTACTACATTCCTGGCAGGTCGGCCACTACTTCTCGGTGGGAACATTATATAAGTCTATAACGTTATATATCCTAACCTAAGGCAACCTAACATCTCGGATGTAATATTTTACTACATTCCTAGCTCGTCGGCCCCTACTTCTCGGTGGGAACATTATATACGTCTATAACGATATATATCATAGCCTAAGGCAACCTAACATCTCGGATGTAATATTTTACTACATTCCTGGCGCGCCGGCCCCTACTTTTCGGTGGGAACATTATATACGTCTGTAACGCTATATATTCTGGCCTAAGGCAACCTAACTTGTCGAGCGTAAAATTTTACCACATTCCTGGCTCGTCGGCATCTACCTATCGGTGGGAACATTATATATGTCTATAACGTTATATATCCTAACCTAAGGCAACTTAACATGTCGAATGTAATATTTTACCACATTCCTGGCTCGTTGGCCCCTACTCCTCGGTGGGAACATTATATACATTTATAAAGTTACATATCCTAGCCTAAGGCAACCTAACATCTCGGATGTAATATTTTACTGCATTCCTGGCGCGCCGGCCCCTACTTCTCGGTGGGAACAGTATGTAAGTCTATAACGTTATATATCCCAACCTAAGGCAACCTAACATCTCGGATGTAATGTTTTACTACATTCCTGGCACGTCGGCACCTATTTCTCGGTGGGAACATTATATACGTCTATAACGTTATATATCCTAACCTAAGGGAACCTAACATCTCGAAAGTAATATTTGATAACATTCCTGGCGTGTAGGCCCGTAGTTTTCGGTGGGAATATCATATACGTCTATAGCGTTATATATCCTAGCCTAAGGCAATCCTAACATGTCGAATGTAATATTTTACAGCATTCCTGGCGCGTCGGCCCCTACTTCTCGGCTGGAACATTATATACGTCTATAACGTTATATATCCTAACCTAAGGCAACCTAACATCTCGGATGTAATATTTTACTACATTCCTGGCGCGCCGGCCCCTACTTTTCGGTGGGAACATTATATACGTCTGTAACGCTATATATACTAGCCTAAGGCAACCGAACTTGTCGAGCGTAAAATTTTACCACATTCCTGGCTCGTCGGCCTCTACCTATCGGTGGGAGCATTATAAATGTCTATAACGTTATATATCCTAACCTAAGGCAACCTAACATCTCGGATGTAATATTTTACTACATTCCTGGAGCGCCGGCCCCCACTTCTCGGTGGGAACATTATATGCGTCTACATCGCTTTATATCATAGCCTAAGGCAACCTAACTTGTCGAGCGTAATATTTTACAACATTCCTGGCTCGTCGGCCTCTACCTCCGGTGGGAACATTATATACGTCTATAACGCTATATATACTAGCCTAAGGCAAACTAACATATCGAATGTAATATTTTACAACATTCCCGTCACTTCGGCCCCTACTTCTCGGTGGGAACATTATATACCTCTATAACGTTATATATCCTAAATTAAGGCAACCTAACATCTCGGATGTAATACTTTACTACATTCCTGGCACGTCGGCCACTACTTCTCGGTGGGAACATTATATACGTCTATAACGTTATATATCCTAACCTAAGGCAACCTAACATCTCGGATGTAATATTTTACTACATTCCCGGCACGTCGGCCACTACTTCTCGGTGGGAACATTATATAAGTCTATAACGCTATATATCCTAGCCTAAGGCAAACTAACATGTCGAATGTAATATTTTACTATATTCCGGGCACGTCGGCCCCTACTTCTCGGTGGGAACATTATATACGTCTTTAACTCTATATATCCTAGCCTATGGCAATCCTAACATGTCGAATGTAAAATTTTACATCATTCCTGGGGCGTCGGTCCCTGTTTCTCGGTGGGAACATTATATAAGTCAATAACGTTATATATCCTAACCTAAGGCAACCTAACATCTCGGATGTAATATTTTACAACATTCCCGTCACTTCGGACCCTACTTCTCGGTGGGAACTATATATACGTCTATAAGGATATATATCCTAGCCTAAGGCAATCCTAACATCTCGGATGTAATATTTTAGTACATTCCCGGCGCGACGGCCCCTACTTCCCGGTGGGAACATTATATACGTCTATAACGATATATATCCTAGCCTAAGGCTATCCTAGCATCTCGGATGTAATATTTTACAACATTCCTGGCGCGCCGGCATCTATTTCTCGGTGGGAACATTATATACGTCTATAACTTTACATATCCTAGCCTAAGGCAACCTAACATCTCGGATGTAATATTTTACTACATTCCTGGCGCGCCGGCCCCCACTTCTCGGTGGGAACATTATATACGTCTATATCGCTATATATCATAACGTAAGGCAACCTAACATGTCTAGCGTAATATTTTACAACATTCCTGGCTCGTCGGCCCCTACTTCTCGCTGGGAACATTATATACGCCTATAACGCTATATATCCTAGCCTAAGGCAACCTAACACTTCGGATGTAATGTTTTACAACATTCCTGGCGTGTCGGCCCCTATTTCTCGATGGGAACATTATATACGTCTATAACGCTATATATCCTAGCCTAAGGCAAACTCACATGTCGAATGTAATATTTTACAACATTCCCGTCACTTCGGCCCCTACTTCTCGGTGGGAACATTATATACGTCTATAACGCTATATATCCTACCCTAAGGCAAACTCACATTTCGGATGTAATATTTTACTACATTCGTGGCGCACCGGCCCCTACTTCTCGGTGGGAACATTATATACCTCTATAACATTATATATCCTAGCCTAAGGCAATCGTAACATCTCGGATGTAATATTTTACAACATTCCCGTCACTTCGGACCCTACTTCTCGGTGGGAACACTATTTACGTCTATAAGGATATATAATCTAGCCTAAGGCAATCCTAACATCTCGGATGTAATATTTTAGTATATTCCTGGCTCGACGGCTGCTACTTCTCGGTGGGAACATTATATACGTCTATAATGTATTTATATCCTAGCCTAAGGTAACCTAACATGTCGAATGTAATATTTGACAACATTCCTTTCGCGTCGGCCCCTACTTCTCGGTGGGAATATCATATACGTCTATAACGTTATATATCCTAGCCTAAGGCAATCCTAACATATCGAATGTACTATTTTCCAACATTCCAGGCGCGTCGGGGCCTACTTCTCGGTGGGAACATTATATCAGTCAATAACGTTATATATCCTAACCTAAGGCATCCTAGCATTTCGGGTGTAATATTATACTACATTCCTGACACGTCGGCCCGTACCTATTGGCGGGAACATTATATAAGTGAATAACGTTATATATCATAACCTAAGGCAAACTAACATCTCGGATGTAATATTTCACTACATTCCCGGCGCGCCGGCCCCTACTTCTCGGTGGGAACATTATATACGTCTATAACGTTATATATACTAGCCTAAGGTAATCCTAACATGTCGCATGTAATATCTTACAATATTCCTGGCGCGTCGGCAACTACTTCTCGGTGGGAACATATATACATCTATAACGTTATATATCCAAACCTAAGGCAACTTAACATGTCGGCTGTAATATTTTACAACATTCCTGGCGTGTCGGCCCCTATTTCTCGGTGGGAACATTATATACGTCTTTAACGCTATATATCCTAGCCTAAGGCAACCTAACATGTCGAGCGTAATATTTTACCACATTCCTGGCGCGCCGACCCCTGCTTCTCGGTGGGAACATTATATACGCCTATATCGCTATATGTCATAGCCTAAGGCAACCTAACATGTCGAGCGTAATATTTTACAACATTCCTGGCTCGTCTGCCCCTACTTCTCGGTGGGAACATTATATACGTTTATAACGCTATATATCCTAGCCTAAGGCAACCTACCATGTCGCATGTAATATTTTACAACATTCCTGGCGCGACGGCCCCTACTTCTCGGTGGGAAAATTATATATGTCAATAACGTTATATACCCTAACCTAAGGCAACCTAACATCTCGGATGTAATATTTTACTACATTCCAGGCACGTCGGCCCCTAATTCTCCGTGCGACCATTATATACGTCTATAACGCTATATATCCTAGCCTAAGGCAACCTAATATTTCGGATGTAATATTTTACAGCACTCCTGGCGCGTCGGCACCTCCTTCTCGGTGGGAACATTATATACGTCTATAACGTTATATATCCTAACCTAAGGGAACCTAACACCTCGGATGTAATGTTTTACAACATTCCTGGCGTGTCGGCCCCTATTTCTTGGTGGGAACATTATATATGTCTATAACGCTATATGTCCTAGCCTGAGACAACCTAACATGTCGAATATAATATTTTACAATATTCCTGGCGCGTCGGCAACTACTTCTCGGTGGGAACTGTACATACGTCTATAACGTTATATATCCTAACCTAAGACAACTTAACATGTCGAATGTAATATTTTACCACATTCCTGGCTCGTTGGCCCCTACTTCTCGGTGGGAACATTCTATACGTCTATAACGTTATATATCCTAGCCTAAGGCAACATAACATGTCGAATGTAATATTTAACAACTTTCCGGGCACTTCGGCCCCTACTTCGCGGTGGGAACGTTATATACGTCTATAACGCTATATATCCCAGCTTAAGGCAACCTAACATGTCGAATGTAATATTTTACAACATTCCTGGCGCGTCGGCAACTACTTCTCGGTGGGAACAGTATATACGTTTATAACGATACATATCTGAATCTAAGACAACCTAACACCTCGGATGTAACGTTTTGCAACATTCCTGGCCTGTGTCGGCCCCTATTTCGCGGTGGGAACATTATATATGCCTGTAACGCTATATATCCTAGCCTAAGGCGACCTAACATGTCGAATGTAATATTTTACAACATTCCTGGCGCGTCGGCACCTACTTCTCGGTGGGAACATTATATACGTCTATAACGTTATATATCCTAACCTAATGAAACCTAACACCTCGGATGTAATATTTTACTACATTCCTGGCACATCTGCCCCTACTTCTCGGTAGGAACATTATACACGTCTATAATGCCATATATCCTAACCTAAGGCAACCTAACATTTCGGGTGTAATATTTTACTACATTCCTGGCACGTTGGCCCCTACTTCTCGGTGGGAATATTATATACGTCTATAACGCTATATATTCTAGCCTAAGGCAACCAAACATGTCGAATGTTATATTTTACAACATTCCCGGCGCTTCGGCACCTACTTCTCGGCGGGAACACTATATACGTCTATAACGTTATATGTCCTAACCTAAGGCAACCTAACATGTCGATTGTAATATTTTACAACATTCTTTGCGCGTCGTCCCCTATTTCTCGGTGGGAACATTATATAAGTCAATAACGTTATATATCCTCACCTAAGGCAACCTAGCACCTCGGGTGTAATATTATACTACATTCCCGACGCTTCGGCACCTACTTCTCGGCGGGAACACTATATACGTCTATAACGTTATATATCCTATCCTAAGGCAACCTAACATGTCGAATGTAATATTTTACAACATTCCTGGCGCATCGGCCTCAACTTCTCGGTGGGAACAATATATACGTCTATAACGTTATATATCCTAACCTAAGGCAACCTAACACCTCTGATGTAATGTTCTACAACATTCCTGGCATGTCGGCCCCTATTTCTCGGTGGCAACATTATATACGTCTGTAACGATATATATCGTAGCCTAAGGCAACCTAACGTCTCTACCGTAATATTTTACAACATTCCTGGCTCGACGGCTGCTACTTCTCGGTGGGAACATTATATACGTCTATAATGTATTTATATCCTAACCTAAGGCAACCTAACATGTCGAGCGTAATATTTTACAATATTCCTGGCGCGTCGGCAACTACTTCTCGGTGGGAACAGTATATACATCTATAACGTTATGTATCCTAACCTAAGGCAACCTAACATGTCGAATGTAACATTTTACAACATTCCTGGCGCGTCGGCACCTCCTTCTCGGTGGGAACATTATATAAGTCAATAACGTTATATATACTAACCTAAGGCATCCTAGCATCTCGGGTGTAATATTATTCTACATTCCTGACACGTCGGCCCGTACCTATTGGCGGGAACATTATATAAGTGAATAACGTTATATATCCTAACCTAAGGCAACCTAACATCTCGGATGTAATATTTTACAACATTCCTGGCATGTCGGGCCCTACTTCTCGGTGGGAACATTGTATACGTCTATAACGATATATATACTACTCTAAGGCAACCTAACATCTCGGATGCAATATTTTACAACATTCCTGACGCGTCGGTCCCTATTTCTCGGTGGGAACATTATATACGTCTATAACGTTATATATCCTAGCCTACGGCAACCTAACTTGTCGAATGTAATATTTTACAACATTCCTGGCGTGTCGGTCCCTATTTCTCGGTGGGAACATTATATACGTTTATAACGTTATATATCCTAGCCTAAGGCAACCTAACATCTGGGATGTAATATTTTAAAACATTCCTGGCATGTCGGTCCCTACGTCTCGGTGGGAACATTATATACGTCTATAACGATATATATCCTAACCTAAGGCAACCTAACATCTCGGATGTAATATTTTACAACATTCCTGGCATGTCGGTCCCTACTTCTCGGTGGGAACATTCTATACGTCTATAACGTTGTATATCCTAACCTAAGGGACCCTAAAATCTCGGGTGTAATATTTTACGACATTCCTGACGCGTCGGCCCCTACTTCTCGGTGGGAATATTCTATACGTCTATAACGTTGTAAATCCTAACCTAAGGGAACCTAACATCTCGGGTGCAATATTTTAGAACATTCCTGACGCGTCGGTCCCTATTTCTCGGTGGGAACATTATATACGTCTATAACGTTATATATCCTAGCCTAAGGCAACCTAACTTGTAGAATGTAATATTTTACAACATTCCTGGCGTGTCGTCGCCTGCCTCTCGATGGGGACATTATATACGTCTATAACGTTGTATATTCTAACCTAACGCAACCTAACATTTGAGATGTAATATTTTACAACATTCCTGGCATGTCGTCGCCTACTTCTGGATGGGGACATTATATACATCCATAACGTTATATATCCTAACCTAAGGGAACCTAACATCTCGGGAGTAATATTTTACAACATTCCCGACGCGTCGGCCGCTATTTCTCGGAGGGAATATTGTATACGTCTATAACGTTATATATCCTAGCCTAAGGCAACCTATCATCTCGGATGTAATATTTGACAACATTCCTGGCGTGTTAGCGCGTACTTCTCGGTGGGAACATCATATACGTCTATAGCGACATATATCCTAACCGAAGGCAACCCAATATCTCGGATGTAATATTTTACAACATTCCTGGCGCGTCGGATCCTACTTTCCGGTGGGAACGTTATATACGCCTATAACGATATATATCCTGTCGTAAGGTAACATAACATCTCGGATGTAATATTTTACAATATTCCTGGCGTGTCGTCGCCCGCTTCTCGATGGGGACATTATATACGTCTATAACGTTGTATATCCTAACCTAAAGCAACCTAACATCTGGGATGTAATATTTTACAAGATTCCTGGCATGTCGGTCCCCACGTCTCGGTGGGAACTTTATATACGTATATGACGATATATACCCTAACCTAAGGCAACCTATCATCTAGGATGTAATATTTTACAACATTCCAGGCATGTCGGTCCCTACTTCTCGGTGGGAACATTCTATACGTCTATAACGTTGTATATCCTAACCTAAGGGAACCTAACATCTCGGGTGTAATATTTTACGACATTCCTGACGCGACGGCCCCTATTTCTCGGTGGGAATATTCTATACGTCTATAACGTTGTAAATCCTAACCTAAGGGAACCTAACATCTCGGGTAGTAATATTTTAGAACATTCCTGACGCGTCGGTCCCTATTTCTCGGTGGGAACATTATATACGTCTATAACGTTATATATCCTAGCCTAAGGCAACCTAACATCTGGGATGTAATATTTAAAAACATTCCTGGCATGTCGGTCCCTACGTCTCGGTGGGAACATTATATACGTCTATAACGATATATATCCTAACCTAAGGCAACCTAACATCTCGGATGTAATATTTTAAAACATTCCTGGCGCTTCGGCTGCTACTTTTCGGTGGGAACATTATATACGGCTATAACGTTACATATCCAAACGTATGGCAACATAAAATCTCGGATGTTATATTTTACAACATTCCTGGCGTGTCGTCGCCTGCTTCTCGATGGGGACTTTATATACGTCTATAACGTTGTATATCCTAACCTAACGCAACCTAACATCTGGGATGTATTATTTTACAACATTCCTGGCATGTCGGTCCCTACGTCTCGGTGGGAACGTTGAATACGTCCATAACGATATATATCCTAACCTAAGGGAACCTTACATCTCGGATGTAATATTTTACAACATTCCTGGCACGTCGGTCCCTACGTCTCGGTGGGAACGTTGAATACGTCTATAACGATATATATCCTAACCTAAGGGAACCTTACATCTCGGATGTAATATTTTACAACATTCCTGGCCTGTCGGGCCCTACTTCTCGGTGGGAACATTGTATACGTCTATAACGATATATATCCTAGCCTAAGGCAACCTAACATGTCGAATGTAATATTTTACAATATTAATGTCGTGTCGTCGCCTGCTTCTCGATGGGGACATTATATACGTCTATAACGTTGTATATTCTAACCTTACGCAACCTAACATCTGGGATGTAACATTTTACTACTTTCCTGGCGTGTCGTCGCCTACTTCTGGATGGGGACATTGTATACATCTATAACGTTATATATCCTAACCTAAGGGAACCTAACATCTCGGATGTAATATTTTACAACATTCCTGGCATGTCGGTCCCTACTTCTTGGTGGAAACATTGTATACGTCTATAACGATATATATACTACCCTAAGGCAACCTAACATCTGGGATGTAAAATTTTACTACATTCCTGGCGTGTCGTCGCCTTCTTCTGGATGTGGACATTATATACATCTATAACGTTATATATCCTAACCTAAGGGAACCTAACATCTTAGGTGTAATATTTTACAACATTCCTGACGCGTCGGCCGCTATTTCTCGGTGGGAATATTGTATACGTCTATAACGTTGTATATCCTAACCTAAGGTAACCTAACATCTCGGATGTAATACTTTACAACATTCCTGACGCGTCGGTCCCTACTTCTCGATGGGGACATTATATACGTCTATAACGCTGTACATCCTAACCTAACGCAACCTAACATCTCGGATGTAATATTTTACAGCATTCCTGGCGTGTCCGCCCGTACCTCTCGGTGGGGACATTATATACGTCTATAACGTTGTATATGCTAACCTAAGGCAACCTAACATCTCGAATGTAATATTTTACAACTTTCCTGGCATGTCGGTCCCTACTCCTCTGTGGGAACATTGTATACGTCTATAACGATATATGTCCTAGCCTAATGCAACCTAACATCTCGGATGTAATATTTTACAACATTCCTGGTATGTCGGGCCCTACGTCTCCGTGGGTACATTCTATATGTCTATAACGTTGTATATCCTAGCCTAAGGCAACCTAACATCCCGGATGTAATATTTGACAACATTCCTGGCGTGTTAACCCGCACTTCTCGGTGAAAACATCATATACGTCTATAGCGATATATATCCTAGCCTAAGGCGATCTAACATGTCGAATGTAATATTTTACATCATTCCTGACGTGTCGGTCCCTACGTCTCGGTGGGAACATTATATACGTCTATAACGATATATATCCTAGCCTAAGGCAACCCATCATCTCGGATGTAATATTTTAAAACATTCCTGGCGCTTCGGCTGCTACTTTTCGGTGGGAACATTATATACGGCTATAACATTACATATCCTAACGTATGGCAACATAAAATCTCGAATGTAATACATTACAACATTCCTGGCGTGTCGTCGCCTGCTACTCGATGGGGACTTTATATACGTCTATAACGTTGTATATCCTAACCTAACGCAACCTAACATCTGGGATGTAATATTTTACAACATTCCTGGCATGTCGGTCCCTACTTCTCGGTGGAAACAATGTATACGTCTATAACGATATATATCGTAGCCTAAGGCAACCCAAAATGTCGAATGTAATATTTTACAACATTCCTGCCGTGTTGCCGCCTACTTCACGAATGGGGGACATTATATAAATCTATAACGTTATATATCTTACCCTAAGGCAACCTAACACCTCGGATGTAATATTTTACAACATTCCTGGCATGTCGGTCCCTAATTCTCGGTGGGAACATTCTATATGTCTATAACGTTGTATATCCTAACCTAAGGGAACCTAACATCTCGAGTGTAATATTTTAAAACTTTCCTGGCATGTCGGTCCCCACGTCTCGGTGGGAACATTATATACGTCTATAACGATATATATCCTAGCCTAAGGCAACCTATCATCTCGGATGTAATATTTTAAAACATTCCTGGCGCTTCGGCTGCTACTTTTCGGTGGGAACATTATATACGGCTATAACATTACATATCCAAACGTATGGCAACATAAAATCTCGGATGTTATATTTTACAACATTCCTGGCGTGTCGTCGCCTGCTTCTCGATGGGGACTTTATATACGTCTATAACGTTGTATATCCTAACCTAACGCAACCTAACATCTGGGATGTAATATTTTACAACATTCCTGGCATGTCGGTCCCTACTTCTCGGTGGAAACAATGTATACGTCTATAACGATATATATCGTAGCCTAAGGCAACCCAAAATGTCGAATGTAATATTTTACAACATTCCTGCCGTGTCGCCGCCTACTTCACGAATGGGGGACATTATATAAATCTATAACGTTATATATCTTACCCTAAGGCAACCTAACACCTCGGATGTAATATTTTACAACATTCCTGGCATGTCGGTCCCTAATTCTCGGTGGGAACATTCTATATGTCTATAACGTTGTATATCCTAACCTAAGGGAACCTAACATCTCGAGTGTAATATTTTAAAACTTTCCTGGCATGTCGGTCCCTACGTCTCGGTGGGAACATTATATACGTATATAACGATATATATCCTAACCTAAGGCAACCTAACATCTCGGATGTAATATTTTACAACATTACTGGCGCTTCGGCTGCTACTTTTCGGTGGGAACGTTATATACGTCTATAACGTTACATATCCTAACTTATGGCATCATAACATCTCGGATGTTACATTTTACAACATTCCTGGCGTGTCGTCGCCTGCTCCTCGATGGAGACATTATATACGTGTATAACGTTGTATATCCTAACGTAACGCAACCTAACATCTGGAATGTAATACATTACAACATTCCTGGCGTGTCGTCGCCTGCTTCTCGATGGGGACATTATATACGTCTATAACGTTGTATATTCTAACCTAACGCAACCTAACATCTGGGATGTAATATTTTACAACATTCCTGGCATGTCGGTCCCTACGTCTCCGTGGGTACATTATATACGTCTATAACGTTGTATATCCTAACCTAACGCAACCTAACATCTGGGATGTAATATTTTAAAACATTCTGGCTTGTCGTCGCCTGCTTCTCGATGGGGACATTATATACGTCTATAACGTTGTATATACTAACCTAACGCAACCTAACATCTGGGATGTAATATTCTACAACATTCCTGGCATGTCGGTCCCTACGTCTCCGTGGGTACATTATATACGTCTGTAACTTTGTATATCCTACCCTAACGCAACCTAACATCTGGGATGTAATATTTCACAACATTCCTGGCATGTCGGTCCCTACGTCTCCGTGGGTACATTATATACATCTATAACGTTGTATATCCTAACCTAACGCAACCTAACATCTGGGATGTAATATTTTAAGACATTCCTGGCATGTCGGTCCCCACGTCTCGGTGGGAACATTATATACGTCTATAACGATATATATCCTAGCCTAAGGCAACCTATCATCTCGGATGTAATATTTTAAAACATTCCTGGCGCTTCGGCTGCTACTTTTCGGTGGGAACATTATATACGGCTATAACATTACATATCCTAACGTATGGCAACATAAAATCTCGGATGTTATATTTTACAACATTCCTGGCGTGTCGTTGCCTGCTTCTCGATGGGGACTTTATATACGTCTATAACGTTGTATATCCTAACCTAACGCAACCTAACATCTGGGATGTAATATTTTACAACATTCCTGGCATGTCGGTCCCTACTTCTCGGTGGAAACAATGTATACGTCTATAACGATATATATCGTAGCCTAAGGCAACGCAAAATGTCGAATGTAATACTTTACAACATTCCTGCCGTGTCGCCGCCTACTTCACGAATGGGGACATTATATAAATCTATAACGTTATATATCTTACCCTAAGGCAACCTAACACCTCGGATGTAATATTTTACAACATTCCTGGCATGTCGGTCCCTAATTCTCGGTGGGAACATTCTATATGTCTATAACGTTGTATATCCTAACCTAAGGGAACCTAACATCTCGAGTGTAATATTTTAAAACTTTCCTGGCATGTCGGTCCCTACGTCTCGGTGGGAACATTATATACGTATATAACGATATATATCCTAACCTAAGGCAACCTAACATCTCGGATGTAATATTTTACAACATTACTGGCGCTTCGGCTGCTACTTTTCGGTGGGAACGTTATATACGTCTATAACGTTACATATCCTAACTTATGGCATCATAATATCTCGGATGTTACATTTTACAACATTCCTGGCGTGTCGTCGCCTGCTCCTCGATGGAGACATTATATACGTGTATACCGTTGTATATCCTAACGTAACGCAACCTAACATCTGGAATGTAATACATTACAACATTCCTTCCGTGTCGTCGCCTGCTTCTCGATGGGGACATTATATACGTCTATAACGTTGTATATTCTAACCTAACGCAACCTAACATCTGGGATGTAATATTTTACAACATTCCTGGCATGTCGGTCCCTACGTCTCCGTGGGTACATTATATACGTCTATAACGTTGTATATCCTAACCTAACGCAACCAAACATCTGGGATGTAATATTTTAAAACATTCCTGGCATGTCGGTCCCTACGTCTCGGTGGGAAGATTATATACGTCTATAACGATATATATCCTAACCTAAGGCAATCTAACATCTCGGATGTAATATTTTAAAACATTCCTGGCGCTTCGGCTGCTACCTTTCGGTGGGAACATTATATACGGCTATAACGTTACATATCCTAACGTATGGCAACATAAAATCTCGGATGTTATATTTTACAACATTCCTGGCGTGTCGTCGCCTGCTTCTCGATGGGGACTTTATATACGTCTATAACGTTGTATATCCTAACCTAACGCAACCTAACATCTGGGACGTAATATTTTACAACAATCCTGGCATGTCGGTCCCTACGTCTCGGTGGGAACGTTATATACGTCTATAACGATATATATCCTAACCTAAGGGAACCTTACATCTCGGATGTAATATTTTACACCATTCCTGGCATGTCGGGCCCTACTTCTCGGTGGGAACATTGTATACGTCTATAACGTTATATATCCTAGCCTACGGCAACCTAACTTGTCGAATGTAATATTTTACAACATTCCTGGCGTGTCGTCGCCTACTTCTCGATGGGGACATTATATACATCTATAACGTTGTATATTCTAACCTAACACAACCTAACATCTGGGATGTAACATTTTACTACATTCTGGCTTGTCGTCGCCTGCTTCTCGATGGGGACATTATATACGTCTATAACGTTGTATATACTAACCTAACGCAACCTAACATCTGGGATGTAATATTCTACAACATTCCTGGCATGTCGGTCCCTACGTCTCCGTGGGTACATTATATACGTCTGTAACTTTGTATATCCTACCCTAACGCAACCTAACATCTGGGATGTAATATTTCACAACATTCCTGGCATGTCGGTCCCTACGTCTCCGTTGGTACATTATATACATCTATAACGTTGTATATCCTAACCTAACGCAACCTAACATCTGGGATGTAATATTTTAAAACATTCCTGGCATGTCGGTCCCTACGTCTCGGTGGGAACATTATATACGTCTATAACGATATATATCCTAGCCTAAGGCAACCCATCATCTCGGATGTAATATTTTAAAACATTCCTGGCGCTTCGGCTGCTACTTTTCGGTGGGAACATTATATACGGCTATAACATTACATATCCTAACGTATGGCAACATAAAATCTCGGATGTTATATTTTACAACATTCCTGGCGTGTCGTCGCCTGCTTCTCGATGGGGACTTTATATACGTCTATAACGTTGTATATCCTAACCTAACGCAACCTAACATCTGGGATGTAATATTTTACAACATTCCTGGCATGTCGGTCCCTACTTCTCGGTGGAAACAATGTATACGTCTATAACGATATATATCGTAGCCTAAGGCAACCCAAAATGTCGAATGTAATATTTTACAACATTCCTGCCGTGTCGCCGCCAACTTCACGAATGGGGGACATTATATAAATCTATAACGTTATATATCTTACCCTAAGGCAACCTAACACCTCGGATGTAATATTTTACAACATTCCTGGCATGTCGGTCCCTAATTCTCGGTGGGAACATTCTATATGTCTATAACGTTGTATATTCTAACCTAAGGGAACCTAACATCTCGAGTGTAATATTTTAAAACTTTCCTGGCATGTCGGTCCCTACGTCTCGGTGGGAACATTATATACGTATATAACGATATATATCCTAACCTAAGGCAACCTAACATCTCGGATGTAATATGTTACAACATTACTGGCGCTTCGGCTGCTACTTTTCGGTGGGAACGTTATATACGTCTATAACGTTACATATCCTAACTTATGGCATCATAACATCTCGGATGTTACATTTTACAACATTCCTGGCGTGTCGTCGCCTGCTCCTCGATGGAGACATTATATACGTGTATAACGTTGTATATCCTATCGTAACGCAACCTAACATCTGGAATGTAATACATTACAACATTCCTGGCGTGTCGTCGCCTGCTTCTCGATGGGGACATTATATACGTCTATAACGTTGTATATTCTAACCTAACGCAACCTAACATCTGGGATGTAATATTTTACAACATTCCTGGCATGTCGGTCCCTACGTCTCCGTGGGTACATTATATACGTCTATAACGTTGTATATCCTAACCTAACGCAACCTAACATCTCGGATGTAATATTTGACAACATTCCTGGCGTGTCGGCCCGTACTTCTCGGTCGGAACATTCTATACGTCTATAAGGTTGTATATCCTAACCTAAGGGAACCTGACATCTCGGATGTAATATTTTACAACATTCTGGCGTGTCGTCGCCTGCTTCTTGATGGGGACTTTATAAACGTCTATAACGTTGTATATCCTACCCTAACGCAACCTAACATCTGGGATGTAATATTTCACAACATTCCTGGCATGTCGGTCCCTACGTCTCCGTGGGTACATTATATACGTCTGTAACTTTGTATATCCTACCCTAACGCCACCTAACATCCGGGATGTAATATTTTCCAACATTCCTGGCATGTTGGGCCCTACTTCTCGGTGGGAACATTGTATACGTCTATAACGATATATATCCTAGCCTAAGGCAACCTAACATGTCGAATGTAATATTTTACAACATTCCTGTCGTGTCGTCGCCTGCTTTTCGATGGGGACATTATACACGTCTATAACGTTGTATATACTAACCTAACGCAACCTAACATCTGGGATGTAATATTTTAAAACATTCCTGGCATGTCGGTCCCTACGTCTCGGTGGGAACATTATATACGTCTATAACCTTGTATATACTAACCTAACGCAACCTAACATCTGGGATGTAATATTTTAAAACATTCCTGGCGCTTCGGCTGCTACTTTTCGGTGGGAACATTATATACGGCTATAACATTACATATCCTAACGTATGGCAACATAAAATCTCGGATGTTATATTTTACAACATTCCTGGCGTGTCGTCGCCTGCTTCTCGATGGGGACTTTATATACGTCTACAACGTTGTATATCCTAACCTAAGGCAACCTAACATCTCGGATGTAATATTTCACAACATTCCTGACGCGTCGGTCCCTATTTCTCGGTGGGAACATTATATACGTCTATAACGTTATATATCCTAGCCTACGGCAACCTAACTTGTCGAATGTAATATTTTACAACATTCCTGGCGTGTCGTCGCCTACTTCTCGAGGGGGAAATTATATACATCTATAACGTTGTATATCCTTACCTAAGGCAACCTAACATCTCGCATGTAATATTTTACAACATTCTGGCGTGTCGTCCCCTGCTTCTCGATGGGGACATTATATACGTCTATAACCTTGTATATACTAACCTAACGCAACCTAACATCTGGGATGTAATATTTTAAAACATTCCTGGCATGTCGGTCCCTACGTCTCGGTGGGAACATTATATACGTCTATAACCTTGTATATACTAACCTAACGCAACCTAACATCTGGGATGTAATATTTTACAACATTTCTGGCATGTCGGTCCCTACGTCTCCGTGGGTACATTATATACGTCTGTAACTTTGTATATCCTACCCTAAAGCAACCTAACATCTGGGATGTAATATTTTAAAACATTCCTGGCATGTCGGTCCCTACGTCTCGGTGGGAACATTATATACGTCTATAACGATATATATCCTAACCTAAGGCAACCTAACATCTCGGATGTAATATTTTAAAACATTCCTGGCGCTTCGGCTGCTACTTTTCGGTGGGAACATTATATACGGCTATAACGTTACATATCCTAACGTATGGCAACATAAAATCTCGGATGTTATATTTTACAACATTCCTGGCGTGTCGTCGCCTGCTTCTCGATGGGGACTTTATATACGTCTACAACGTTGTATATCCTAACCTAAGGCAACCTAACATCTCGGATGTAATATTTTACAACATTCTGGCGTGTCGTCCCCTGCTTCTAGATGGGGACATTATATACGTCTATAACCTTGTATATACTAACCTAACGCAACCTAACATCTGGGATGTAATATTTTACAACATTTCTGGCATGTCGGTCCCTACGTCTCGGTGGGAACATTATATACGTCTATAACGATATATACCCTAACCTAAAGCAACCTGACATCTCGGATGTAATATTTTACAACATTCCTGGCATGTCGGTCCCTACTTCTCGGCTGGAAACAATGTATACGTCTATAACGATATATATCCTAGCCTAAGGCAACTTAACATCTCGGATGTAATATTTTACAACATTCCTGACGCGTCGGTCCCTATTTCTCTGTGGGAACATTATATACGTCTATAACGTTATATATCCTAGCCTACGGCAACCTAACTTGTCGAATGTAATATTTTACAACATTCCTGGCGTGTCGTCGCCTACTTCTCGATGGGGACATTATATACATCTATAACGTTGTATATCCTAACCTAACGCAACCTAACATCCGGGACGTAATATTTTACGACATTCCTGGCATGTCGGGCCCTACTTCTCGGTGGGAACATTGTATATAACGTTGTATATCCTAACCTAAAGCAGCCTAACATCTGGGATGTAATATTTTACATGATTCCTGGCATGTCGGTCCCCACGTCACGGTGGGAACATTATATACGTCTATAACGATATATACCCTAACCTAAAGCAACCTAACATCTCGGATGTAATATTTTACAACATTCCTGGCATGTCGGTCCCTACTTCTCGGCTGGAAACAATGTATACGTCTATAACGATATATCTCCTAGCCTAAGGCAACCTAACATGTCGAATGTAATATTTTACATCATTCCTGGCATATCGGTCCCTACTTCTCGGTGGAAACAATGTATACGTCTATAACGATATATATCCTAGCCTAAGGCAACCTAACATCTCGGATGTAATATTTTACAACATTCTGGCGTGTCGTCGCCTGCTTCTCGAAGGGGACATTATATACGTCTATAACGTTGTATATCCTAACCTAACGCAACCTAACATCTGGGACGTAATATTTTACTACATTCCTGGCATGTCGGTCCCCACGTCTCGGTAGGAACATTATATACGTCTATGACGTTGTATATCCTAACCTAACGCAACCTAACATCTGGGACGTAATATTTTACAACATTCCTGGCGTGTCGTCGCCTACTTCTGGATGGGGACATTATATACATCTATAACATTATATATCCTAACCTAAGGGAACCTAACATCTCGGATGTAGTATTTTCCAACATTCCGGGCCGGTCGGTCCCTACTTCTCGGTGGGCACATTACATACGTCTATAACGTAATATAACCTAACCTAACACATCTAGAATCTCGCTGGTAATGTTTTACAGAATCTCGTTCTTGTCCTCCCGTACGTCACGGTGCCGACATTGTATACGTCTATAACGTTATATATCCTCACCTAAGGCAACCTAACATCTCGAATGTAGTATTTTACAACATTCCAGGTGGGTCGGCTCCTACTTCTCGGTGGGAACATTATATACGTCTAGAACGTTATATACCCCAACCCAAGGAAACCTAATATCTCGGGTGTAGTATTTTCCAACATTCCTGGCGGGTCGGCCTCTACTTCTCGGTGGGAACACTATATACGTCTATAACGTAATATAACCTAACCTAACACATCTAGCCCCTCGCTGGTAATGTTTTGCTGAATCTCGCTCGTGTCGTCACGTACGTCTCGGTGGGAACATTGTATGCGTCTACAACGTTATATATCCTAACCTAAGGCAATCTAACATCTCGGATGTAGTATTTTCCAACATTCCTGGCGGGTCGGCATCTACTTCTCGGTGGTAACATTATATACGTCTATAACCTAATATAACCTAACCTAATCCATCTAGACTCTCGCTGGTAATGTTTTACAGAATCCCGGTCGTGTTGTCCCGCACGTCTCGCTGGGGACACTATATACGTCTGAAACGTTATACATCCTAACCTAACGCAACCTAACGTCTGGGATGTAATATTTTACAACATTCCTGGCATGTCGGTACCTACGTCTCGGTGGGAACATTCTATACGTCTATAACGTTGTATATCCTAACCGAAGGCAACCTAACATCTCGGATGTAATATTTTACTACACTCCTGGCGCGGCGGCACCTACTCCTCGGTGGGAACAGTATATACGTCTAAAACGTTATATATCCTAACCTAAGGCAACCTAACATGCCGATTGTAATATTTTACAACATTCCCGGCACTTCGGTCCCTACTTCTCTGTGGTTACATTATATACGTCTATAAGGTTATATATCCTAGCCTAAGGCAACCTAACATCTCGGATGTAATATTTTACGACATTCCTGGCATGTCGGTCCCTACTTCTCGGTGGGAACATTCTATACGTCTATAACGTTGTATATCCTAACCTATGGGAACCTAACATCTCGGGTGTAATATTTTAGAACTTTCCTGACGCGTCGGTCCCTATTTCTCGTTGGGAACATTATATACGTCTATAACGTTATATATCCTAGCCTAAGGCAACCTAACGTCTGGGATGTAATATTTTACAACATTCCTGGCATGTCGGTACCTACGTCTCGGTGGGAACATTATATACGTCTATAACGTTATATATCCTGACGTAAGGCTACATCACATCTCGGATGTCATATTTTACAACATTCCTGGCGTGTCGTCGCCTGCTTCCCGATGGGGACATTATGTGCATCTATAACGTTGTATATCCTAACCTAAGGCAACCTATCATCTCGGATGTAATATCTGACAACATTCCTGACGCGTCGGCCCGTACATCTCGGTGGGAACATCATATACGTCTATAGCAATATATAGCCTAACCGAAGGCAACCTAACATCTCGGATGTAATAGTTTACAACATTCCTGGCATGTCGTCGCCTGCTACTCGATGGGGACATTATATACGTCTATAACGTTGTATATCCTAACCTAACGCAACCTAACATCTGGGATGTAATATTTTACAACATTCCTGGCATGTCGGTCCATACGGCTCGGTGGGAACATTCTATACGTCTATAACGTTGTCTATCCTAACCTAAGGGAACCTAACATCTCGGGTGTAATATTTTACAACATTCCTAACGCGTCGGCGTCTATTTCTCGGTGGGAACATTATATACGTCTATAATGTTGTATATCCTAACCTAACGCAACCTAACTTCTGGGATGATATATTTTACAACATTCCTGGCATGTCTGTCCCCACATCTCGGTGGGAAAATTATATACGTCTATAACGTTATATATCCTAACCTAACCCATCTAGCCCCTCACTCGAAATGTTTTACAGAATCCCGTTCGGATCGGCACGTACTACTCGGTGGGAACATTATGTACGTCTATAACGTTATATATCCCTGCATAAGGCAATCTAACATCTCGAATGTAGTATTTTGCAACATTCCGAACGGGTCGGCCCATACATCTCGGTTCTTACACTATATTCGTCTATAACGTAATATAGTCTAACCTAACCCATCTAGCCCCTCGCTGGTAATGTTTTACCGAATCCGTTTCGTGTCGGACCGTACTTCTCGGTGGGGTTATTATGTACGGCTATAACGTTATATATCCCACCCTAAGGCAACCTAACATCTCGTATGTAGTATTTTCCAACATTCCTGGAAGGTCGGCCCCTACTTCTCGGTGGGCACATTATATACGTCTATAACGTAATATAACCGAACCTATCCCATCTAGCGCCTCGGTGGTAATGTTTTACAGAATCACGTTCGTGTCGTACCGTACGTCTCGGTGCGCACATTATATACGTCTATAACGTTACATATCCCACCCTAAGGCAACCTAACATCTCGTATGTAGTATTTTCCAACATTCCGGGCCGGTCGGTCCCTACTTCACGGTGGGCACATTATATACGTCTATAACGTAATATAACCTAACCTGACCCATTCAGCCCCTCGCTGGTAATGTTTTACAGAATCCCGGTTGTGTAGGCCCGTACTTCTCGGTGGGGACACTATATACGTCTGCAGCGTTATACATCCTAACCTAGGGCAACCTAACATCTCGAATGTTGAATTTTACAACACACGAGGCGGGTCGGCCCCTACTTCTGAGTGGGAGCATCATATACGTCTATGTCGTAATATAACCTAACCTATCCCATTTTGCCACTCGGTGATAATGTTTTACAGAATCCCGTTCGTGTCGTCCCGTACGTCCCGGTGGGGACATTATATACGTCTATAACGTTTTACATCCTAACCTAAGGCAACCTAACATCTCGAATGTAGTATATTACCACATTCAAGAAGGGTCGGCCCCTACTTCTCGGTGGGTACATTATATACGTCTATAATGTAACATAACCTCACCTAACCCATTTAGCCCCTCGCGGGTAATGTATTACAGATTCCCGCTCGTGTCGTCACGTACGTCTGGGTGGGAACATTGTATGCGTCTACAACGTTATATATCCTAACGTAAGGCAACCTAACATCTCGGATTTAGTATTTTCCAACATTCCTGGCGGGTCGGCCGCTACTTCTCGGTGGGAACACTATATACGTCTAAAACGTTATATATCCTAACTTAAGGCAACCCAACCTCCCGGATGTAATATTTTACAACATTCCTGGCTCGTCGGCCCCTACTTCTCGGTGGG
Source organism: Xylocopa violacea (assembly GCA_963969225.1). Taxonomy (NCBI): domain Eukaryota; kingdom Metazoa; phylum Arthropoda; class Insecta; order Hymenoptera; family Apidae; genus Xylocopa; species Xylocopa violacea. Next base: position 4,493,325 of record CAXAJV010000678.1, read on the forward strand.
AACATTATATACGTCTACAACGTTATATATCCTAACCTGAGGCAACCTAACTTGAGGAACGTAATATTTTACAACATTCCTGGCTCATCGGCCCCTACCTCTCGGTGGCAACACTATATCCGTCTATAACGTTATATATCCTAACCTAAGGCAACCTAACATCTCGGATGTAATATTTTACTACATTCCTGGCACGTCGGCCGCTACTTCTCGGTGGGAATATTATATACATCTATAACGTTATATATCCTAACCTAAGGCAACCTAACGTGTCGAATGTAATATTTTACAACATGCCTGGCGCGACGGCCGCTAATTTTCGGTGGGAACATTATTAACGTCTATAACGCTATATATCCTAGCCTATGGCAACCTAACATGTCGAATGTAATATTTTACAACATTCCCGGCGCTTCGGCCCCTACTTGTCGGTGGGAACATTATATACGTCTATAACGCTATATATCCTACCTTAAGGCAACCTAACATCTCGGATGTAATATTTTACAACATTCCTGTCTCGTCGGCCCCTACTTCTCGGTGGGAACATTATATACGTCTATAACGTTATATATCCTAACCTGAGGCAACCTAACTTGTCGAACGTAATATTTTACAACATTCCTGGCTCATCGGCCCCTACTTCTCGGTGGGAACAATATATACGTCTATAACGTTATATATCCTAACCTAAGGCAACCTAACACATCGGATGTAATGTCCTGCAACATTCCTGGCTTATCGGCCCCCACTTCTCGGTGGCAACACTATATACTTCTATAACGTTATATATCCTAACTTAAGGCAACCTAACATCTCGGGTGTAATATTTTACAACATTCCTGACGCGCCGGCCCCTATTTCTCGGTGGGAACATTCTATACGTCTATAACGTTGTATATCCTAACCTAAGGGAACCTAACATCCCGGGTGTAATATTTTACAACATTCCTGACGCGTCGGTCCCTCTTTCTCGGTGGGAACATAATATACGTCTATAACATTATATATCCTAGCCTAAGGCAACCTACCTTGTAGAATGTAATATTTTACAACATTCCTGGCGTGTCGTCGCCTACTTCTCGATGGGGACATTATATACATCTATAACGTTGTATATCCTAACCATAGGCAACCTAACACCTCGGATGTAATATTTTACAACATTCCTGGCATGTCGGTCACTACGTCTCGGTGGGAAAATTATATACGTCTATATCGTTGTATATACTAACCTAACGCAACCAGACATCTAGGATGTAATATTTTAAAACATTCCGGGCATGTCGGTCCCTGCGTCTCGGTGGGAACATAATATACGTATATAACGATATATATCCTAACCTAAGGCAACCTAACATCTCGGATGTAATATTTTACAACATTCCTGGCGCTTCGGCTACCACTTTTCGGTGGGAACATTATATACGTCTATAAAGATATATATCCTAACCTAAGGCAACCTAACATCTCGGATGTAATATTTTACAACATTCCTGGCGCTTCGGCTGCTACTTTTCGGTGGGAACATTATATACGTCTATAACATTACATATCATAACGTATGGCAACATAAAATCTCGGATGTTATATTTTACAACATTCCTGGCGTGTCGTCGCCTGCTTCTCGATGGGGACTTTATATACGTCTATAACGTTGCATATCCTAACCTAACGCAACCTAACATCTGGGATGTAATATGTTACAACATTCTTGGCATGTCGGTTCCTACGTCTCGGTGGGAACGTTATATACGTCTATAACGATATATATCCTAACCTAAGGGAACCTAACATCTCGGATGTAATATTTTACAACATTCCTGACGCGTCGGCCCCTATTTCTCGGTGGGAACATTCTATACGTCTATAACGTTATATATCCTAGCCTAAGGCAACCTAACATCTCGGATGTAATATTTTACTACATTCCTGGCGCGCCGGCCCCCACTTCTCAGTGGGAATATTATATACGTCTATATCGCTTTATATCATAGCCTAAGGCAACCTAACATGTCGAGCGTAATATTTTACAACATTCCTGGCTCGTCGGCCCCTGCTTCTCGGTGGGAACAGTATATCCGTCTATAACGTTATATATCCTAACCTAAGGCAACTTAACATGTCGAATGTAATATTTCACCACATTCCTGGCACGTTGGCCCCTACTTCTCGGTGGGAACATTATATACGTCTATAACGTTACATATCCTAGCCTAAGGCAACCTAACATCTCGGATGTAATATTTTACTACATTCCTGGCGCGCCGGCCCCTACTTTTCGGTGGGAACATTATATACGTCTGTAACGCTATATATCCTAGGCTAAGGCAACCTAACTTGTCGAGCGTAAAATTTTACCACATTCCTGGCTCGTCGGCCTCTACCTATCGGTGGGAACATTATATACGTCTATAACGTTATATATCCTAACCTAAGGCAACCTAACATCTCGGATGTAATATTTTACTAGATTCCTGGCGCGCCGGCCCCCACTTCCCGGTGGGATCATTATATACGTCTATATCGCTTTATATAATAGCCTAAGGCAACCTAACATGTCGAGCATAATATTTTACAACATTCCTGGCTCGTCGGCCCCTACTTTTCGGTGGGACATTATATACGTCTGTAACGCTATATATCCTAGCCTAAGGCAACCTAACTTGTCGAGCGTAAAATTTTACCACATTCCTGGCTCGTCGGCCCCTACTTCTCGGTGGGAACATTATATACGTCTATAACGTTACATTTCCTAGCCTAAGGCAATCCTAACATCTCGGATGTAATATTTTACAACATTCCTGGCGCGTCGGCCCCTACTTCTCGGTGGGAAAATTATATAAGTCTATAACGTTATATCTCCTAACATAAGGCAACCTAACATCTCGGATGTAATATGTTACTACATTCCTGGCACGTCGGCCCCTACTTCTCGGTGGGAACATTATATACGTCTATAACGTGATATATCCTAGCCTAAGGCAATCCTAACGTCTTGGAAGTAATATTTTACAACATTCCTGGCGCGTCCGCACCTCCTTCTCGGTGGGAACATTATGTACGTCTATAACATTATATATCCTAACCTAAGGGAACCTAAGACCTCGGATGTAATGTTTTACAACATTCCTGGCGTGTCGGCACCTATTTCTCGTTGGGAACATTATATATGTCTATAACGCTATATGTCCTAGCCTGAGACTACCTAACATGTCGAATATAATATTTTACAATATTCCTGGCGCGTCGGCAACTACTTCTCGGTGGGAACTGTATATACGTCTATAACGTTATATATCCTAGCCTAAGGCGACCTAAAATGTCGAATGTAATGTTTTACATCATTCCCGCTGTGTCGGCCCGTAGTTCCCGGTGGTAACAATACATACGACTATAACGGTATATATCCTACCCTAAGTCAACCTAACATCTCGGATGTAATATTTTACAACATTCCTGACATGTCGGTCCCTACTTCTCTGTGGGAACATTGTATACGTCTAAAACGTTGTATATCCTAACCTAAAGCAACCTAACATCTGGGATGTAATATTTTACAAGATTCCTGGCATGTCGGTCCCCACGTCTCGGTGGGAACATTATATACGTCTATAACGATATATATCCTAGCCTAAGGCAACCTAACATCCGAATGTAATATTTTACAATATTCCTGGCGTGTCGTCGCCTGCTTCTCGATGGGGACATTATATTCGTCTATAACGTTGTATATTCTAACCTAACGCAACCTAACATCTGGGATGTAATATTTTACAACATTCATGGCGTGTCGTCGCCTACTTCTGGATGGGGACATTATATACATCTCTAATGTTATATGTCCTAACCTAAGGGAACCTAACATCTCGGATGTAATATTTTACAACATTCCTGGCGCTTCGGCTACCACTTTTCGGTGGGAACATTATATACGTCTATAAAGATATATATCCTAACCTAAGGCAACCTAACATCTCGGATGTAATATTTTACAACATTCCTGGCGCTTCGGCTGCTACTTTTCGGTGGGAACATTATATACGTCTATAACATTACATATCATAACGTATGGCAACATAAAATCTCGGATGTTATATTTTACAACATTCCTGGCGTGTCGTCGCCTGCTTCTCGATGGGGACTTTATATACGTCTATAACGTTGCATATCCTAACCTAACGCAACCTAACATCTGGGATGTAATATGTTACAACATTCTTGGCATGTCGGTTCCTACGTCTCGGTGGGAACGTTATATACGTCTATAACGATATATATCCTAACCTAAGGGAACCTAACATCTCGGATGTAATATTTTACAACATTCCTGACGCGTCGGCCCCTATTTCTCGGTGGGAACATTCTATACGTCTATAACGTTATATATCCTAGCCTAAGGCAACCTAACATCTCGGATGTAATATTTTACTACATTCCTGGCGCGCCGGCCCCCACTTCTCAGTGGGAACATTATATACGTCTATATCGCTTTATATCATAGCCTAAGGCAACCTAACATGTCGAGCGTAATATTTTACAACATTCCTGGCTCGTCGGCCCCTGCTTCTCGGTGGGAACAGTATATCCGTCTATAACGTTATATATCCTAACCTAAGGCAACTTAACATGTCGAATGTAATATTTCACCACATTCCTGGCACGTTGGCCCCTACTTCTCGGTGGGAACATTATATACGTCTATAACGTTACATATCCTAGCCTAAGGCAACCTAACATCTCGGATGTAATATTTTACTACATTCCTGGCGCGCCGGCCCCTACTTTTCGGTGGGAACATTATATACGTCTGTAACGCTATATATCCTAGGCTAAGGCAACCTAACTTGTCGAGCGTAAAATTTTACCACATTCCTGGCTCGTCGGCCTCTACCTATCGGTGGGAACATTATATACGTCTATAACGTTATATATCCTAACCTAAGGCAACCTAACATCTCGGATGTAATATTTTACTACATTCCTGGCGCGCCGGCCCCCACTTCCCGGTGGGATCATTATATACGTCTATATCGCTTTATATAATAGCCTAAGGCAACCTAACATGTCGAGCATAATATTTTACAACATTCCTGGCTCGTCGGCCCCTACTTTTCGGTGGGACATTATATACGTCTGTAACGCTATATATCCTAGCCTAAGGCAACCTAACTTGTCGAGCGTAAAATTTTACCACATTCCTGGCTCGTCGGCCCCTACTTCTCGGTGGGAACATTATATACGTCTATAACGTTACATTTCCTAGCCTAAGGCAATCCTAACATCTCGGATGTAATATTTTACAACATTCCTGGCGCGTCGGCCCCTACTTCTCGGTGGGAACATTATATAAGTCTATAACGTTATATCTCCTAACATAAGGCAACCTAACATCTCGGATGTAATATGTTACTACATTCCTGGCACGTCGGCCCCTACTTCTCGGTGGGAACATTATATACGTCTATAACGTGATATATCCTAGCCTAAGGCAATCCTAACGTCTTGGAAGTAATATTTTACAACATTCCTGGCGCGTCCGCACCTCCTTCTCGGTGGGAACATTATGTACGTCTATAACATTATATATCCTAACCTAAGGGAACCTAAGACCTCGGATGTAATGTTTTACAACATTCCTGGCGTGTCGGCACCTATTTCTCGTTGGGAACATTATATATGTCTATAACGCTATATGTCCTAGCCTGAGACTACCTAACATGTCGAATATAATATTTTACAATATTCCTGGCGCGTCGGCAACTACTTCTCGGTGGGAACTGTATATACGTCTATAACGTTATATATCCTAGCCTAAGGCGACCTAAAATGTCGAATGTAATGTTTTACATCATTCCCGCTGTGTCGGCCCGTAGTTCCCGGTGGTAACAATACATACGACTATAACGGTATATATCCTACCCTAAGTCAACCTAACATCTCGGATGTAATATTTTACAACATTCCTGGCGCGTCGGCCCCTACTTCTCGGTGGGAAAATTATATAAGTCTATAACGTTATATCTCCTAACATAAGGCAACCTAACATCTCGGATGTAATATGTTACTACATTCCTGGCACGTCGGCCCCTACTTCTCGGTGGGAACATTATATACGTCTATAACGTGATATATCCTAGCCTAAGGCAATCCTAACGTCTTGGAAGTAATATTTTACAACATTCCTGGCGCGTCCGCACCTCCTTCTCGGTGGGAACATTATGTACGTCTATAACATTATATATCCTAACCTAAGGGAACCTAAGACCTCGGATGTAATGTTTTACAACATTCCTGGCGTGTCGGCACCTATTTCTCGTTGGGAACATTATATATGTCTATAACGCTATATGTCCTAGCCTGAGACTACCTAACATGTCGAATATAATATTTTACAATATTCCTGGCGCGTCGGCAACTACTTCTCGGTGGGAACTGTATATACGTCTATAACGTTATATATCCTAGCCTAAGGCGACCTAAAATGTCGAATGTAATGTTTTACATCATTCCCGCTGTGTCGGCCCGTAGTTCCCGGTGGTAACAATACATACGACTATAACGGTATATATCCTACCCTAAGTCAACCTAACATCTCGGATGTAATATTTTACAACATTCCTGACATGTCGGTCCCTACTTCTCTGTGGGAACATTGTATACGTCTAAAACGTTGTATATCCTAACCTAAAGCAACCTAACATCTGGGATGTAATATTTTACAAGATTCCTGGCATGTCGGTCCCCACGTCTCGGTGGGAACATTATATACGTCTATAACGATATATATCCTAGCCTAAGGCAACCTAACATCCGAATGTAATATTTTACAATATTCCTGGCGTGTCGTCGCCTGCTTCTCGATGGGGACATTATATTCGTCTATAACGTTGTATATTCTAACCTAACGCAACCTAACATCTGGGATGTAATATTTTACAACATTCATGGCGTGTCGTCGCCTACTTCTGGATGGGGACATTATATACATCTCTAATGTTATATGTCCTAACCTAAGGGAACCTAACATCTCGGATGTAATATTTTACAACATTCCTGGCGCTTCGGCTACCACTTTTCGGTGGGAACATTATATACGTCTATAAAGATATATATCCTAACCTAAGGCAACCTAACATCTCGGATGTAATATTTTACAACATTCCTGGCGCTTCGGCTGCTACTTTTCGGTGGGAACATTATATACGTCTATAACATTACATATCATAACGTATGGCAACATAAAATCTCGGATGTTATATTTTACAACATTCCTGGCGTGTCGTCGCCTGCTTCTCGATGGGGACTTTATATACGTCTATAACGTTGCATATCCTAACCTAACGCAACCTAACATCTGGGATGTAATATGTTACAACATTCTTGGCATGTCGGTTCCTACGTCTCGGTGGGAACGTTATATACGTCTATAACGATATATATCCTAACCTAAGGGAACCTAACATCTCGGATGTAATATTTTACAACATTCCTGACGCGTCGGCCCCTATTTCTCGGTGGGAACATTCTATACGTCTATAACGTTATATATCCTAGCCTAAGGCAACCTAACATCTCGGATGTAATATTTTACTACATTCCTGGCGCGCCGGCCCCCACTTCTCAGTGGGAACATTATATACGTCTATATCGCTTTATATCATAGCCTAAGGCAACCTAACATGTCGAGCGTAATATTTTACAACATTCCTGGCTCGTCGGCCCCTGCTTCTCGGTGGGAACAGTATATCCGTCTATAACGTTATATATCCTAACCTAAGGCAACTTAACATGTCGAATGTAATATTTCACCACATTCCTGGCACGTTGGCCCCTACTTCTCGGTGGGAACATTATATACGTCTATAACGTTACATATCCTAGCCTAAGGCAACCTAACATCTCGGATGTAATATTTTACTACATTCCTGGCGCGCCGGCCCCTACTTTTCGGTGGGAACATTATATACGTCTGTAACGCTATATATCCTAGGCTAAGGCAACCTAACTTGTCGAGCGTAAAATTTTACCACATTCCTGGCTCGTCGGCCTCTACCTATCGGTGGGAACATTATATACGTCTATAACGTTATATATCCTAACCTAAGGCAACCTAACATCTCGGATGTAATATTTTACTACATTCCTGGCGCGCCGGCCCCCACTTCCCGGTGGGATCATTATATACGTCTATATCGCTTTATATAATAGCCTAAGGCAACCTAACATGTCGAGCATAATATTTTACAACATTCCTGGCTCGTCGGCCCCTACTTTTCGGTGGGACATTATATACGTCTGTAACGCTATATATCCTAGCCTAAGGCAACCTAACTTGTCGAGCGTAAAATTTTACCACATTCCTGGCTCGTCGGCCCCTACTTCTCGGTGGGAACATTATATACGTCTATAACGTTACATTTCCTAGCCTAAGGCAATCCTAACATCTCGGATGTAATATTTTACAACATTCCTGGCGCGTCGGCCCCTACTTCTCGGTGGGAACATTATATAAGTCTATAACGTTATATCTCCTAACATAAGGCAACCTAACATCTCGGATGTAATATGTTACTACATTCCTGGCACGTCGGCCCCTACTTCTCGGTGGGAACATTATATACGTCTATAACGTGATATATCCTAGCCTAAGGCAATCCTAACGTCTTGGAAGTAATATTTTACAACATTCCTGGCGCGTCCGCACCTCCTTCTCGGTGGGAACATTATGTACGTCTATAACATTATATATCCTAACCTAAGGGAACCTAAGACCTCGGATGTAATGTTTTACAACATTCCTGGCGTGTCGGCACCTATTTCTCGTTGGGAACATTATATATGTCTATAACGCTATATGTCCTAGCCTGAGACTACCTAACATGTCGAATATAATATTTTACAATATTCCTGGCGCGTCGGCAACTACTTCTCGGTGGGAACTGTATATACGTCTATAACGTTATATATCCTAGCCTAAGGCGACCTAAAATGTCGAATGTAATGTTTTACATCATTCCCGCTGTGTCGGCCCGTAGTTCCCGGTGGTAACAATACATACGACTATAACGGTATATATCCTACCCTAAGTCAACCTAACATCTCGGATGTAATATTTTACAACATTCCTGACATGTCGGTCCCTACTTCTCTGTGGGAACATTGTATACGTCTAAAACGTTGTATATCCTAACCTAAAGCAACCTAACATCTGGGATGTAATATTTTACAAGATTCCTGGCATGTCGGTCCCCACGTCTCGGTGGGAACATTATATACGTCTATAACGATATATATCCTAGCCTAAGGCAACCTAACATCCGAATGTAATATTTTACAATATTCCTGGCGTGTCGTCGCCTGCTTCTCGATGGGGACAATATATTCGTCTATAACGTTGTATATTCTAACCTAACGCAACCTAACATCTGGGATGTAATATTTTACAACATTCCTGGCGTGTCGTCGCCTACTTCTGGATGGGGACATTATATACATCTGTAATGTTATATGTCCTAACCTAAGGGAACCTAACATCTCGGATGTAATATTTTACAACATTCCTGGCGCTTCGGCTACCACTTTTCGGTGGGAACATTATATACGTCTATAAAGATATATATCCTAACCTAAGGCAACCTAACATCTCGGATGTAATATTTTACAACATTCCTGGCGCTTCGGCTGCTACTTTTCGGTGGGAACATTATATACGTCTATAACATTACATATCATAACGTATGGCAACATAAAATCTCGGATGTTATATTTTACAACATTCCTGGCGTGTCGTCGCCTGCTTCTCGATGGGGACTTTATATACGTCTATAACGTTGCATATCCTAACCTAACGCAACCTAACATCTGGGATGTAATATGTTACAACATTCTTGGCATGTCGGTTCCTACGTCTCGGTGGGAACGTTATATACGTCTATAACGATATATATCCTAACCTAAGGGAACCTAACATCTCGGATGTAATATTTTACAACATTCCTGACGCGTCGGCCCCTATTTCTCGGTGGGAACATTCTATACGTCTATAACGTTATATATCCTAGCCTAAGGCAACCTAACATCTCGGATGTAATATTTTACTACATTCCTGGCGCGCCGGCCCCCACTTCTCAGTGGGAACATTATATACGTCTATATCGCTTTATATCATAGCCTAAGGCAACCTAACATGTCGAGCGTAATATTTTACAACATTCCTGGCTCGTCGGCCCCTGCTTCTCGGTGGGAACAGTATATCCGTCTATAACGTTATATATCCTAACCTAAGGCAACTTAACATGTCGAATGTAATATTTCACCACATTCCTGGCACGTTGGCCCCTACTTCTCGGTGGGAACATTATATACGTCTATAACGTTACATATCCTAGCCTAAGGCAACCTAACATCTCGGATGTAATATTTTACTACATTCCTGGCGCGCCGGCCCCTACTTTTCGGTGGGAACATTATATACGTCTGTAACGCTATATATCCTAGGCTAAGGCAACCTAACTTGTCGAGCGTAAAATTTTACCACATTCCTGGCTCGTCGGCCTCTACCTATCGGTGGGAACATTATATACGTCTATAACGTTATATATCCTAACCTAAGGCAACCTAACATCTCGGATGTAATATTTTACTACATTCCTGGCGCGCCGGCCCCCACTTCCCGGTGGGATCATTATATACGTCTATATCGCTTTATATAATAGCCTAAGGCAACCTAACATGTCGAGCATAATATTTTACAACATTCCTGGCTCGTCGGCCCCTACTTTTCGGTGGGAACATTATATACGTCTGTAACGCTATATATCCTAGCCTAAGGCAACCTAACTTGTCGAGCGTAAAATTTTACCACATTCCTGGCTCGTCGGCCCCTACTTCTCGGTGGGAACATTATATACGTCTATAACGTTACATTTCCTAGCCTAAGGCAATCCTAACATCTCGGATGTAATATTTTACAACATTCCTGGCGCGTCGGCCCCTACTTCTCGGTGGGAACATTATATAAGTCTATAACGTTATATCTCCTAACATAAGGCAAAATAACATCTCGGATGTAATATGTTACTGCATTCCTGGCACGTCGGCCCCTACTTCTCGGTGGGAACATTATATACGTCTATAACGTGATATATCCTAGCCTAAGGCAATCCTAACGTCTTGGAAGTAATATTTTACAACATTCCTGGCGCGTCCGCACCTCCTTCTCGGTGGGAACATTATGTACGTCTATAACATTATATATCCTAACCTAAGGGAACCTAACACCTCGGATGTAATGTTTTACAACATTCCTGGCGTGTCGGCACCTATTTCTCGTTGGGAACATTATATATGTCTATAACGCTATATGTCCTAGCCTGAGACTACCTAACATGTCGAATATAATATTTTACAATATTCCTGGCGCGTCGGCAACTACTTCTCGGTGGGAACTGTATATACGTCTATAACGTTATATATCCTAGCCTAAGGCGACCTAAAATGTCGAATGTAATGTTTTACATCATTCCCGCTGTGTCGGCCCGTAGTTCCCGGTGGTAACAATACATACGACTATAACGGTATATATCCTACCCTAAGTCAACCTAACATCTCGGATGTAATATTTTACAACATTCCTGACATGTCGGTCCCTACTTCTCTGTGGGAACATTGTATACGTCTAAAACGTTGTATATCCTATCCTAAAGCAACCTAACATCTGGGATGTAATATTTTACAAGATTCCTGGCATGTCGGTCCCCACGTCTCGGTGGGAACATTATATACGTCTATAACGATATATATCCTAGCCTAAGGCAACCTAACATCCGAATGTAATATTTTACAATATTCCTGGCGTGTCGTCGCCTGCTTCTCGATGGGGACATTATATACGCCTTTAAGGTTGTATATTCTAACCTAACGCAACCTAACATCTGGGATGTAATATGTTACAACATTCCTGGCGCGTCGGCCCCTACTTCTCGGTGGGAACATTATATAAGTCTATAACGTTATATCTCCTAACATAAGGCAACCTAACATCTCGGATGTAATATGTTACTACATTCCTGGCACGTCGGCCCCTACTTCTCGGTGGGAACATTATATACGTCTATAACGTGATATATCCTAGCCTAAGGCAATCCTAACGTCTTGGAAGTAATATTTTACAACATTCCTGGCGCGTCCGCACCTCCTTCTCGGTGGGAACATTATGTACGTCTATAACATTATATATCCTAACCTAAGGGAACCTAACACCTCGGATGTAATGTTTTACAACATTCCTGGCGTGTCGGCACCTATTTCTCGTTGGGAACATTATATATGTCTATAACGCTATATGTCCTAGCCTGAGACTACCTAACATGTCGAATATAATATTTTACAATATTCCTGGCGCGTCGGCAACTACTTCTCGGTGGGAACTGTATATACGTCTATAACGTTATATATCCTAGCCTAAGGCGACCTAAAATGTCGAATGTAATGTTTTACATCATTCCCGCTGTGTCGGCCCGTAGTTCCCGGTGGTAACAATACATACGACTATAACGGTATATATCCTACCCTAAGTCAACCTAACATCTCGGATGTAATATTTTACAACATTCCTGACATGTCGGTCCCTACTTCTCTGTGGGAACATTGTATACGTCTAAAACGTTGTATATCCTAACCTAAAGCAACCTAACATCTGGGATGTAATATTTTACAAGATTCCTGGCATGTCGGTCCCCACGTCTCGGTGGGAACATTATATACGTCTATAACGATATATATCCTAGCCTAAGGCAACCTAACATCCGAATGTAATATTTTACAATATTCCTGGCGTGTCGTCGCCTGCTTCTCGATGGGGACATTATATACGCCTTTAAGGTTGTATATTCTAACCTAACGCAACCTAACATCTGGGATGTAATATGTTACAACATTCTTGGCATGTCGGTTCCTACGTCTCGGTGGGAACGTTATATACGTCTATAACGATATATATCCTAACCTAAGGGAACCTAACATCTCGGATGTAATATTTTACAACATTCCTGACGCGTCGGTCCCTATTTCTCGGTGGGAACATTCTATACGTCTATAACGTTATATATCCTAGCCTAAGGCAACCTAACATCTAGGATGTTATATTTTACTACATTCCTTGCGCGCCGGCCCCTACTTCTCGGTGGGAACATTATATACGTCTGTAATGCTACATATCCTTACCCAAGGCAACCTAACATCTCGGATGTAATATTTTACTACATTCCTGGCGCGCCGGCCCCTACTTCTCGGTGGGAACATTATATACGTCTATATCGCTATATATCATAACGTAAGGCAACCTAACATGTCGAGCGTAATATTTTACAACATTCCAGGCTCGTCGGCCCCTACTTCTCGGTGGGAACATTATGTACGTCTATAACGCTATATATCCTAGCCTAAGGTAAACTCACATCTCGGATGTAATATTTTACTACATGCGTGGCGCACCGGCCCCTACTTCTCGGTGGGAACATTATATACGTCTATAACGTTATATTTCCTAGCCTAAGGCAATCCTAACATCTCGGATGTAATATTTTACTACATTCCCGTCACTTCGGCCCCTACTTCTCGGTGGGAACATTATATACGTCTATAACGTTACATATCCTAGCCTAAGGCAACCTAACATACCGGATGTAATATTTTACCACATTCCTGGCGCGCTGGCCTCTACTTCTCGGTGGGAACATTATATACGTCTATAACGCCATATATCCTAACTTAAGGCAACCAAAAATATCGAGCGTAATATTTTACTACATTCCTGGCGTGTCGGCCTCTATTTCTCGGTGGGAATATTATATATGTCTTTAACGCTCTATGTCCTAGCCTGAGACAACCTAACATGTCGAATGTAATATTTTACAATATTCCTGGCGCGTCGGCCACTACTTCTCGGTGGGAACAGTATATACGTCTATAACGTTATATATCCTAACCTAAGGCTACATAACATGTCGGATGTAATATTTTACAACATTCCTGGCGCGTCGGCACCTCCTTCTCGGTGCGAACATTATGTACGCCTATAACGTTATATATCCTAACCTAAGGGAACCTAACATCTCGGATGTAATGTTTTACAACATTCCTGTCGTGTCGGCACCTATTTCTCGGTGGGAACATTATATATGTCTATAACGCTACATGTCCTAGCCTGAGACAAAGTAACATGTGGAATATAATATTTTACAATATTCCTGGCGCGTCGGCAACTACTTCTCGGTGGGAAATGTATATACGTCTATAACGTTACATATCCTAACCTAAGACAACTTAATATGTCGAATGTAATATTTTACCACATTCCTGGCGCATCGGCACCTACTTCTCGGTGGGAACAGTATATAAGTCTATAACGTTATATATCCTAACCTAAGGCAACCTAACATCTCGGATGTAATTTTTTACTACATTCCTGGCTCGTCAGCCCCTACTTCTCGGTGGGAACATTATATACGTCTATAACGTTACTTATTCTAGCCTAAGGCAACCTAACATCTCGGATGTTATATTTTACTACATTCCTGGCGCAACGGCCCCAACTTCTCGGTGGGAACATTATATACGTCTATATCGCTATATATCATAGCCTAAGGCAACCTAACATGTCGAGCGTAATATTTTACAACATTCCTGGCTCGTCAGCCCCTACTTCTCGGTGGGAACAATATATACGTCTATAACGTTATATATCCTAACCTAAGGGAACCTAACATCTCGGAAGTAATATTTGATAATATTCCTGGCTTGTAGGCCCGTAGATCTCGGTGGGAATATCATATACGTCTATAACGTTATATATCCTAGGCTAAGGCAATCCTAACATGTCGACTGTAATATTTTACAGCATTCCTGGCGCGTCGGCCACTACTTCTCGGTGGGAACATTATATACGTCTATAACGTTATATATCCTAGCCTAAGGTAATCCTAACATCTCGGATGTAATATTTTACAACATTCCTGGCGCGTCGGCATCTACTTCTCGGTGGGAACATTATATACGTCTATAACGCTATATATACTAGCCTAAGGCAAACTAACATATCGAATGTAATATTTTACAACATTCCCGTCACTTCGGCCCCTACTTCTCGGTGGGAACATTATATACCGCTATAACGTTATATATACTAACCTAAGGCAACCTAACAACTCGGATGTAATATTTTACTACATTCCTGGCACGCCGGCCACTACTTCTCGGTGGGAACATTATATAAGTCTATAACGCTATATATCCTAGCCTAAGGCAAACTAACATGTCGAATGTAATATTTTACAACATTCCCGTCACTTCGGCCCTACTTCTCGGTGGGAACATTATATACGTTTATAACGCTATATATACTAGCCTAAGGCAACCTACCATGTCGCGTGTAATATTTTACAACATTCCTGGCGCGACGGCCCCTACTTCTCGGTGGGAAAATTATATATGTCAATAACGTTATAGATCCTAGCCTAAGGCAACCTAACATCTCGGATGTAATATTTTACTACATTCCTGGCTCGTCGGCCCCTACTTCTCGGTGGGAACATTATATACGTCTATAACGCCATATATCCTAACTTAAGCCAACCAAAAATCTCGAGCGTAATATTTTACTTCATTCCTGGCGTGTCGGCCCCTATTTCTCGGTGGGAATATTATATACGTCTTTAACGCTATATGTCCTAGGCTGAGACAACCTAACATCTGGGATGTAATATTTTACAACATTCCTGGCGCTTCGGCTGCTACTTTTCGGTGGGAACATTATATACGTCTATAAAGTTACATATCCTAACGTAAGGCAACATAGCATCTCGGATGTAATATTTTACAACATTCCTGGCGCGTCGGCACCTACTTCTCGGTGGGAACATTATAAACGTCTATATCTTTATATATCCTAACCTAAGGCAACCTAACATGTCGAATGTAATATTTTAAAATATTCCTGGCGCGTCGGCACCTACTTCTCGGTGGGAACATTATATTCGTCTATAACGCCATATATCCTAACCTAACACATCTAACCCCTCGCTGGTAATGTTTTACAGAATCCCGATCGTGTCGTCCCGTACGTATCGGTTCGGACATTATATACGTCTATAGCGTTATATATCCTAACCGAAGGCAGGCTTACATCTCGGATGTAGTATTTTACAACATTCCTGGCGGGCAGGCCCCTACTTCTCGGTGGGAACATTATATACGTCTATAACGTAATATAACATAACCTAACTCATCCCGCCCCTCGGTGGTGATGTTTTACAGAATCCCTGTCGTGTCGGCCCGTACCACTCCGTGGGAACATTATATACGTCTATAACGTTATATATCCTAACCTAAGGCAAACTCACACCTCGGATGTAGTATTTTCCAACATTCATGGCGGGTCGGCCCCTACTTCTCGGGCGGAACATTACATACGTCTATAACGTAATAGATCCTAACCTAACCCATCTAGACCCTCGCTGGTAATGTTTTAGAGAATCCCGTTCGTGTCGTGCCCTACGTCTCGGTGCGGATATTATATACGTCTATAACGTTATATTTCCTATCCGAAGGCAACCCAACATTTCGAATGTAGTATTTTACAACATTCCAGGCGGGACGGCCCCTACTTTTCGGTGGGAACATTATATACGTCTATATCGTAATATAACATAACCTAACCCATCTTGCCCCTCGGTGGTAATGTTTTACAGAATCCCGGGCGTGTCGGCCCATACTTCTCGGTGGGGACATTACATACTTCTATAACTTATACTAAGGTTAACTATAACCTAAGGCATCCTAACACCTCGGATGTAATATTTTACAACATTCCTGGCGTGAAGACGCCTACATCTCGGTGGAGACATTATATACGTCTATACCGTTATATATCCTAACCTAAGGGAACCTAACACCTCTACCGTAATATTTTACAACATTCATGGCATGCCGGTCCGGTCCCTACTGCTCTGCGGTAACATTATATACGTCTATAACGTTATATATCCTAGCCTAACGCTACCTAACTTCTGGGATGTAATATTTTACAACATTCCTGGCATGTCGGTCCTTACTTCTCGGTGAGAACATTATATACGTCTAAACGATATATATCGTAACCTAAGACAACATAACATCTGGGATGTAATATTTTACAACATTCCTGGCGTGACGGCGCCTACTTCCCGATGCGGAAATTATATTCGTCTATAACGTTATATAACGTAACCTAAGACAACATAACATCTGGGCTGTAATATTTTAAAACATTCCTGGCGGGTCGGCCCATACTTCTCCGTGGGCACATTATATACGTCTATAACGGAATATAACCTAACCTAACCCATCTTATAGCTCGCTGGTAATGTTTTACAGAATTCCGGTCGTGTCTGCCCGTTCTTCTCGGTGGGGACACTATATACGTCTGTAACGCTATACATCCTATCCTAAGGCAACCTAACTCCTCGAATGTAGTATTATAAAACATTCCTGGCGGATGGACCCATACTTCTCCGTGGGCACATTATATACGTCTATAACGGAATATAACCTATCCTCACCCATCTTACCCCTCGATGGTACTGTTTTACAGAATACCGTTCATGTCGTCCCCTACGTCTCGGTGGGGACGTTATATTCGTCTATAACGTTATGTATCCTAACCTGGGGCAACGTAACATCTCGGATGTAGTGTTTTCCAACATTCCTCGCGGCTCGGTCCCTACTTCTCGGTGGGTACATTATATACGTCTATAACGTAATATAACCTAACCTAACCCATCTAGACCATCCCTGGTAATGCTTTACAGAATCGCGGTCGTGTCGGCCCGTATGTCTCCGTGGGAACATTATATACGTCTATAACGTTATATATCCTAACCTAAGGCAACCTCACACCTCGGATGTAGTATTTTACAACATTCCTGGCGGGCCGGCCCATACTTCTCGGTTCGAACATTATATTCGTGTATAACGTAATATAACCTAACCTAACCCATCTAGACCCTCGCCGGTAATGTTTTACAGTATCCCGGTCGTCTCGGCACATACCTCTCCGTGGGAACATTATATACGTCTATATCGTTATATATCATAACCTAAGGCAACCTCACACCTCGGATGTAGTATTTTACAACATTCCTGGCGGGTCGACGCATACTTCTCGGTTCGAACATTATATTCGTGTATAACGTAATATAACCTATCCTAACCCATCTAGACCCTCGCTGGTAATGTTTTACAGAATCCCGGTCGTGTCGGCCCGGCTTCTCCGTGGGAACAATATATACGTCCATAACGTTATATATCCTAACCTAAGGCAACCTCACACCTCGGATGTAGTATTTTACAACATTCCTGGCGTGCCGGCCCCTACTTCTCGGTGGGAACATTATATACGTCTATAACGTAATATAACCTAACCTAACCCATGTGGACCATCGCTGGTAATGTTTTACAGAATCCCGGTCGTATCGGCCCGTATCTCTCCGTGGGAACATTATATACGTCTATAACGTTATGTATACTAACCTAAAGCAACATCACACCTCGGATGTAGTATTTTACAACATTCCTGTCGGGTCGGCCCATACTTCTCGGTTCGAACATTATATTCGTGTATAACGTAACATAACCTATCCTAACCCATCTAGACCCTCGCTGGTAGTGTTTTACAGAATCCCGGTCATGTCGGCCCGTACCTCTCCGTGGGAACAATATATACGTCTATAACGTTAAATATCCTAACCTAATTCAACCTCACACCTCGGATGTAGTATTTTACAACATACCTGGCGGGTCGCCCCATACTTCTCGGTTCGAACATTATATACGTCTATAAAGTAATATAACCTTACCTAACCAATCTAGCCCCTCGCTGGTAATGTTTAACAGAATCCCGGTCGTGTCGGCCCGTAATTCTCCGTGGGAACATTATATACGTCTATAACGTTATATATCCTAACCTTAAGCAACCACACACCTCGGATGTAGTATTTTACAACATTCCTGGCGGGCCGGCCCCTACTTCTCGGTGGGAACATCATATACGTCTATAACGTTATATATCCTAACCTAAGGGAACGTAACATCTGGGATGTAATATATTACAACATTCCTGGCACGCCGGTCCGCACTTCACTGTGGTACCATTATATACGTCTATAATGTTATATATATTAGCGTAAGGCCACCTAACATCTCGGATGTAATATCTTACTACATTCCTGGCGCGCCGGCCCCTACTTCCCGGTGGGAATATTATATATGTCTATAACGCTATATATCCTAGCCTAAGGCAACCTAACATGTCGAATGTAATATTTTACAACATTCCTGTCGCGTCGGCCCCTACTTCTGGATGGGAACATCATATACGTCTATAACGTTAAATATACTAACCTAAGGCAACCTAACATCTCGGGTGTAATATTTTACAACCTTCCGGGCACGTCGGCCCCTACTTCTCGGTGGGAACATTAGATATGTCTATTACGCTATATATCCTAGCCTAAGGCAACCTAACATGTCGAATGTAATATTTTACAACATTCCTGGCCCGTCGGACCCTACTTCTCGGTGGGAGCATTATATACGTCTATAAAGTTATATATCCTAGTCTAAGGCGACCTAACAGGTCGAATGTAATATTTTACAACATTCCTGGCGGGTTGGCCCATACTTCTCGGTTCGAACATTATATACGTCTATAAAGTAATATAACCTCTCCTGACCTATCTAGACCCTCGCTGGTAGTGTTTTACGGACTCCCGTTCGTGTCTCCCCGTACGTCTCGGTGCGGACATGATATACGTCTATAATTTTATATATCCTAACCTAAGGCAACCTAACATCTCGGATGTAGTATTTTCCAACGTTCCTGGCAGGATGGCCCCTACTCCACGGTGGGAACATTATATGCGTCTATAACGTAATAGAACCTAACTTAACCCATATAGACCAACGCTGGTAATGTTTTACAGAATCCCGGGCCTGTTGTCCCGTACGTCACGGTGCGGACATTATATACGACTATATCGTTATATATCCTAAGCTAAGGCACCCTAACATCTCGAATGTTGTATTTTACATTCCAGGCGGGACGGCCACTACTTCTCGTTGGGCACATTATTTACGACAATAACATAATATAACCTAACCTGACCCATCTAGACCCTCGCTGGTTGTGTTTTACAGAATCCCGTTCTTGTCTTCCCGTACATCTCGGCGCGGACATTATACACGTCTCTAACGTTATTTATCCTATCCTAAGGCAACCCAACATCTCGGATGTAGTATTTTCCAACATTCCTGGCGGGTCGGCCCCTATTTCTCGGTGGGAACATTATATACGTCTGTAACGTAATATGACCTAACCTAACCCATCTAGACCCTCACTGGTAATGTTCTACAGAATCCCGTTCGTGTCGTCCCGTACGTCTCGGAGCGTACATTATATACGTCTATAACGTTATATATCCTAACTAGGGGCAATCCAACATCTCGAATTTTATATTTTACAAAATTCCAGGCGGGTCGGCCCCTACATCTCGGTGGGTATATTATATACTTATAGAACCTATTGTAAGCTAACCTAACCTAACCCAGCCCTTTGGTGGTAGTGGATTACAGGATCCCGGTCGTGTCGGCCCTTACTTCTCGGTGGGAACATTATATACGTCCATAAAGTTATATATCCTAACCTAAGGCAACCTGACATATCGGATGTCGTATTTTACAACCTTCCCGGCGGGTCGGCCCCTACGTCTCGGTGGGAATATTATATATGTCTATAACGCTATATATCCTAGCCTAAGGCAACCTAACATGTCGAGCGTAATATTTTACAACATTCCTGGCTCGTCGGCCCCTGCTTCTCGGTGGTAACATTATGTACATCTATAACGTTATATATCCCAGCCTAAGGCAATCTAACATCTGGCATGTAGTATTTTACAACATTCCTGGCGGGGCGGCCCCTATTTCTCGGTGGGAACATTATATACGTCTATAACGTAAGATAACCTAACCTAACCCATCTAGCCTCTCGATGGTATTGTTTTACAAGATTCCAGGCGTGTCGGTTCCTTCATATCGGTGGGAACATAATCTCATGGTCTGAGGTGCCATACCTATTACCTGCAGTGTTGGGTTGAAATAACCTCTTATTGGGTCTGGGGAATCTGTGCACAAATATATGGAGGAGGCCCGGCACTTAACATCGTTTGCATCAGCCCCACCACCCGCCCCCGCGCTGAGAGTCTCTGAATGTTTTCAGGAGACTCTCTTCTGGGCAGTGCACGCACTGGCATGTGGGAGATAGACGTGATCACCCGTTTATCTCCGCATCTCGCAATACGCGTGCAATGGCTCAAAGGTTGATCCCGAATCTTTTGAGTCTACATGTTTTGTACGAGCATGATAATCTAAGTCCATTTCTTTTTTTTTTTCTTTGAGTTACCCACCGTGGTTACAGTGTCTTCCGTCGTCGGTAACTTCTGTTCTTCCTCTGTCGTTTGGTTACATGAATCTTCTTGATTTACCGACCTTGGTTATTAAACATTCAGGTGTCGGTAACTCTCCGTCTACTTTTATTTTTCCTCTTCTTCATTTGTGGTCGACCAGTTACCGACCATTATGTAGTCAGCAACTGTCTGCCACGCAATGTCTCCTTTCTTCATTTATTTATCCATTGCCAGTACCTTGCCTCGCTTTCGGTTGTCATTTTGCAAATGTTTGTCATGATGACTCCCGTACACGAAAACCTCGCGCATTCACACACACGAAATTCACGCGCACTCACGCACACGAGATTGTTCGCGCCGGCACTATGACCTATACGCGCACTATACGCATTGTTCACCACTTTCCTCTTGGGGTTTTTCTTCTTTCTTCGGTCTGTGGTTTCCAACGATGCAACTCTTCTGTGTATATATCATTGTTTTTGTCTTCAGTGAAGCTTCTTCTTCGTCTTCGCATGATCCGCGAAGATCGCGTCTCCGTTGAGCTTGCCACTAGCGTCATGGTAGCAATGCAGGAGAAGACCAGCCTACCGAATGGAACTTTGAAGCTGAACTGTCGTGCCTTTTCAGGAAACAACAGCCCCCGCTCGCACGGTTGGACGCGGCAGACGTCTACGACGCCGACCACGCAGGACACGCCGAGCAGAGAGTTCGCGCTCTTCCTCCTCCTCCCTCCTCCTTCCTTCCGCTTCCTTCAAAGCTGTGACTTTATCACAAAACAAAGACATTGCCTGCCAGGAACTCTGTTTTAGCATCATTTTATCAAAGATATTGCTCAGAGTTAAATCTGGCCCTACCTCGCTTACCAGAGCGCGCCGTGGCAGCTCCCGTGCTGGACAGCGCTGTAGCGTGTGACACCCGCTGTCGTACTCCTCTTCGCAATGGGGGCTCAATGACGTGTTTTCTTTGCCTATCCGCTTCAGAAATGACGCAAAATATCCCGGTGAATATCTGCGTCATTCTGTACGTGAGCACGCCGCTTTTTCTTTCCGTCCATCTCATGATATTTTGACGAAGCAAACTTATCGTCTAATGGTTCGTGTGACGGCTCATGGCTTGCTTTCGTACGAGATCGTCCTGTATACTCTTATCGCATCCTCCCTCCACGGTCTACGCACCGTTTTCAAGTTCTTTTTACTCGCGACAAGAACTTCGCTCTATGGCATAATGTGGCTAAAATGTAGTGTCGCACTATCCAATCTGGGCGCCAATCTTGCAAAATGCGACTCGAAATTCCACTTGCTATCGAGGTGAAGTCCAAGATATTTAATATCTTTTTTTACCTCAACAGTTGTATTCGCAATTTTTTTCATCTCTCGGCATTCAGCTCTTCTTTTATTGTCACGCGGGTCAATCAAGAGTAAAACTTCCGTTTTTTCCGCGGCAATCTGAAAGCCAAGTTCACGGAACTTCATCGTTACCGATACCACTCCCCCTTCTGCACGACAGATGGTCCTGCTTTCGTTGCTTCTAGTGGCAAGTACTAGCGTGTCATCGGCATAACATGTAATATGTACTCCTATCGGAAGTGGCTGAAAGATAGCTATGTTATATCCGATGTTCCACAGTAACGGTTCAAGAACCGATCCCTGCGGAACACCGCGATTGACCACCCTCTCAAAGTATCTGTCTTTTCCATTGTAAGTAATGGTTCTATCGCTCAGGTAGTTATTTATTACCATACGTAGGTATTCCGGAAAATCATTGCTCCACGTATGGCCGCCCACGAGAGGGAATTGAAGGCATTCTTCATGTCAAAAGATACTGCAAAAGCAATCCCCCCGTTTTTTGTGGCTGTTTCTGCAATCGACTTTACATTTCTTATCGCATCGATTACGGATCGACCTTCCCTGAAACCGTACTGGCAATCCGCTAAATCTCGTCCTCTCGTCGTAAAATGCTGAACGAGTCTCCGGTGAATTACTCTTTCGAAGATTTTTCCTATCTCGTCCAGCAGAACGATAGGACGATAAGCAGACGGATCTTCTTCCGGCCTTCCGGACTTTTTCAGCAAGAACATTCTGCCAGATTTCCACTTTCTTAGAAATTTTCCGGTCTGCAAGCATTCCGTGAAGATCCTCTGCAGCCGTCGGGCAAAGAAACCTAGAATTCCTAGCCAAGTTCAGCCAGGAACTTCATTCCGGCCTGGCGCAGTGCTGTTTCTCTTAAGTTTTTGCACTGCGCGGGCGATCTCTGGTTGCGCCATTTTCCTCTCGTGGAAATAGATTCTCAACAACCCGCTCCAGGAAGTTTGGTTGCATCGTTTCTGATATAGGAGGCGCCCATGGTCTTAGTTTGTCCATTACCATTTTGTATGGACGCCCCCACGGATCCTCTTGCAAGGTGGACATTAGTCGCTCCCGTGCCCGTGTCTTGGAGTCAGATATTGCGGACTGCAGCTTCTTTTTCTTATTTTTATAGCTTTCGTTGCACCGCAGGATGTTTTCTATGTTTCTCATGGACCGGCGACCCTTCTCTCTTTTGTACTGGTGGCGCGTTAGCGTACATTCTGCACAAATTCGCGATATTTTTTCGTTCCACCAATACACAGGTCGTCTTTGCACATTGGGTTTTGTACGTAGCATGCAAGCGTTGTACACCGCTGTCACGGAATCCATTAATTCTGCTATTTCCTCGTCCACATTCACTGGACCTTCTTTTTTTCGAGTCCATGTTGCGGATAAAGCAGCAACCCGCATATAATCGTCGTTCAGCTTCTTAACGGCTCATTTTTTTACGTGGTGCTGCTATCAAGAATTTCTGAGGCGTTTTGCTTGGGCTGTGGATATCTGTATCCAAATACACTTATGGTCCGACAGATTGTCCATGTTGTCGACTTCTCAATTTTGCACTCTTTTCGCTGTGAGAGCATTTCCCACGGAGATATCTACTATGCTATCTCCTTGAAATCGCGAGCTCGTTGCTTCCGCTCCACGATTTAGGATCTGTAAGTTTGCAGCATTCGCCCACTTCAGCATCGAGTGACCGCGATCTATTGTGCTTTTCGAATGTCACATGACTGCATGCGCATTGAAATCTCCAAGTACAAATTCTGGGCGGTTCCAAATGTTTTTAATTGCGCTCCATATTTCGTCCAGTAAGCGCTCTTAATCGCTCAACGGCTAATTCAGCGGTGTGTACACACCCACCACCACGTATTCCGCCCAGTTCACCGCGATGTAGCTGTTTCCATTTGCTATTTTGGTTATAGGCTTGTATCCTCGATCCAATATTGACTCAATGGTATCCGATACGGTTCTGCGATGACTATAAGTTCCACCATGCTGCGCTTCATTTCGCTTATTACTAAGTCCTGTGCTTTGGCAGCATGGTGCACATTCACTTATAGTATTTGACACAGCAGGGTGAATTTTAAGTTTTGTCCATCGCCTCCTCCAGGCTAAATTCATTTTCATTTGAATCTCCTTCGATATCTAGGGCGGCAAACCTGTTTTCCACCGCCATTCCAACGATGGAGTGCTCTATTTTTTTGCCGCTTTCCGTCTTATTGGCGGTTTTACCGGTGTAAAAACTGCCAGCTTTGCTCTAATTTGAAACTCTCGCATTGATTGTTTGCATTTTCATCTGTTTAGGTACGTATGGTATTGTTTGCATCCTTCCCACTACGCACTTGTTACAAATCTTCTCTTCTCTTCTCTCAGCTTTATGCACCGTTAATTATCTTAGTACTTATTGCCTGTTTTAGGCACGCGTGGAGTGATTTATCCCCAACCCGCACGTAGGAACTGTATTCTAGACTCTCTATTTACAGAGGTATGATATGTTCGTTTTTTGACATGTAAACAGATTGTATTTTCTTCTTCTTCTAACTCTTGAAATTCTTTCTTTTAGGTGTGCAATGAGCTTTATTCACACCAGGAGCTCCTTATTATTCGTTTTTCTATAGTACGCGTGAATCAGATTTCGTTTTCAGTATGTATTAAACAGCCTTTAACCTATCTTTGTTATGTCTGCTAGACACTTAGTTCTTTCTCTTCAGTTATAAGTTCTCACTTCACAATATATATCTATATGTGCATTTTAATGAATGGTTCTTATAATTGTTTGTGTTACAGATATGGAGAGGATTACAAACACTCTAACCACGTCTTGGTCTTCTTAATATTACACACTTACTGCAGTTTGTTGAACAATATCTTTTATACCATTCACTTTAACTTTTTGTAATGCATGTAATATTTTTATTCTGTCTTTCTTTGTTTGGAATTGATTCTGTCGTATCTTCACTATGTTTGTTTCACTTATCATACATTTGCATGTAGAAAGTGTTTATTTACTTCACTGCAAACTGCACAGGATGTAAAGCTTCCGTATTTAACGAGCTTTTTAACCTGTTTTGACTTGTCGACATGCGTGCGACGCCGACGAGTGTTTACCCCCTCCACACTGTCTATTTATTGCCTTCCTGTCCTCCTTTTTTGTAGGTAAACAGGTTGGCACTTGAGAGGTAGGTCAGTGACAGTCGACTTTTGAGAACACTTTCCGCGGTGGGTCAAGAGCTCCCCTGCCGTGAAACACTTATCTGCCCGACCCCCTTCTGTCAGCGTGGGCACAAGTCTTTTTTCTTTTAACTTTTCATGTTTATTTTCACCCATCCGGTAGTTTTAATTTATTTATAATCAAAACTACTTTTATTGCACTTGATGTACGATTGTTATTTACAATTCTGTGTCATTCTGTTTACAGTGTGTGCTCGCACTCACTGCGCTTATTTGTTGTCTTTCTTCGGTGCGTTACGAATTTATTAGAGTTTTTATTTACTTTTAAATTCGTGACGTATCACGAATTATAATCATTATTGAGATGCTGTCTCTCTCGCACTACGGGTCCTTTATCACCGTGACAGATTGATACTTGCGATCTATTGTCTACTCGCTTACACCTCTGCACCTTTGTCCCTCGCGAAAGGTAAAGTTTACTGATAGTGAATGCACGTTGGCGCTCGGTCTACTATTTCAACTCTTTTTATCGTTGTTTTTGGCGATTAATATCCCGTTTTGTGAGTTATTATTACGCGCGCACGATAATTATCTTCACTTTCTACCGCACCACATCCCCTTCTTCCCGTTCTTTAATAGCTTTTTATCAGCACTTTCCGCACTTCTTACACTTCTTGAGGTGTTGACCGGTGTAGCTTCCGATATCCTCTTCCTCTTCAGTTCTCCCACGATGTCGTCAGCAGCCTCCACGACTCGAAATTAGATTTGGAAATGGCGAACGACCGCGCACGTGTCGTAACCGTGAAGGATAGCGAATCCGAGCACGAAATTCGCTATTATTCGACCCTAATACCGAAAGAATCCCAGATTTATACGTCTGGATTTCACGCGATACTTACCAAAATTCGATTAAGCCGTAGCTTGTATTCGAAATTTCAAGATTTCCATTCGAAAACTCGAAAATGCACGGAGCGATGTGAAATGTGTCTATACTCTTCCCCCAAATTCAACACCTAAGGGCGGATATACCGTATCTGGAGTCCATAAAATTGGATTCATTTAATCACTTATTGACACTGTGTTGATATTAACTGCGCCAAGCGTAATTGGCAATAAAATTTGTCAAATCCAGTAAAATGAAATCACCATTCACGTTTGAAACGAGCTAAAATTTCAAAAAAATCTCTCATAGACTTTTTATTAAACTTCCAGTTCAATTATTTTTCACGAATTCGAAAAGTATTACATTTTTTAAATTCTCCTCCTATAGTACGAATTTTAATCAAATATCAGAGATAAACGATTTATTTATTTAACATTTTTACTGGGGTAACCAGTTGATAATTTCATAGGATCAGGGTTGGTGTTACATCCTCGTTCGTACCATGAATTTTGATCAGCGCTATTCGCGGAATAACGCTCGACGTAACAAAATCGTTCTAGATGTAGCAATCGGAATGAATTTTTTTTTAACCGGTCAGAGGCAATAAAGTAGGAGGGATATGCAAGGAAAACGCCAGAATGCGTCGCGTTACCGCGTTTCGAATTTTAATGGCCCGGTGGAATGATAAAGCGGTAATTAATCGTTGTCCATTGCTGCCGTCGTGAGATTTCAATGGATGCGACGCTTGGCGTCTTTCCAAATAATTATTCCTTCCTTTTTCGCCAATTAATGTTCATATATTTTTTCTTTCGAGATAGTGTTCTCCTTTTTTAAATTCCTTGTTCCTTCTTCCTTTTATGACAAATTTTTCGTCGGCAGAGGAGAAATACAACTTTTACTTCAAATATCTATTGTTAGATTTGTATAATTTATTGCAGCGTGGAAAGGTATAGAAAGATAATTTGCTTCCTTTATATTCGATGTATTTTGACGAGCAACAAAAAAATCAATAATGTTTTTATCATTCGTGAAGCATGGAGATATAGTTGATGCTTGTTACTTGATTTTTATCAGTTTTCAATACAGAAAGTATAAGAGGATTCGTTTTATGTATAATTTCGAACGAAATTCCTGATCGTTTAGACAAAACTTTATCGTATCGGGTCATTCTGGCTAATGGAAGCGGAATTTTCAATCCTTTTCACCGATGCGAAATATTTTAATCGCATTTCAGCGAATAGAGGGCTTTCTTAACATTTTCTCTTCAAATTAATTCCTTTACCAATTTTCTTTTATTAGCAATTACACATTCTGTCCTCTCTCTCTCCCTCCCTCTCTCTCTCTCTCTCTCTCTCTCGATGAGGCTTGTAAAATGTCCGAGAAATATCGACATGTAAAGCGGTAGAAGAATTAAAAGTAAAGTAATAATATTCCTTAGGAGCGAGACGCCATTCATTATGAATTATGGGACGTATAATGGACGCTCTCCCTGACAAATGAGTTAATGCTCCCTCGATGGACCTGTTTAAATCGTTAAGCACCATTAGCGACTTGAAAGTCTGATTCGTAATGGAAAAGAGTGCTGGCGGCAAGCCGGGCGCGTATCGCGACGGATTTTCGCGAAAATTCAAGGACTTAAGGAATTTTAATGTAACCGCGGAGGCAGCTACCGCGCGCAAGCCTGTTTAAATATCCACAGCAGCGAAGAAATAATTCAACAGCTCAGCCAAGACAAACACTGAGCGATGCGAGATATTTAGGTGAGGAACCGTGTTCGTTTTTACGAGACGCATACCGAAAACGTTGCTGGCCGGGTAAAATTCAGTTGCGCCAGTCTCATTTAGGTTTCCTACTACACTCAGAAAATACGACTGGCACTGATCAAATTACGCCGGAGCGTGCTTCGACTACGAACGAAGTTTAAAGGCCTGTGGGCGCAGTGTATTAAATCCAAAGGGAGACACTGGCTGCTTCAAAATAGCGGCTGTTATTTGAGCGAACGAAGTAAGTTTACGAATGAAGATTCCGCATAAATTAGAAATATATTTTTAATCGAAAATAAATGTGGAGTGTGATATCGAGTGAGAGAAATTGGGAAATTTTGGATAATTTTAACACGTGACAACAGTTTCATTAAATGAATTGAATAATTGGTTGATAGAGACCTAAATGCTTGTGAAGGCGCAAGGTAGAAAGGCGTAGCATGCTTTCAGTGGGGTGTGGGTTCCGTTGCAATTGGAGTCGAGTTACTAGGTAGTTTGAAATCGTAGTTGATCATTAAACATCGGCGTATCCCATAATTAGTTAATTGTAACGTTACATTGGTTACTTAACCGCTTACGTCGTAAAATTACTGTATGTTCGTACGTTTCAAGGATCTCGTAAAAAAATGGCCAAATACTAGCCTATTTAAATGAAGTAACAAAGAATAGAGAGTAATTCTACATTCAGTAATAGCACGATCGTTGTTACACTCAATTTTGTTCGTCGAAATATGATCTCATCCTGGTTTGCAACAAGAAATAATAAAAGAAGTAAAATTTGTAGAATTTGTGGGTCAGGAACAAGTATATACATATGTATATCATTCCCTGACGAATCGATGGATAAATAATTGTTCATTGTTTTACGCTGCTCAGTTTGACATCATTATTATCCCCGTCAGTTGGCGTCATAATAGCTGTGAACGAGGATGATGTGGTCAGAGACCTGGAAAAGTCTGTAAATAATTTATGTTGCGTCACATCTACGTGCAAGCGTGAGTACGTTACTATAAGCAATTCTTCCGTTTCTATTTACATCAGTCCTTTGTGCGGTTTAATCGAATCTCTGGTGTCTATTCAGTGCGACTTTTAATTGCTCCTGGTCATCCCATAATGGGATGCAGAAGGGATGCAGTCCTGAATCTGTGGTGTCAAATCCTCTCTAATTCGAACGACTTTTGATAACGACTTGCGATAATGAATGAACGTAATCTCTTTTTCGAAAGTTGGCGAACTATTGAGGAGGGTTGGTTAATTATTCGGTGCGCTATTGATCGCAGACGCTATGAAGATTAATCGAATGTTTTTTGCAAACGAATACCTTACGCGTGCTTTTCACTATTATTTTTAAACGTAATTGAGCGTTGTCTGAAATTTGTCTAATTTCGTAATTCAGTCTCGACTCGATTCGATGGTGGTACACTAATTATTAGCTATAAGTGAAGGGATATGCTAATTGGGGAAAAGAGTTTTGTCGCGAAAGTTCTCGATGGTTCTCCAGCTGTCACTTCTGAACTAAATCTAATGGAAAATTGTGCTAATTATAGCAATCCTCTAGCTACCTCTGTTGCGTCGTAAAAGCTTAAAAGTTGACGACATCCTTTACGCATCTGTTCTCCAGTGGCGTGGTTTACTACACCGTGGTTTCGCGAAACTTGGCCGTTTCTCGGGCTGGATATTCATTTTAATACCAGGATAACTTCAGTGTCTACTACAACTTTTCCCCGCGACAAATGCGCGATATTGAATTAATGGACTTTAGAAGTCCATTTCCTCATGCTTCGTACGTACAGTTTCGCATTTAAGCTGTAACACTGAAACAATCTCATTGTTCGTTCTTTTCTGCCTTTTATTATACCCATGCATACCCATGCATACCCATGCATTATTTTTTCTTTCGTACGTTCTCCTTCTTTCCGTTCGTTCTCCCGTTAATTTCTGATTTTGTTCTCTGAATATTTCGTGAGCGCCGATTGTGAGGAACCAGAAAAGCACAGAAAATAGAAATTCCAACAAACCCTTGTCGTTTCTCTTTCCCGTGATTCTATGTATCAGTGAAATTTCGTACTTCGCAAACAGGAAGGTCGTAAACGGCGTTTGGTCGTGATAATTTTGAAGCGAGCGATGCGCTGCCAGCATGATTATCTTCCCGTCCCGCTTTCACGGTTTATCGTCGCAACTGCAAGAAGCATCTGGGCTAACGATTCAGGAAAATTGTTAGGTTGTTTTAATATTGCGACTTTGCCGCGCGTCCCTCTCCATTAGCGCGCGAAGTAACACTCTGATTTATTAATATATGATGTTGTAATATATTTGTTTAATTGCTCAGCGGCAAACTGCAGGATTGTTCGAAAGTCGCTTTGATTCTTTTATTCTAAATCAGCTTTAGTCGCTTGTATATCGGCTGAACAAATATTCGGAATGCATAGGATACAGTCCATAAATTTCAATGCTGTTTTACAATGTTTACGAATCTCACGATTGAACGTAGCTTCATATAACTCGAGATAAAAGTTTTTCCTTTCTATTTGATTTTCTGCAAAAAAATGTGCGAAACAACAAACATCCATTATCAATCTATTTCCGCGTTCAAAATTCGACGGTCTCTCAAGGTTTTTAAAAATCACGACGAATTAATTCTCCAAGTCGACGGAAATATACTCGAGTTTCTGAGGGTGAACCGTTTTACCTTCTGCGCAACGCGCAGATCGTTAGCATACGAAAAAACGGAGAAAACGTAAGCTTAGCGACCTCGCTATTCTCAGTTACTCACCTCTTATGAAATCCACCGCCATCTCCAGACCGTACGTGTCCTTATCACAATCGTCAAGGATGTGCGCCCCGATTTTCACACCCGGCAGAATGCCCTCGCCCTCATTGAGGTTATCCAGGGTGTAAAGCCTCGCTTCCAATGCTTGTACTCCGCCCTACGGCATAACAGGGCCGCACGTGATCGGGTCCTCCCTCTCGTGCAACAGCATAAACCCTCCGAGGAAGAGGTCGCCCTCGATGACCGCCTTCTTCTTCACTGGTCAGGCGACGAGAACCTGCGCGCTCGGGTCCATAGATCGGAACTATCTGCGGCCGTATCGAATCAGATGATGAGTTTCCGGGTTCTCGAACCGGAAGCCACGCTCGTGTCGCGCCCTCAAACGAGCGCGATCTCTTTCCGCGTCGATGGACCAGCCCGGGGTGGAAAGTCTCGGCGAAGTTCCTGATTAATTTTTTCACGATCGATCGACTCGCTATTGGAGTAATCGTCGCCGTCGTCGTCGAGTCGAACATGCTCGGAGCTCAATAACCATCTATCGCCCGGCTCGCTGTTGGCCGAGCACATGTATATCAGCACGGCAGGTAACAGAAGCTTCATGACTTCATAATTGTGAATGGTTGAGCTTGCGAACGGTTTCACACGTTGTCCTGTGTTTGCGTCGGGTGGTGGGTTCTTCAAGTCCATGGTTTCTAGTTACGTTGCGTTGCGGCGTTGGATGGTACATCGCGATGGTAGTCGATGGTGCCACGGCCTTTATGGGGCCACTGGAACCGGCTGTTTTGGAGCAAGAAAGTTCGATCCGTTTCACTTTCGCTGAGAGTTCCGCTGGTCTGATACTAATTGCTGAAGTTCTGCGATCGGGTAAAGAAACGAAGAGTGGAGGTTCACACGGCGCTGCGGAAGTTTAGAGTGATGAATGGGTGATCGTGGATGGTGACTTGTTTGCGGGGTAACCGGAGTAATCGTTCGTTCCACGTGGAACTGTTGATTCGTTTGGTAGTCTCGCGATATTCCGGATTTACTCGAATGTCATGGGAAATTTCTACCTAGCTTTGCTCCTCCCAAGAGAGCTCATCGGGAAGGAAAGTAAGCAACATTTGCTTTTGGCCACTGTTCGTTAGCAGTTACCCCTTTGTCGTCAGTGGTACGGTTCCTGTTTGCTTCTAAAACTTTTGTCACGATTACAAATGTTTCTCCTAGGCTTGGGATCCTTATTTTTCTTTCGCAAATATTCGCGAAATCGTCTATGTGTCGCGACTGCTTCTCGATAAAATTCCGAGTCGAACTTGAGGCAGGGCAATTTTCTTACGTTTACATGTCGACGAGATCGAAAGCCTATTTGAAAACGCCGCGCCAGCAGCCTCGGAACTATCGGGATTCTCTGATTGGATAATTTCGTCGGAGAATCTACAGGGCATGGACCAGTCGGTGCCATGACAGCAAAAGTGTAAATTGCTTTTGATTTGCAACGAGCCACTCGCGTTCCGATAGCGACCCGATCGCTTCGCGAACTAATTAAAAACTTTGACACGTCGCGCCCTTCTTGGTTCTCGTGTCTTCGGTGGCTGGTGGAGCTTCCTTTCTCCGTTTGAATTACCGTTTATCGCGCCCGTGATAATTCGTTACGAGGCGTACCTGTTGCTCCGCGGTGGTGGCCACGAAAATCTATTTCCATTTCATTATGCCTCCCTCCCTTTCTCGTCGCTGTGATTTTTCGACCGCTCCCCGTGTTTTTTCAAACGCGACGAACTGTTACGCAGCGCATTGTAACGAGGGATGTGGTCGCGTTACCTGTTGCGTCCCTCGACGAGGAACCGTTACCTGGTCTAGCGTAGTTTTGTCCGACTCTATCTGGAATTGGATCACGGATTGTCTAGGAACTAACTCGACAACGATCGATATTGAGAACGCGACGCCTTGCACCGATGCCACTCGATGGTTCCAAGTGGCGCTGGCGGACGTCTGGATGGCTACTCTGTCGAACGCCTGACGGAGAACGGACGTTCGTTTTGTGGGCGTCCGAGGATCTTTTCTACGAGATCTATTCTATTGGTCATTACTGATTTAGTTCAGGGAAGTCAACGATCAGAATTTCCAATCTCTACAGTTTTTAATTTGCATAATTATGATTAATAAAGTTTTTAATTCTCAAATTTTAACTCATAATTCATCGCGAAACACTTTTCAGGTTCGAACCGTGTACAATTTTGACAAAAGCTGTAGGTGTTGGCGAAACCTGTGTATAATAAATATAAATGACGCATTGAGTAATTAAATCCCACGTTCTGTAGTAATTGAGAATCAAGCCAAGGATGGTGGTTAATAATGCGATGAGTTCATGCTGTATTCGAATGGCACAAATGGCACTGTCTATTGCTGATGAAACTGTATGGTGTACAGTGGTATTTACATATTTTTTTGGATCTATTCTATTGGTCATTACTGATTTAGTTCAGGGAAGTCAATGATCAGAATTTCCAATCTCTACAGTTTTTAATTTGCATAATTATGATTAAGAAAGTTTTTAATTCCCAAATTTTAACTCATAATTCATCGCGAAACCACGATTGGAATCGATCAAATTGGAATAAACGGACGGATATTTTATTGTATCTGTTTGGTATTCGCTATTATTCTGTGGCTAAATGGAGATGGTGTATAATTAATGTAAAAAGTTCCCGAGAGAAAGTTTGCTGAAGCACTGTTAGTTTCTGTTTCAACCGCGATGAATAGAATATAATATTATATTACAATTTCGGAATGTCATTGAAAAACAAAGGAGCCTTTCCAGATAGCCATAGGCTTTTTTCTTTCATTCCATTTTGTCTGTCTGCCTAGTTTTTCCTTTTTCGTACAAAACTTCATCACGTTGAAAAAAATTCGCATATACTGTGGAGCATTACGAAACTTTTGACATGAAAATTTATATGACTTTCTAAATGATTCGGTTAAACGGACGTGAAAGAGAATAGAGCGTTGCAGTGTGCACGTATCAGTTTGTTTTTCCCTCGAAATTAATCTCAATTAAATTACAAATAAGTGAAGTCTTCTGTCAGTTAACAGCATTAATTGGTTGTGGGGAAACATTCGTATAATTTTTACTGGACTTCCTATTCCGCTAGAATTGCCAAATAATACATTTTTATCGCCAGAAAATATCTTTTAAAATGTAAACATTTGTTATTCGCATGATGGAGTATATTATATATCTTTTTCTTTTTATAAAAATTAATTTATCAAGCTAATGTGTGGTGGATTATTGGATACAGAATGGATTTGTTTCCTGAACCGACATAAACATTTTTCATCGTTACTTCCAGTAATTATCTTTGAGCATTCTGGAACGAGTGATTTATGAATGCGTTGAAAAATGTAAACCACAGGAATAACTGGTCCACGAGACACATCTGTTCATTTCTCTAAGTTTGGGGATTATTTTTTAATCTGATTTGCACGCTTTGTGTAGTGTGGGCCCGGTTCGCGGTGTTCCGACTTTGAAATTTACTTTTTTTAAACGGCTTCCTGAAAATGTTAATTACAAAAGGCATCGGCGATGATATGGAAGCTACGACTGGTTTCACCGCTTACTCGGTAATCAAATTTCTAATTAACAGATCTTACGCTCGAAGTCTCTAATCTGACCGATTACGGTCAACGACGGATAACATTTACTTTCCTTCATTCATTACCAGAAAATTGTACCGACGCGTGCTTCTGGTAACGCTATCTCGAAAATGTTACTCGAACCTACGAAAAAAGTTTTCAAACAGTCTCTTTTCTTTTTCCTTCATTTTCATTGAGACAATTATTCACTAGTTTACGGCGCAATTATTTCCGGCGATAACGTTCTTGCGTGCGCGACAAGCACAGGATCGCGTAAATTGCTATAAAACCGCGGCAGCTGCCACTTAACGAACGTGGTATTTTTCAATCACCTCCGTCTCGTCAAGCTGTATTGCCAGAGAATTTCAGAAGTAATCTTCCAAACTGTTTCTCGTGTTATATCATGCGCTAAGCGTAATCGCATAGGGATTAGTTTCTCCCTTTCGCCATTGTTTCATTTTTGTTTTAAACGATTTTTGTTAAACAATGTGTTCATTCTTTACCCGCGAATGAATTTCCGTAGTTAATTTCTTTTTGCTCCTCGCTCGAATAATTTTGCCCCCCGTTTTATCCAATGGATCGATCGATTACACCCGTGTCTTCAATGTACTCTGTTATCAGAGAGATATTTTAACGATGCTTACGATTTTCACATCGGTGACGGAACACCACTGTGACAATAGCAATTTCATGGAATCGTTCAATAAAACGCCGAAAAACCGCGGCAGGATTCGTGGGAAACGAGCCGGTCGGTTTTTCGTCCACTTGTTTGACTCTTCGTACACATTTCTTCGGCCACAATAATCCAACGGCATCGTAGGACAGAGAGCCGTTGGAGTAGTTTGAGCACGCGCGCGCGGCCCCGTGTCGTAGCAGCTACTGACTGGCTCTGCGACTGTATCAACACTACCCTCCTGTGGAACGCATCAACCCTCCGCCACCCTCGAAGCCCTGCCTCGTTCCCTACTACCCTGCCTTCCTTCTCCCTCCCGTTCATTCTCTTCCTCGATCCTCCAAACCGTCTTACCCTGTCCCACGTCACGCCTCGCGAATCCTGTTCCTTTCATTTTGCCGCGTGCAACTGTTTAAATTGTCGATCATAATTCTCTCGCGGGTAGGAATTAAAGAAAGCCAGAACGAAATGTAAAGAAGAGAGGAACGGAAGAAGTGGAAGTTTTCTTTATTCCACCGGTTGTCAGCATTGGCACTTTTAGACTTGTAAGAAGTACTTTGATAAATTATTGTCGTCGTACGTAAGGAGCTAATCCCGTGATGGCGGGTATGCGCGTGTGCGCGTGTCCCATGTAGATGGTCTGGGAGCGAAAGGCGAGGAAAATAACGGGACTGGGGTTGTGTCTTTTATTTATTTCTCGAAGAGTTCCCGGAGGGAGGCCCGACGCGCCAGTCATGACGCTGGGACGGTACTTCGATGCGACTTCTTCTGCTTATCTGCTGTTTTCTTTGGTAATGTTCTTTAGATTGCTGCGAAAGTTGGTTCACGGGGAGGCTGGAGGTAATAAAAGACAAATTGTAGAATATTACGATTCGGTTAAGCGGAGCAGGTTACTTCTCGCAGAATGAAGCTGCAGAATTTTCCCTTCTTCGGTTCATAACTTCAGTTCTGTCACCGAGATAGAAGAAAAAATTTGACGAGTAATTATAAATTTCCAAGCCGTCACGTCGCGAGTTGGGAGTTTCATATCGAATCCACATTGAGCATTACTTACTACGCGTTTCGGCGTTGCTTTGTGTTTGCAACCAGCGCGGTTCTGTTTCGTTGTCCGAAAGTTTCGCGCATCGCGTTCTCATTAAATTCAGGCGTCGAAGTTAATCGGGTTCGTAGCGATTCCCGGAACAAGTTCCCGCAACAGGAACGAACAGTGAGGGAAAACTGATGCGAGCCATCCAATTATAGCGGCGGATCGTGTAGCTATGTCGGACAAGACGCGCGATTATCGGGTTTGTCAAATGGCGGACAGATTTATTTTTCGAAAAAGAATTTCCCTTTTGACGGGTGCGTGACAGTTATACGACACTTCGGATGCTTTTTCATGGAGCCAGCGCATCGATTCGGACCGCTTTTGGCTTTGTTTTACTTTAACGTTTCACTTTTTTCGCTCGTTCCCCTGGTATTATTATTCCTTTCATTGCATCATGCCGGATCGCTCCTTCTATTGGAAACTTGTAATGGGTGCGGTAGGTTTGAAAGGATTCGAGACCAACATCGCAGGAAATGCCATAACGGTATTGCTCGGGCATTACGTCGCGTCGATGGTATTGGTGTGCAGCGACATAAAAAAAATTCCCATGTTGCAAAAGGACGGAAATTACTTCAAAAGCGAGTTCAAGCTCCTCCTTCTTTGACCTCTCCGTCGAGACATTAATTTCGTTTTCCTTTTGGCTCGAGTAAAACGGCGATGTTTGGAATGGAACTTGGAACGAGATGGATACACTGGAATAAAAGTGAATGATGTGTAGTAAGCATCTGTGCGGATGAAGTATGCGATGCCGAAAAACATCATCGGCGACGTGAATTTCATTGGTTCCTCTAGACTCGATGAATCTCCATATCCCTTCCAGTCGATGGTGAAAAATAGGATGACACGTGCAAGCGTTAAACGTTCCTTCACTAAGTTCCGAGAACTGGGTGCCCAGAACTCGTTGCGGAGTATCTTATTAACGAAAGCGTTCGCTTTTTGCCTACGATATCCTAACTGAATATTATCCCTCGCAACAAGCAGAGAGGCGTTATATTTACACGATAAGGAAAGTTTATGAGGCAATTTTCTTCACGAACAAGCCACAAACTTCTGCGTAATTTCAGTCCTTTCCTTTCAGTGGTTTCGTTCCTTCTTTTCCCCTAACTTTCCCGCCTCATTTTTTGATATTTATCGTCTAGTGGTAAAAAACCAGAAAATAAGTATCTACACCTGAGACATCTCTCTGGAAACAGAAGAAATTTCGCGCGATCATTGTATCCCATTGAACGTTACCCTAAATAATTCGTGGACTGATGGTTAATTGAACGTTTAATCGACCGTTTCCTTCAGTGGACAAGGTTGCTTGTATCTTATCTAGTCGGATTATCACAATTAAAACGAAATCCGATAAGGGCGATTCGATATTTCAGGATAATTGATTCGATGCGAATAATGGGAGGGCTTTCTAGACCGTTGAAAATTCCAGGTTTAAAATGTTACAGGCATTGTTGCATTATTTATCGAGGAAAATGCGATGAACGCGGGAAACGCGTAGTCTAATTTCAAAGAGCAAATATCTGCAGCTACGATCGAAGTTTCATCTTTTTGAAGAAACACTTTCATGTCGTAGAGGAGAGGTCAGAAAGTGGAGAGTGGCTGCGCATGAGCGGGCGTAGAGAATATTTTTTCAGACTGCTGTTGTTATCGCTAGGCGAATTAACTTTTTAATCGCCGCGTGATAAAAGAAGATAACGATGGATAAATTAAAATCTGCATTTTAACAGGTTATGAAATGACGTTGCTAATGAACAAGTTTGTATCTTATAAATATTGAAAATCGATAAACGCAGAGGCAGAAATGATACAACTTTCATTTTTTTTTCTCACTTTCTCTCGAACAAAACGTATGCGGCGAAACCGACGAGTCTGTTCGATTTCGTCGGCACAAAGGGTGTATGATTGTGTTTGGTGGTTCGCTATAAATTGGTTACAACTACCTTTAAATATACCAGCATCGAAACATCGTCGATCGTTATACAATTCTCGAGTCGTATAGGAAATGCATATGAAGTCTATTATACTGGGCTTCCTCTATTACACTAGGCATCCTTTATGGTACGAGTTTTCATATTTTCTTCATAGTTTGCAGCATGAAAATTTAATGCAGTCATTTCGAATTGACTGCGAGGTGAAGAGGTGTATCATTTTAATTCGAAACGTTACATTTTTCAGTTAACAGGAACGTTGCTGAACCAGGATGCTTTAATTTTTCCATAATGAAATGTTGCTTCTTATTTTTGCCTCCTTTTAATTAAATTTTATTATTCTGTAACGAGGCGTCACTCGATTCCGTTCGTTGAAGCTGCACACCTCTACCTCTCGCACTTCCGGCTTGTGAGCGAATTTTTTCTCTCTTGTGTTGTTTAACGGGTGTTTATTAACATTCACTCGAGCTTCGCTGTTCGTTTTCAGCGTCACCTTAAAGTTCTCTCGAGATCTCGTCGTTCTGCTCCCAGCGGTTATGAGTACAAACTGCTCCTTCTTTTATTCTTCAGTTCCTTGAAAATCGAATAAATTCGCTATTTTTCCACCTCATCCGTTTCATAAATACAGAATACACCATGGTTCTTATTTTTATTTACATGACTGGCTACCTGGCCGTGTCAAGCGTCGACGGTTACACGAAAAATCGTCCAACAGAGGACGAGTCTTCCACCAGAAGAGATGCTTCCGCGTTTATGGAATATCTGAAGCATCGTTCACGAGTTAATGAGTGTGAACGAGAAATTTCTGTGTCGCTCTTCTTCATACTTTTTTTTTTCACTCCGTCTTAATTAATGATTAATTGACACTATCGTAGCGTCTCGTCTTCTTTGATATACTACGTGAAATATCTTTCCGTTTGAACAGGAAAATCGTGGACGGTGACACCTGATCCGTGCTATTATTTGTAAATATTTTTGTCTAATGAATAAAAAAGAAGACACGTTAATATATTGCATGTTAATGCAATGAAATTGGAAATTCTTCTCGGAAGCGCGACTAAAAACATTTCCAAACACCAACGTAGTAGAAATTACGACACTGGGTTTGATCTGCAACGACTACAGTCGCAACAAATCGAGGAAGCTTTTCCATCAGGAAATTGCAATTTCTTCGTTCTGGAATTTCCGTTGACCCGAAACACGAATTCTTTCAAAGCTCCGTTTCATAATGAAATCGATAGCTCGATCCCAATTGTTTTACACGACGCCCCACGAGTTACAAAGTAAATTCCTAAAACGCTACGCGAGAGGGAATATTTTAAAAACCTAGCAGCCAACTTAATTTATCCTTTGCGAAATATTGCCAGCGTGCTTTTTAAGTAACGTAGGGAAACAGAGAGGGAGAGAGAGAGAGAGAGAGAATACGAGCAGGGGCGAAAAAATAGATAAATGCATCTAACAGAAATATGGAACTATTTCAAAGTCAGTTTACCAAAATATGTACGTATCAGAGAATCCGTAATTTTTTTCTCGTTTGCCATTTTAATCGATTTCAGTCTTTTAGAAATTACATTTACGTCGTCTGATATGGACACGCAAACGTACTGAAATTTTCAACCGGATAAACATTGTTTTTATCATATCAACAAGTTTTTACTAGATCGTGGCATTGCTTCGATTTTGTCATTATCACCCCCCCCCCCCCAACTTGAGTTGGTCGCTTCATGAAAAATGGAGGTTCTAAACTGTTTGTCCGGAAGTAAGTCGTGACAAATTATCGCGTTCACTGTTCACAGTAGCGTTATCTACGCGTATTTACGTGCACCTTCTGGCCAGAAATTGATGTTTCCTCGCGGTGAAAATTAATGGAAATTTAATATCAATCCCCCGGTTGTACGCGAATAATAGAGCCGATATTCGCGTGGGAACGTCGCGAAAAGTATCCGCGTAATCGAGCGTCTACATTAGACGATATCAATTGGAAATTTCTGCGAAATAACGAAAATTCTCGTTAATTTATATGCGCGATTTCCCTGACTGTGTTTATACGAGAATATAAACGTTTCCAATTTAACTATATAATTATAAAAATCGTTCTCTAGGGATCGCTCGACGGTGCCGACATTTTTCTTTTCTGCGCAAATCGTAATTAAAATTGAAATGCGATTCGACTAATTTCAATGGGAAAGTTAATTATCCACGAACAGCTAGGACGAGGAAAACGAAAAAGCTGGAAGCCTTCACGTGCAAAAGGAGGTCAACGTGGTATTACAATAATCATATGCTAACTCAACTAGTTTGCCGTTATATTACATTCATTACCATCGGACTTTCGTGTAGTTATTAACTTCAACCTGTGTAATTTAATAAAATTCACGTTCAGTAAAGAGTTCATTTGCAAAGCAGCGTATTTGACGTGTTCCTTTATACAGAAGAATTTTATACAGCCAGTGCGCTGGGCACAAAAGTTTGTTCCTTTACGCGAATAAAGTACATAATTTTCATACCATGATTCCTTTTTCATCTCTCTGTTTTATTCAATTTTAGACGAGGTTTTCCTCGAACGCGTCACGATATCGTGGCCAACCAGTGGGTTATGAAAATTGTTGAAATATTTACGCTATGGAATTACGTATGTTCCCTACGTACGAATCTCCCGATACGTATACGTGTTCCACGTTCGCTGAGAAGCTTTAAAAGAAAAAGAAAAAAAGAGGAAAAAAGAGGACGTCGGAAAAAGAAAAAAGTGGAAAAGGCTAGGCGAGAGTGGAATAGCAACACCTCCACGTCCGATCTGCAGAATATCCGAGTGCACGCGTTTTAAGCACTGCCCATAAAAATATTAATAAAAACTCGAATACTACTTTGAATATCAACGAGATTGCGTCAGCAAGAGTAACTGGGTGGAGGAGCTTGGACGTTAAAAACTGTAACCCGCATTACACCTACCATTACTTTGTAGCGAGATTAAACGTTGAGGTTTGAATATTTAATTGAACAAGTAGTGAGGAACGGCATTGCACCGACGATAGACATTCGCGGAGTAATAAAGCGTGCTTCTTATTGAGCTCGTAAAATTTCTGCATTTATGGCTAGCGTGCTTCGTGTTTAGTTTATAATATAGGCAAGTTTCTGGAAAAGTATGTGTACGATTGTACAATTTTTGTTACTTTTAATTTTGCTCTTGTTTGAGGAAAATTGTTGGTCACTTAATTGCCAGTCTGGTATATTGATTGATATCACTGAAAATTAGAGAAAGAATAAATGGTTTTATATATCGGCAAATATTTCTAAATCTAATTGAATTACGCAAATAGTTGTAACAATTTGAGTTTCGTGAAGATTTTTAAAAGTTATCAGATTTTGATATTGGAGAGATTGTTGTTACCGGTAAAAGCTACGAGTTAGCAGTGAAAGCTCTACTACTTCCCTTACGACTGTGATCAAAGTACGATCACCAAAGTCGTACAATTTTACTGTCTTTCGAAATGTTACCAATTCAGCATATGGCTCCAAATAGGTACCGGAAGTAGCAATAGTGATCCCAGTAGATGCATCTTGTCCGCGATAATAATACATAAATGATTAAGAAGTAAACTCGCGAAAAATAACAATAATTCTCCTTTAAAACGTAAATGTAGCTTTAGTTTACATAAAATTTATAAATCATTATTACCAATAGTTGTGAGTAATCGTTAAGAATATTAATTGGTAAAAAAAATTGCGAAAATCGCTAAATTACGGCCAATTTTAACGAAAAATCAATTTAAAATTTAAGCGCAAGGGTGGGGAGCCATGGGTATATAAGGAGGGCACTTCCGCTGTTTTAATCAGTTGCTCGATAGACGCGGTACCGATCGGAGCTCCTCTTGGGCCTAGTTCAGGAAGATGGACCATGATCAACGTGTTATGATGGTGGTGGGGGACCACGAAGAGGGTGCTGCCCTCCATGGTGGCGGACACTGGTCAGCCTGATGATCCCTTGGTAGGTGACAGTGGTCAAGCGA
This sequence comes from Xylocopa violacea, assembly GCA_963969225.1. NCBI lineage: Eukaryota > Metazoa > Arthropoda > Insecta > Hymenoptera > Apidae > Xylocopa > Xylocopa violacea. The sequence continues at coordinate 4,536,059 of CAXAJV010000678.1, forward strand.
GCTGAGTCGATGGTGGTGGATCACGGAGAGGCTGCTGAGCCCCATGATAGTGGACACTGGTCATCGCGATAACCCCTTGGTAATGGAAAGTAGTCAGCGAGCTGAGTCGATGCTGGAGGATTACGGAGAGGGTGCTGCCTGCTTAGTAGTGGACAATGGTCAGCTAGCTGAGTCGATGGTAGAGGATCATGGAGAGGATGCTAGCCGCTGATGACGTCACTTGTCTGCGAACGGTGAGTTTGTACAAACCGAATTTTTAATTAGAGGTGGTGGGGTAGATGAGGTAGCAGTAGTAGTAATTTTGATATATACTTGAACAAACTGGAGGGCTATCAGCTAGCGCATTCGACTGAATGCTAGCATATATAGCCCTCCTATTTTATATAATTGTAATCGTTCTTTTTATTAGTTTATCGGTTTAAAAAATGAGAGATTGTTATGTGTTGAGAATAGTTTCGCGATTGAATGACTAGTGTATATCGCGAACACTCTTGGGATTGAACGATTAGTTTTATTACTTTTATTAGTTTTATGATTTATTATTTGTTTTTCTTATTTTTCAATTTTAATTTTCTTTTTGCTACCAAACTTTTGTATTTGAAGAATTTAGCTTTTTGCAATTATTACCGAATTTTTGACGCCGAATTTTTGTCTCCGAATTCTTGACATATTACTGAAATATTTTTGGACTTCAGAGAATTGAAAGTCCACACCTATTATATGTTAGATTTATAATAAAAATAGTTTATTAAAGTAACGATATAACAAAATAAAAATAGTGTATTAGAGTAACGATAAAAGAATTCCTAATAAGTTGCGTGCGTAAGCAAATAGCCGTGCTGCGCACCGTATCCATTTGGCATTACACAAGTTTAAGAGAAAAGTTGAATGAAATCTTGGTACCTCAGTGCCGAGGCTGCATATAATGGAAGGGTGGATGGGATTTGTGTTTGGGGATAGGTCCCTGCGTACTCATCTCTAAACGTGGAGGCAAGTATGCAGGGACCTAATTCCTTGATAACGTTTTTGAAAGACCGGTCTTTCTAAAACGATATCGAGTAACATTAGATTTAAGACTTAGATTTAAGAGTTAAATTTAAGAGTCAGATTCAAGAGTCAGATTTAAGTTATTTGCGTAAGGATATCAATGTTCGTTGCGATGTTCTTGTCAAGTGTCGATATTATTCCATTATTCCATATTCTGTTTTATTTCGCATCTCTTTTCGTTCGAATTCTTACTCTGTCATTCTTCGTTGGTATCTGATCTCGCTCCTTTATCTCGTACTTCAGATTTCTGTGAAAATAAATCAAATTTCTGCGTTACTCGTGGGATCGCCGAGGGATGAGAATACATCTTTAGTTAGAATTAATTTAGATTTATATGCTAAATAAAATAAATAATCTTACCCAAAGTAAACACAACCTATCCCTATTTTTCTTATACTTCTCGTTTAAGAAAACAGAATTACTAATTGATCTAGTGCAAATCAATTCATATTTGCTTGGTATTAATAAATCATTTAGCTGCGCATACGCTTGCATGCATCGCATGCTGCATGTAAGTAAGGGTCCCTGCGCAGTCACCTCCACGTGGTGGACCTGGGCCCTTGGTAACGTTTTCGAGAGACTGCTCTCTCGAAAACGATATCAAGCTAAGGACTACGCGCGTAGACATAAGTATTGTTGTAAACTCGGTGCTAGAAGTACCAAACTAGTTAGAAGACCATGCTTCGTAACTTCTGATAAAGCTAGATAGATTTTCCACTTGTACAAAGATTACATAGATTTACCTTTAACAATTTTCCATGATGCTCATTCATTCTATTATTTCATTAACTTTACGCGAGATTAGAATAATTTAATTACTGGTACTTTTAGCACCGAATATTTTGCAATACAATTTAAATTTTCCAAGTCCTTTTCAGGACGTTGAAACTTTAAATTGGACAGCAAATAGTTTAGTTTAAGTTAATTTATAAGATCATATTTGTACTCATATAATGTAAATTTATAATTGTGTGAGCCTTTCCCTCTTATCCTGACTCATTTAAGTTAATTTTTACTATTATATTTGTACACTTGTGTAATGTAAATTTGTAATTGTGTAACCCTTTCTCTCTTATCCTGACTTCTCTCACTTATCACAACCGAGCGTAGTTATTCTCGCTTTAATTAGTTCGTAAGAATGGTATCCCAGTTCATTGGGTACTAACAGATTCTTCGATATGTGGTAGAATAGTTGTTTCGAAACCGGTATCTCGCATTTCTTTGTTGTCAGCGATAAAATCATTCATTTTCTATTCATATTCTATTCATAAAAACACGTCGGTCAAAACTCAGGGGCTCGTTTAAGAGAATCCTGCATAATCTATGGCAATTTCTATCTCTTTGTGGTGTTTGTTCTCGAAAGAGATTGGTCTGATTGTTGGAAATTCACTCCATTCCTAATTTATTTTAATTTCTACGTTCATCGTTGGAACGTCGTTGGATACGTCTCTGAACGTAAAGTTTAATCAATGATTTTATATTTACCTATTTTGTGATCGCAAAGTGGTTTCATTATTCTTTTTACATTTGGAAATAAGAAAATGATATTTTCGGTGAATATAACGTTGGAGATATCACTATGGTATTGTTTTACGTCAAAAAGTCTCCATTTCCACAATCTTTAAGATTCTTTCCAATTGCTTCACGCAAACAGGCTATACGAAATTCTATTAGGAGAATCACTATTAAGAGAATCTTGAAATTGGACGTATTTTCTCCGTTCTTGTCAAAAATTCATTGGTTTTGGGGCGAATTTCAACAACTTCACCAACTTCGTCGAGAATAATACCCCTAATCCTTTCCACTTCCTTTGTTATCAAATTTATATGATTACTATGATGAAATTGTTATGACTATTGTAATGAAATTGTTATGATTATTGCAATGAAATTGTTATGATTACTGTACCAAACTTTGTATATGTATTGTACTGATTATTGTAATAAAATTGTACGGAAACACATTCTTCTTATTCAGAGGGAAACACATTCTTCTTATTCAGAGGGAAACACACACTTTGATTTATTCCGTTTAATTTTGAGTCGTTTTAAAGTAGAATAATAGAATTTAAAGTATCCTTTCGTGTTGCTTTTTGTGCAATACTTTAACTTTTGTAAAATAGAATCATCGTATAATCATTCTATAATAATGTTTCTCTCTGAATAAGAAAGTGTTTCCTTTTGCGAATCGTAAAGTCCATACTGCAATTTCTAGAATTCTTTGGTAGATTTTAGAAAATGTATTATGGATCTCGGTTTTTTAACTGAAATAGAGTCAGATCTCGGTACCTTCTGTAACGAGATCGTAAATATGTAATGGAGAGTGGATGGGATTTGGGTTTAGGGGTGGGTCCTTGCGTAGTCACCTCCACGGGGTAGACCTGGGCCCTTGGTAACGTTTTCGAGAGATTGCCTTCTCGAAAACGATATCAAGCTAAGGACTACGCGCGTAGACATAAGTATAATTGTAAACTTGACGCTAGAAATACCAAGCTGATCAAAAGATCGTGGTTCGTAGCTTCTAATAGAGATAGTTTGATTTTTCATTTGTATAAAGATTTCATAGATTCACTTTTAACAATTTTTTATTATTTCATTAATTTCGTTAGAGATTAGAATAATTTAATCACTGGTACTTCTAGCGTCGAGTCTTTTTCAGTACAATTGAAATTTCCAAGTCCTTCTCAGGACTTGGAAACTTTAAATTGGACTGCGAATAGTTTAGTTTAAGTTAATTATTGCCATCCAATTTGTACATTCATGTAATGTAATTTTAATAAGATAATCATCCCCTTTTATCCCGATTTCCCCCGTTTTTATTATTAATTATATATGGTGACTTCTATCTCGCTATGGTGTCCCTTCGATGAAGGGTTGTTTGATCGTTCGACGTCTGATGGTTTGACGTTTGAAGGTTTGATGGTTTGATGGTTTGATGTTTGATGGCTTGATGTTTGATGGCTTGATGTTTGATGGTTTGATGATCGATGGTTTGATGATCGATGGTTTGATATTTGATGGTTAGAAAATCACTTTCTTTCTGGTTTATTCTGGTTTACTTAAATCTCTGTTCGCCGTTGGAACGCCGTTGGATCGCCGCTGGATCGCTGACGGATGCGTGCGTTTTTAGTCATAAGTACTTGTATATTGTATATCTCTGTAATTTAATTGTAATCGTATTGTAAAGAAATACGTTTTCTTACCCGGAGAGAGAAATAACTGCTCCCCTTTCTTGCACCCCTCGTTTATCAAGACAGAACTTTTAATTTTTCTCGCGTAAATTAGTTCGCGTTTATTTGCTCGAGCACTCTAACTTTATGCTTCGTAAGATCGCTTCACGTAGATTTCCTCTTTTTTTCTTCTTCCTTTTTTCCCTTTCCTTTTTTTCTCCTTCGCTCGAGATTTAGATTTTAATCGTCACGCAGGGAAACAGTTGCGACTCAATCAAACCGATGCGTGTTTGTCGTGGCCACCTGGATCTTCACGGGTTCAGCCGTGGACGCGCTCACGATGGAGCGGGCTGAGTGGTTCCCAACCCGAGGCGCTGGGGTCTGACCTGCTGTAAGACGGATTCGGGCGGTTCCACGAGGTTCGTCTCTATCGCAGAGCAATCCTAGAGTTGGGCCTCGCTGGGGTTCAGATGGACATCTCACTCACCGTCGGGGAGAGCGCGGTTGCGATTGTTTCGACGTAAGACGTGGCATAAAACTTGCTCGCGATTCGCGTCGGGTACGGTTTGCCAAATGGCTAACGCGGAAGCATCGGATTGGAATGCTCTTTAATATAATAGTAGAATTTAGAGTATCGTACCGTAGAACCTTTTGCGAGACACTTTCGTTTGTCGAAAGTGTTGGAAGAGTCACTTAATAAATCTCTCTTCGGGTAAGACAGTGGTATTTCTCGTCACCCCTTTCGTAAAGTCCATACTGCAGTTTCTAAATATCTGATAGATTTTAGGAAATGTATTATGGATTTCGCGTGTATTAAATTCAAGTAGAGTCAGATCTCGGTACCTTCTGTACCGAGATCGTAAATATATAATGGAGGGTGGATGGGATTAGGGTTTAGGGATGGGTCCCTGCGTAGTCACCTCCACGGGGTGGACCTGGGCCCTTGGTAACGTTTTCGAGAGACCGGCCTCCCGAAAACGATATCATGCTAAGGACTACGCACGTAGATTATATAATTAGTGTAATTAGAGAATAAGATATAGTTTAAGTTAATTTTTGCGTTCGCCGCTGGATCGCCGCTGGACCGCCGTTGGATGACTTGATATAACTTGTTAAATTTATCGTGCCTCATCGAAGGAGGGTTGTTTGATTCTTTAATGTTCGATTGATGTTCGGAAATCCGCTTAGTTTTTGGTTTATTCTGATTTATTTTAACCCCTGCCTTCGCCGCTGGAACGCGGCTGGATGTCGTGATATAACTTACTACATATTCTCCATTAATATAATTTAATTACGTTCCATCTTTGTTCCTTTCCCATGACTATTCTCATGCTAATCAATTCATTCGGTATTAGTAATCTATTCAGTGATCGGTAGATGAGTTATCTTAAGTATTGAAACTGAGAGCAGGTGTAGTTGAAATAGAAGTAATCATTCTGTGATTAAAGAAATATATGCGACGGTGGAAAATCAGGGAATTGTTTAAATAATCCGGCATCTCTCTCTCTCCATCTCTCTTTCTCTCTCTTTCTGTCTCCATGGTATCTTCCCTTGATCAAAGGTTGGCTCTTGATTTCAATAATTACAACAACAGAAAATTTAATTCTGTAGTCGCAAAGTGACTTCATTATTCTCTTTAAATTTGGAAATGAGGAAATGATATTTTCGGTGAATGCAGCGTTTGACGCATGGTATTGTTTTACGTAAAGAAATTGCCATTTCCACGTTTTCCAAGGTTCTTTCCAATTGTTTCACGCAAATAGGCTGTACGAAATTATAATTGAGAATGATTATTAGGGAATCGTGAAATTTGACGTATTTTCTCCGTTCTTGTCAAAAATTCAATGGTTTTGAGTCGAATTTCAACCAATCCTTTTCATTTCCATTCTGTTATCCAATTTTTATGATTTCTATAATAAAATTCCTGTGATGTCAATAAATAATTTCAACAGATATTTCTACGTTCGCCGTTGGATCGCCGCTGGATGCGTATATTATTAGTCATAGATAATAGTAATTATAATTAGATAATAGTAATTGTGATAATAATTGTAATGAAATTGTAAGGGAGTATGTACATTGTCTTATCAAGAGCGAAACCATAGAATTTTTCCTCAAAATCCCCGTTTTATCGAAATTGAATATAATTATTCTTAGTCTCCATTTGCACACTACTGATGTTTATCAGTAATAGTTTTATTACTCTGCGTACTCGCTGGCATGCATCGCATGTGGCAAGCAAGTAGTGAGCACGCTAACTTAATGTTACACGTAAGTCGCTGCCATGAGTAGCTCCATGGGTCGAAAAGACCGTGGTTTGGAAAGTGGACAGCGCCGGAAACATTTAGTTAGCAAATCTACGTGATTACGTAGTACCACGTGAGTATGTAGAGTACCTTTGGTCACGTCGCGAATGTTATGTTCACTTTTCTCTTTGATTTATTACTTATCACAAGTTTGCCCAACTTTAATTACCTTTTTAATTTCTTTTTTTCAGAATAGAGTATAATAGAGTTTAGTGTTTATCGCATCGTAATCCCTTTTGAGAAACGCTTTAATGTTTCTAAAGTGTCGATAAAGAGACTTTGTAAATTACTCTCTGGATAAGAACATGATATATACTTCCAGTCCCTTCTTCCCTTTCGCGATTCGTAAAGTCCACGTTGCAATTTCTAAGAAAATGTACCATGGATTTGGCGTGTATTGAATTCAAGTAGAGTTGGATCTCGGTACCTTCTGTACCGAGATCGTCAACATGTAATGGAGGGTGGATGGGATTAGGGAAATATGGATGTGTTCCTGCGTAGTCACCTCCTCGTTGGTGGACCTGGGTACTTGGTAACGTTTTCGAGATCCTGGTCTCTGAAAGACGATATCATGCTAAGGACTGCGCTTGTAGACATAAGTATTGTAGTAAACGTAATGCTAGATGTACCACACTAGTTAAAAGATGGTGGTCGTAGCTTTTGATAGAGATAGATAGATTTTTCACTTGATCAAAGGTTTCATAGATTTACTTTCAACAATTTTCTATGATACTCATTCATTCCATTATTTCATGAACTTTGCGCGAGATTAGAATAACTGGATTACTGGTATTTTTAGCATCGAGTATTTTGCAGTACAATTTAAATTATCTAAGTCCTTTTCAGGACTTGGAAATTCTATTTACGTTGTACTTCAGGTAATAGTTGAAGCCATAATTTAAATTAAGTTAAGTAAAATTTTACTCTCGTGGCATCAACCTGGAACCGTCGAAGAATTCTACTTTCTCTCTGGTCTTTTTGGATTTTAATTTAAATCAAATCTTTATCTGGCAAGAGGTTTTATGTCTGCAATAATTCACATTTTATGAGCTTTGGAAAATTTTTAATTCGGTCCTCCCTTTTGCGTAAAATATATCCACGAATCTTGCAAGAACTGCTACTTTATCAATTTCGAATCCTATATTGTACAGGGTGTAAAAATTTGTACGCGATCAATATTTCGGACAGTAATGGTCATAAAATTCCATTAGATCAGTGGCCTATCTTGTAGCTCGTCGGTACTAGGATAAATCGAGACGAAGTTGTCGACTTGAGCTTGCAGAGTATCACGAGCTTACCGACAGGCGATACTTGAGTTTGCAGTGCACCGTGGAAAGCTTCACGACACCTCCGTATCGACTCGTCTCGATGCCTGCATGTTATCTATGCGGGATTCTAGATTTCTTCAGAAGCAAATTTCTTTGTAGATACAATCGCAGCACGGAGCAGAAAATCTCCTTACCGATATTCAATCAAATAGCGTATATGTTGCAAGTGTATTATATTCGTACAAGAATTCAATTAGTCGATCAGAAATCGTTAGAACCGCGCAACAAGCAAAGACAGAGAATCTCGCGAATTTTTTGAAACATTCGCGACATCAATCTCGAAATTTGTATTAGCATTGCATTCTCATACAGCAACTTATAAAAGGAATTCAGTAATTCAATACTTCTGCCAGAGTTTTTCATTTAGAAACGCTATGTCCGCTCTGCCTCATCTTTGCAGTGTTTGCACGTTTCGTTCGCCTGCTTTCGCATTCGTGCTGCGGTGAAATTGTCAGTATCGCGACGTGATCTCGCGGAAACACATGAATAATGTCAACTTTCAATGCGAATTCGCTTTCACCGAGTGTCGGGCTATTGCTACGGACATCAAATTTTAATATCCGCACTTTACTTTACCGCCGAGTGCATGGGAAGTTGTGTTCTTTTCATTGGAATTTTTATGCCTCGTAATGGTCCAGCCGCTAGCGACTGAATGTCTTCTCTAGTTAAGACATGATCTACTCTGGGGAATGGAGTTCCCCTAGCCTGTATAATGGAAGCAAACGAAACGTCAAGTATTCTTCGTTACACGGAAATCTAACAATGGCGAAGGGTAGGAAAGATGCTTTCATTCGGATGAGGCGGTCTTCTATACACGCGTTATTACATCTTTTTTGTACGTAAAAGGATGAGGCTGTATTGTTCTGTTTTGTTGCATCTCGATGGGTATTTAAAAGCAGTGTTGCATGTTTTTGGTGTAGATTCTGATTGTTTCAGAACAAGGGAAATCCTAATTACCTATTTTTGTAGGAGAGTGCAGTATCGTGATATAACGCACGTCTATCACGAATGCAAACTATCTCACGGTAAACTAGCAGTGTGATAGCTCTGCATTTACGATTTCCTTTTCGAGGAAATTGAATTCTATAGAGCTTATCGTTTCAGAATTGTCTAGTGCCGCTTCTTGTTATATTATATCTTAATTTTTATTCTAATTGAAAGGCAAATATGACAACTACTAGAAAACTTTGGAGAACGTGTATTAATGTTAGAATCATTTTGAAGTTTCGACATTTAGATTAGCGATGTTAACTATTCAGTTGATCTTCATTGTATTTGTGACACAGTAATAATTCAGTAGTTGCGTACGTTAACAATTTTAAACACCAAATTACTTTGTGAAAATGGTTCGATTAAAGAAACTTCGCTCGACACACGATAGGCTTTACAGCGAAGCAGTTTGCGCCCTCTGAATTGTGTTAATCAGAAACTTGATTGTAGGTCCAGCGCGCGTTTTCGCTGGAGCTATCATTCACGTTAATTAAAATAGCTCTGCGCTAACAATTCGTTAACTGGTTTGCTTCAATGCCCTGCGAAATTACCCACTAGCAAAAACGTAATCCGTGTGTTGATTCCATTCAAAGGAAGCAAATTAGATTAAATATCCAGGATTTGAATCTCTGGGGACACGTAAACCGTATGCTGAAATTAATTCATAATTATGTAATGGTCGCTAGGTCATAGATGTTTCTATTGAAGTCTCATTTTCGAAGCGTTGAGCTCGTTAGGCATTGCATATTTTTGGAATCTGAAGTAGAAATACAAATTTTTCTTCTCCGTTCCGAGCGGAGTTTTGTGTAACTTTCCGTTCGATATCCCAACAGAGTATACTCTTCTTTCTTCAAGGGGTACAATTTTTCATCACCACTGAATCGCTATAGAGGCTCATGTTCACTGTCGAAAGAAACGGTCCTAGAATCTATCAAACCTGGTCGCGCATCGATAATCGTGTAGAAAGGATAAATTAACATCTGGCATTGGCCAAATATCTAGGTCGAGAATTTACTGAAGAATCATTAGAGAGAAAAAACGACAATACGAATCTCCGACACAATGTATACAATGTATTCACACTCGCTTCGAAATGAGAAAGGGTGATAAAATGAAATACAAGAAGTAAAAGCAACGGTTCGGTATTTCCACAGACGAATTCGTTACGTCAAAGAACGCAATGTAACCGATGTAAAATTCGACGAAGTTCAAGTACGCGTGACGAGGCTTCTTTTATTATACTACGTTCGTTCTTTGATTTGAAGGTTGATGAAACTTCCTGTCGGGTTGATTCATTTGGTAAACATGAACCTGGCATTTCGCGGAGAATAATAGATTAACATGACTCGTGACAGAGAGGAGAGAACGGAAAAGTTGGAAGAAAGTTGCCGCAATTTCATCTAGCACCGCGCCGCGTAAGTTCGTTACACGAGCGGAATTTTCCATATAAAGCATCGCGCACGCTGAACATCTTATCGCTTCTTTGAGCTATCGCTGTGAGATTCCCCTAGCCTTCAAAGCAGTTAAAATTTTCACAGTTTCAGTGGAATCGTGCCCACAGCGTGACCTACATTCGCGGAATTTCATTTTTCTCCCTATAATGTGAATGCATGTGATTGTATTGTTGGATTGAAAAATTCAGAGTACGCAATGGTTCCGTAGACCTCCGTGAGATGTTCGCGAAGTTTCACATTGTCAATTTCACTTGTCGTATCTTGGAAATGAACGAACTTAAGCAAATCGAACATTCTCTTTATCTCTCAAAAAGAATGAAGTCGGCAAATAAGCGGTGTTCTTTCCATTTTTCTGATCTTCGCAAATAATTAGTAACAATGTGGTGAAACGGAACATCTTTTTCCTTTAAAGAGAAATTCAATTTTCTTAGTCGTTTAACTCGAATTGTTTCTCTAATCAAAAACGTATTAAACACGTTGACAGTTGCTCGCGGGTATTGCTGAAACTCGTACGAATTTACATTTCCGACGCGCGAATGCATCGCACTCGTCAATCATAACATCAATCTACAACATCGGACACCGACGACCATTGAATTATCAGCCTTCAGCTAATCAACTGACAAAACAACACGTACCTTTGATAAAGTCCACAGCCATTCCCAAGCCGTACGTATCCTTGTCGTAATCGTCGAGAATGTAGGCGCCGATCTTAACACCGGGTACAATTCCACGATCGTTGAGCCTGTCCAGAGTGTAAAGCATCACCTCGAGCGCTTGAACGTCACGTTGCGGCATCACTGGCCCGCAGGTGATGGTATCCTTCCTCTCATGGACCATCATTAGACGACTCAACACTAGATTATACTCGACCATCGCGCTGTGCTTAACTGGCCACTGATTCGGCGGTTCCAGCTCATGCGACGAGTTGTTCGTCGTTTGCGAGGACGCCTCGTCCATGGTAACGGTTCATGGTCAGAAGAAGTGGCGATCATGTCAAAAGTGAACAAAAATTGGTTCACGTCGTTAATCAATCCGATGGTCGACGTTTCGGCGGTAACTGGAAGTTGTTCCCTCTCTGTAGACGAAAGCGCGAGATTTTCGTTAAGGTAGTTGTCCAGAGAACCATTCGTACTTTTCAAACGGGAGCGAAACCTTTGATCAATCCTGCACTCTGGAAACGAATTCTAGTGGATGTGTCAACGAGACTCTTAGCCCCCCGGGAGCATCGTTGCTGGCATTCGCTTGGACGTATTCCATTTGCATGGTCGAGGCGGTTCTTCGTTGGACCTCGTCCTTGACCCACGTCGGCGTAGAAGTTCGTCCCGACACCGGGCCTCCGACCTTCATAGATGAATCAAGTTTCAGGCTCGTCGATGTCGAAGTTTGCACCGTGGACGACCTGGACTTTCGTTCTCTCGTAGGATGATCGATCACCGGGATGGGCATCGTGCTCAAGGAGTTAAACCCGTCGGACGGATTAACTTCATTCACCGTTCCATTATCCAACGAGCGGGTTTGAGCCCTCTCATTTTTCGAGCTAAACCCGACGGACGGTTCATCAGGCTTAATGTCGCAGTCATGTTTGAATATTTCGATTCAACGACTCTGTCGCCCTTGAACCGACGGGTTGCCGTTTCTTCGAAACCATTAGAGGATCGTTAAACGTTACTTCATCATCTTCTGTCAAACCATCCGTAGCTGTATCGAACCGTTCCGCCTGGTCGTCGATTTTCCTATTTATCGTCCCAATTGTTTGGATAACGGCTTTTCTAGACGCGGATGGTCGTTCAGAAGGGGTTAAAGGAAGCTTCGATTTCGAATATTTCGTTTTATTCACGAGCGATTGCTTATGGTTCGCGTTTGTTTTGATATCCTTCGTAATCTTCCGCTCTTGCTCAGTCGAAGGTGAGTTCCTGAACGTATCGTCGGAATTTCCCTCGCCGAATTCAGGAAGGCCACTGTTCTCCGACGTACAGCCCCTTTCGGTTAGACAGTTCATATCGTTTCTTAGGTACGGGGCACTCCTTGGCGCCGCAATAGAGCTATGCTCGGAGTTCACGAGGACGCCGTCAGACTCCTTTGTCACGTTACTTTGCGCAGAAGCCTCTTCCGTTGTCGCTTTATTCGCCTCTTCTTTAGCCTTATCAATCTCGCTCCGCGGAGCGTCTAATTCCATATCTTGCGACGAATCCGCGCTCAAATTGAGTCTTATCGAGATCACATCGTTACTTAGACTTGAAACGTTTTCCGGTAACTGTGCATTGTCATTTCAACGTCGAATTCGGTTTGCCATTTAACATCGAGCTATCCGATAGCAGTGAATCGTTCTCACTCACCACATCTGGTGCTTCGAGTGTTACTCTGTTAACTCATCCTGTGCTTCCGTCGTGACTTGTTGAACTGAATTCATTGCTCAATGTTAAAGTACTCAAATTTAACGTCGAATCATTCCACTGCTGTACGTGTGCTGCAGCATCTCGATCGTCCAGTGAGTTATACTTAACGTTCTCTGAAATGAAGTCGATCTCCAATTCTGTCTCAACAATTTTCGCATCGTTATCCAAAAAATCATTTGTCGTTTCGTTGAAAGTAACATTCAATGAAGTTCCATCGTATTGCGACGAATTCAACGTGACCGCGTCGCTAGACGGAATAATATTTCTCTTCTCGCGGATCGAAAAATTTCCACGGGTTCTCCTGTCTGCCTCATCATCGCTTCCATTTGTTGATATCTGTTTCACGGAGATTCCATTCAACTGGCGCGTATACTCCATCTCTCTCCGAATCAACGTTGATTTACGAGACGTCGACGTTCACCAGGAACCTTCGAACTCTGAAGAATGAGGAGTCCTCCCTTCTGTCTTGATTGCTTTGACTCTTTTGCCTCGCGGCTCGCAATTCGAGGATCCCGAATTCTGGCAGAGGTACGACCACTCCAGATTTATTACATCACCAAAATCGAACGACCTCGGCTCTTCGTCAAGTTTTATTCCCGAATTTTAATGGACCTTCTGCTCATCAACTGATACATGGAATTATCATGCCCGTCGACTTCTATTTCCGATTTCCCTTTTGGTATCAATTCTCCGTCGAACAGTTCACTAATAGAAGCGGAAGATTTAGGAGTTTCAATGAAATATCGTTTCTGGATGTATCCTTTGGGCTCAACATCTCGCGTATCTTTCTTACCTTTCGTAGATGCTCGTCTCTTCGCGTCTTTTAATCTTTTTCGACCCGTCAGCGTTTTCAATTTCAACCGTCCAATCCTTAATAGTTGATTAATAGAGGTGGAAGACTCGGCGGAATCGATTAAATATTGCTCAACCGAGCCTTCCGACGGCTTCCTACCACTCAATCCCCCTGGATCCGCGAATTTCTCCGATTTCAATCCTGTTTCGAATGCTTTACCGATAGAAACAACGGATTCAGGAATCTCAGTCGAATGTCGCTTCCATTGCGGTTTCCTCGCCATCTCCCAAGCTCCGAGAACCCACGATACCGTCAGCCTGAAAATAGTCCATGGTCCTTTGACCGTCCACCCTATAGGATCTTTTCATCCGAAGACGTCGAAGCTCGCCACTGAATCCCCTTTGCCTTCTCACGTCCTTGTTCTCTCGTCTGAAAGCCTTTAGCGAGTCGTCATTGCACGAATCCACAACAACGTGACCGTAATCAACGGTCGCATCGCCGCCTCTCTAGCGACGTCTTTCATCGCGACACGGGAAACCCGGGAGGATAAGCGGGGCTCTTCCGGAATATTCACTGAACTCCCGGTGAATCCGGTCGATCCCCTCGCAGTTGGCCCGGCTCGGCGTTTATCGCGTCGTTCCTTGTGGCAGTCGTTCGACGGGTCGGGATCCGCGAGTCGACGATCGCTCGACCGGATCGATCGATCGTCATCTTCGTCGGTTTGATTCGCGCCCACCGCCTGGGCGGTTCGCCAGGAAATTGCTCTCGACGACTCCTCCGTGATGTCATTCTTGACGAGTGGACGGAATGTTTGCCGAGCGGTAGTTGATGGCAATGATAACTTTTAAGGGTGCCGGGATGACGGAGTATTTGAATGGTTTTGGAATTTCAGGGATGGTTCATTAGCGCCGCGAGCCCCGTAAGCGACTTCGGCGCGGTTAACCGACAGCTGGTTGTTACCATAATCGAGCGGATACCGTTCGCCCGCCAAACTGTTTCGAAGAATCGATAGCACCACTGACACGGCCAGTACGGCCAGCCAACAGTTGTTCCGCCGCACCACCTGCCTCCCGTGACAAACATGTCCTGGTCCTGCAAAAATACGCAGCGTCTCTGTGAATCCACCACATCGCATAATAAGACCTATCGATCTAGTAATCTTATGCTAATCGAGGAGAAACGTATCGAATATCGTTCTTTACGAGATGTACGTGTTTGTTGCACCGAGACGGTTCGAGGCAATTTGGTTGAAACTATTTGAATGGTACAAAAGGGTTAAATTTGATTCGCTCTGTTTGAGAGCGGTTTAATCTATTTGCAGAGGAATGGAAATGTTTGAAGATTAATTATTCATACGTATATTGTGTATGCAATCAACTTAGAGGTTAAGGGTTGAAGCTTTGTATTACAGATACGTGAAGTGCATTAATATCGTGGAGTTTATTTTGAGCTAAGTTATTAATCATGATGCAATAACGAACCAGTAAATATCTCTGCGAGTGTTGCACATTTTCGAAATTACAGAAGAATACCGCATAGTTGGAACTCCGAGCATTACACGTGCATAGTCAAAGCAGGAACTAACCTCGATCAAACATTGGCTATCAGTTAAGCGTGGAATATTACCACTAAATTTCTCGTATCCAAATCGAAGGAGTCAGTGGCCGCAACAGGCGCATACAGAGTCCTGGTGCACCGTTGTACATATTTTAGCATCGGTGTATTGATTAATTGTGTTCAATGCGTTCATATTAAATTCTCCATCACTTCTGATAGTACCTTCAAGTGACTGTAAAAGATTAATACCCTGGAAATCCATTTATTTGAACAGCGTCGGTGGAAATCTCGCTCGTGCGAATGCTTTTTGTAGCCATAATACGTTGATCCGATTACTCTTAGTACAAGCGTTTTCATTTGGTTGGCACGGAGCCAAACTGCGATTTGATCGAGAGTGATTTTCCTAGTTTCTATAAATCAGATTTATCGATCGCCTTTCTATAGACCGATACGATCAGCAGTATCGTTGATGGATCACCCTCGCGCAGTTAATCGAATGAAATTTTAATAATCCGAGAATATGATAGCTTAGGAACGAAGCTATCGCGATGTCGATATAATCTATACAATTGATGCAGAATTAATTACCACTCGGTTAACGCTATCTCGAAAGCCAATATAATCTCTTTAAGCGACATCTTATTGTTGCCAGGCCGCGCAGCGATCCCCTAGTCGCTCTTCCAGAAAATTAACCCCTCGCGCTATAACCGTTGTATCCTATCTAACCGTGGATCGTCGCGATTCAACGCGAGCATCCATTATTTTAACACTGCTTGCGCGTTAATTAGTCCGTTTCGAGGCACGGTCTTTCCTCTTTGTCCAATAAATTTCGCGCGGCTGCGAATCCTGAAGGAAAGCCTCGGAAACGAAGGTTATATTACTTGATCTCCTTTCCGTGTTCGTGTCCAGGTTTGACGCGTTCGTGGGCTAAATATCTGTCGGAACAATGGAGTTACAGGGCTTTAATAAGGCCGTTACTTTATCGAAGGGCTGCCGCGCTCGATAGGATTGAATCGTACGAAATGGACCCCGTTTCGCCCCGTCTCTCGGAGTAGGCACATGCCAGGTTTATTGTCAGATGTATCGACGGAAACGGTGATTTCGCGGGGACAGCGATAGGTTGGTAGGAATCGATCGAGCCCCGTTAAACGGTTATTGGACGATTTAGGTGAGGTAAGCATACTTCCTTGCAGAGCGTATTAAACTTGGTCTTCGATTCTCACGACACTTTCCAGCTTAAATTGACATTTTGGAGGTCTCAGATGTCTTTAATTCAATTATCTTCACGGGTAATTTCAACGGTAACTTTGATTTCCTAATCTTCTCTTATCCGTGGGTGATAATTTGAATGGAATATCCGAAGGATTCATTTTTTACCTTTCAGTTGATGAAATCAGTAATTCACGTTGTAAGTAGTTCATTTCTGTTTTATCGCTTGACGAATTCACTAGAGAATTTGACGGTTTACGGAAAGGAACCAGCATTAGTAAGAAACTTGAAAATTTGTTTGAAAAGAGAGCAACAATAACTGGATATGGTGAATACTGGGTAGTACATATTACTATCTGGATGTGGATTTTGGGAGCGATGCCTTCATCAAGAGAAAATAAGAAGCCAATATTGAAGAGGAAGAGAATAAGAAGAACAGTATGCCGCGGGAAAAATTCAGGGATTCTTCCATTGTTCGTGTTTGAACATTTTTTTCATCTACCCCCGTATTTCGAGGTATAAAGTTAAACTGATAACAAATATTACATACAAGAATGCATGTTTTCGTGAAATTTTATCACGACAGTCTATCATTATCCTCAACAGCGAAAATTAGTAGCCAATATTGTGTTCCGTTCCTTCTCAACCCCTGAAAGAGAAATTACACTTTCTAAAAGACATTAGACATCCTGTAGAATCCGCAACTGAAGGGGTTACCGTAAATACCTTTCGTGGTGTTAAAATTTGACACGCGTGTGACAGAGATAATCTGTCGTGAATTTATTCAAACGGAATCTGAATTGTCATCTTTTAATGATCGATCTCTTAATCGCGACCAGTAGAAGGAATTCAGCGCGAAGTGATCAGCAAATCCTCATTGTTGGATCGTTTAACTGGTGCATGTAATTACGACTGTATATTGTACATTTGTATCAGCTCCTCGCCCTAATTGGTCTGGTTCGAGCCGCTGACATCTGCATTGTCTATGACAACATATGTTGTCGTAACTTTCTCAATCGTATTCGGGATCCGTTCAATTATACAGGCTTGTATAAGGTACATGTGCGCGAAACAGATGGGTGTGATCACTCCTTGGTTCGATTGAGGAATCCGCGTGGCATTTTTCTAAGGATTTTAATCATTTCGACGAGTTCCATGACGGCGTTTCCACCTGGCATTCAAGTGCTACAAAATATTTTTCGTCAAGCGAATTCCACGGATACAATTTCGAACGTGATCGCGTACGTTCTTTCGTCCGCGAGAAGAAAGAACCCATAGAATGGAGTTCCGCGGCGACGCAGCATCCCCTGCAAGTCAAAAGGGGACCAAGGTGGGAACAAAGGGAATCCTTAATGGCACGCAAAGATCGTCTACTGGCAAATAATTGGAGACAAAAGTCTCCATTCCCGTGACGTGTAAAGTGGATTGATTATTCTTCTGACGATATATCTTTGTTCGATTATACGGAACTGCACTTTAGAAGAGGGAAGTTGTTTTTGTTCTCGATAGGTATCCCTCGTTTACTTTCGAGAACACTCGCTAATGGAGCGATTTTTCCATTTGATGGGTTTACATTGGTTCAGCGGCCGTGCTCCTTTTGTTTCACGAGCGACTTCGCGGCCGGCGCAAGGGTCTCCGCTTTAATCTCCCGCATAGACGGTGAGAATGGACCTTTAATCTTCTCCGAACGATCAGTGCTACCTCTTTTGAAAAGCAAGCAATGTATTGTTAATATTGGATGCTTTCCAACCGACCTTTTAAATCGGCGCTATCATTTAAATTCGCAGCTAGATTGGTCCGTGATCTGTTGGCGAGCTTAACTGCTCCCTTCTTTTTTTGTTTGTCCGCTACGATGTACCACTGTTGATAATCTGTGGCGA
Source organism: Xylocopa violacea (assembly GCA_963969225.1). NCBI lineage: Eukaryota > Metazoa > Arthropoda > Insecta > Hymenoptera > Apidae > Xylocopa > Xylocopa violacea. The sequence continues at coordinate 4,554,191 of CAXAJV010000678.1, forward strand.
ACGATGACTGGAATGTGATAAAAGGAATTTTTATCGGGAGCCAGCGAACGATTTTTTCCCAGGGAAAAGCTTCTATAAACACAGCAAGGTTTTATTTCTTACGAAACTTTAATGCTCTTATAATTTCTCTTAAAGTTTTTATTAAAACTCCATGAAGATTTAAGCTGAGTTTTTCTCCCCTCCGCCGATGGGAGGGATCGCGAGATTTTTATTAGAAATTTCGTAGACTGGCTGTAAGCAGCTTTCGTTGTACCTTGGATTTTCTTATCGTCGCGTATAGGAAATGATACCATGAACTATTTGAACTAGAAGTTCGTTGATACAGTTTTATAACCGCCTATAACGCCGTGTAATAGAGGAAGGGTAGCACGTTCGCGTAAGCACACACAACGCGATATAGGACACGAGGAATTCATTTTTCCATTTTCCGCATTGATTGGCAAAGCAGAAAGTCCAAGAAAAAGCGCGAGGTCCTAAGAGGCGACGTTCCAAACGTGGCTAGCGTAGAGTCATAATGCTCGCAGATGTGCCTGCGAACAAAAATTGCGACCAGTGACATTTCGCGTTTGTATCCGCTTCACGGATCTCGAGATTTCGATACTCCTTGACACCGAATGATTCCGCGATTTTCGCAATAAATAGCGGAGACACGCGTGCATCGTAACGCATCAGCTACCGGTCCTACAAATTCTACACCTAGGAGATGGCATACCGAATCTCGGGCCTCTAGAATTTTTTTCATTCAAGTACATATTGTCTATGGGCCACTAGTGACCGCTCCAGGAGTTCGCTCTCCACATATTTCGACTCCCAGAGCCAGACATGCCGTATCTGGTACCCCTAGAATTGACTTCACTTATGTACTGATTCGCTCTGCGCCATTAATAACCAATCCATGAGTTCTACCTCCTTATACGAAACATAGGGTCGGACATATCATGTCTGTGGACCCTAGTATTGGTTTGATTTAAGTATATATTGTCTGTTGGCCATTAACGACCCCTCCAGAAGTTCGTCAACCTCCACTTACTTGACACCTAGGGCCGGATATGCCGTGCCTGGGGCCCCTAATATTGGATTCATTTAAGTACTTATTGGCTCTTGGCCAGTAGTAATCGCTCCAGGAGTTCTATAGCCGACTACTTCGAAACATAGGACCGAACATACTGTAACAGGGGCCACTAGAATTGGATTCATTCAACCCCCTATTGAAGCTGTGCTATTACTAACCGCGCCAAGAGATTCCCTGCCACCTAATTCGACACCCAGGGTCCGCGATGCTTTCCAAGGGCCTGTAGTGTTGGTCTCATTTAATTACTTATTGGATCTGGGTCATTCGTAACCCCCTAGCATTTCGTAGCCCGCATATTCAACCCAAGGTATTCCAAACATGATACATTTTATCCGCTCGACAATTATATATAAATACAAACAAATATAACCTAACCCAACAAAACCTAACCTCTCGACGTTAATATTTTATAAAATTCCTGACGTGTCGGCCCCAACTTCTCGGCGGGAACATTATTTACGTCTACAATGTTATATATCCTAACCTAAGGCAACCTAACATCTCGGCAGTAATATTTTACAACATTCCTGACGTGTCGGCCACTACTTCTCGTAGGGAACATTATACATAAATAGAATCTAAAATAAATTAACCTAATTCCACGCAGCACTTGTGTAGTAGTGTTTCACAACTATAACGTTATATATTATAACTTACGGCAGCCTAACCTCTCGGCGGTAACATTTTACAACGTTCCTGGCGTGTCGGAACCTACATCTCGGTAATAACATTATATACGTCTATAACGTACTATAACCTAACCTAACCCATCTAGCCCCACGATGGTAGTGTTTTAAAGAATCTAAAACGAAACATGACCGCCGAGACCTCAGCTTGCGTTAGGTCCGGTTACATAACGTTTCAGACGTATATAACGTTCCGACCGAGAAGTATGGGCCGACCCGCCACTAATGTTGTAAAATATTACGAGCGACAGGTTAGGTTGCGTTACGTTAGGTTATATAACGTCATAGAACGTATATAATGTCCACACCGTGAAGCAGGGACTAACCTGCTAGGAATGTTGTTAAATATTACCCTCGAGAGGTTAGGTTGCCTTAGGTTATGACATATAACGTTATAGACGTATATAATGTTCCCACCTAGAAGAAGGGTCTTGCTTGCCAGGAATGTTGTAAAATATTACATCCGAGATGTACGGTTACCTTAGGTTAGGATATATAACGTTATAGACGTATATAATATTCCCACCCAATACCTAGGAGCTGAAACGTCTGGGCTTTTGTAAAACACTACCACCCAGTGACTAAGTTGTGGCATGCTACGTTATATAACGTTACAAGCGTATATAATGTTCCCACCCAGAAGTAGGGGCCGACACGCCAGGAATATAGTAAGGTATTATGGTCGAGAGGTTAGGTTGCGTTAGGTTAAGTTATTTAACGTTATGGACCTATATAATGTTCCCATCGGAAAGCAGGGGCCAACACGCCCGGGATATTGTAAAACATTATTACCCACGGGATAACTGGGTTAGGTTAGGTTACAATAGGTTATAGACCTATATAATGTTCCCACCAAGAAGTAGTGGCCGACATGCCAGGAATGTTGTAAAATATTACATCCGTGATTGTTACATTGGCTTAGGTTAGGATATATAACGTTATAGGCGTATATAATGTCTCCACCGAGAAGGACGGGCCGACACGAAAGGAATGTTGTAAAATATTACCGCCGAGAGGTTAGATTTCCTTATGTTAGGATATATAACGATATTGACGTATATAATTAGCCCGCCGTGGAGTAGAGGCCGACGCGCCAGCAATGTTGTAGAATATCACGGTGGGAATATCATATACGTCTATGACGGTATATATCCTCACCTAAGGCAACCTAACCGCTCGACGGTATTATTTTACAATATACCTCGCGGGTCGGCGTGTTGTACCCGGTGGGAACATTATATACGTCTATAGAATAATATAACCTATCCTAACCTATCTAGCACCTCACGGGTAATGTTTTACAGCATCCCGGGCACGTCGGCTCGTACGTCTCGGTGGGGATATTATATACGGCTATATCGTTATATATCCTAACCTAAGGCAGCCTAACATGTCGGATGTAGTATTTTACAACATTCCTGGTGGGTCGGGCCCTACTTCTCGGTGGGAACATTATATACGTCTATAACGTAATATAACCTGACCTAACCCATCTAACCCTTCGCTGGTATTGTTTTACAGAATCCCGGTCGTGTCGTCCCGTACTTCTGGGTGCGGACATCATATAAGTCTACAACGTTATGTAGCCTAACCTAACCCATCTAGCCCCTAGGTGGTAATGTTTTACTGAATCGCAGTCGTGTCGTCCCGAACTTCTCGGTGGGGACATTATATACGTCTATAACGTTGTATATCCCAACCTAAGGCAACCTAACATCTCGGATGTAGTATTTTCTAACAATCCTGGCGGATCGGCCCTTACATCTCGGTGGGAACATTATAAACATCTATAACGTAATATAACCTAACCGAACCCAACTAGAACCTCGCTGATAATGTTTTACAGAATCCCGTTCATGTCGTCCCGTACGCCTCGGTTGGGACCTTATATACGTCTATAGCGTTATATATCACAACCTGAGGCAGCGTAACATCTCGGATGTAGTATTTTACAACATTCCTGGCGGGTCGGGCCCTACTTCTCGGTGGGAAAATTATATACGTCTATAACGTAATATAACCTAACCTAACCCACCTAGCACCTCGCTGGCAATGTTTTACCGAATCCCGTTCGTGTCGTCCCGTACTTCTGGGTGCGGACATTACATACATCTATAACGTTATATATCCTTACATAAGGCAACCTAACATCTCGGATGTAGTATTTTCCAACACTCCTAGCAGGCCGGCCCCAACTTCTCGATGGGAACATTATACACGTCTATAACGTAATATAACCTAACCTAACCCTTTTAGCCCCTCGCTGGTAATGTTTTACAGAATCCCGGTCTTGTCGGCCCGTACTTCTGGGTGTGGACATTTTATACGTCTATAATGTTATATAGAGTTACCTAACCCAACCTAACACCTCGGATGTAGTATTTTCCAACATTCCTGGCGGGTCGGCGCCTACTTCTCGATGGCGACATTATATACGTCTATAACGTTGTATATCCTAACCTAATGGAACCTAACATCTCGGGTGTAATGTTTTACATCATTCCTGGCGGGTCGGCCCGTATTTCGCGGTGGTAACATTATATACGTCTATAGCGTTATATATCCTAGCCTAAGGCAACCTAACATGTCGAATGTAATATTTTACAACATTCCTGGCGCGTCGGCCGCTACTTCTCGGTGGGAACATTATATACGTGTATATCGTAATATAACCTAACCTAACCCATCTAGACCCTCGGTGATAATGTTTTACAGAATCCCGGTCTTGTCGGTCCGTCCTTCTCGGTGGGGACATTATATACGTCTATAACGATATATATCCCAACCTAAGGCAATCTAACATCTCGGATGTAGTATTCTCCAACATTCCTGGCGGGTCGGCCCCTACTTCTCGGTGGGAACATTATATACGTCTATAACGTAATATAACCTAACTTAACCCATCTAGCCCATCGCCGGTAATATTTTGCAGAATCCCGTTCGTGTCGTCCCGTACGTCTCGCTGGGGACATTATATATGTCTATAACGTTATATATCCTTTTTTTTTCTTTTTTTTTATCGTGGGGAAACCCTCATGGGTACCTCGGACTTTGGGGACTATCCGAGGTTATGTCGGACTCTTGCCGACTAAAGCCCCACGGTGGCCATCATCTGCGCGTGTCGGACGGGAGCCGGGAACTCTTAACGGTCGACGGTTGGCATCCTCCTGCGCTGGGGTCTCCAGTTGACCTTCTGCTCGGCTACTCTTGCCTGTAGCCTGATCTTCTACCATGGTGACGCGCAAAGATATCTGTGTGCGCCAAGCGCCGCTCGTGAGCCACTCACGAGCGGCGCTACGTCAAAGGTACACGTGCAATCACGATCGCAAGCCCAAACATGTGACCATCTGTGCTTACCTTGACGCACAGCTGCCATACTCCTGTTTGCTGCCGTTGCAGCTGCGAGTCTTTCGCAGCTGTGCATCCTTCCGGTCCTGGCCGTCTTGGCCTCTTGTGACGGTACAGCTGCAAGTCTTTCGCAGCTCGTCGTCCTGTCCAATCCCGGTCTTCTTGACCTCTTCGCCGTCTTGGCATCCACTTCGGTCGTCTTGACCTCTTCATCTCTTCGGGCTCTTCTTCGCCCATCTTCCGGATGAAGATAGCCTTTGAGATGAGGTGGTTGGCGGCGAAGTTCCGTTCCCCGATGGGATCTTGGAAGTGACCCCCGTCCGATAACGGGAGTCCTCTATCTTGAAAGGGAACGGGGCAAACGTCAAGGACGCCGACCTGTGGCTGTATGAAATAGTCGGCGTAGTCCATTTTGGGATTACCCCTGCCAGACATGTTCGCTTCCCTCTTCGTGTTTCTGTTCGTGTTCGTGTTCCTCAGTTTTGCACGAAACTTCACGAAAAACACATTTGTTTGTCGCGTAGGTATTATTGAACCGTCGGTAAGTTACCGGCACACTCCTCCGCCGAGTTCCCTGGTTTGCCCTGTGCACGGTCCGACAGTCGCTAAATGTACGCGCGCACTCTTTACCAACACTCGGTCCGCGAATTTTGCGGTTACCTATCGAAGGTTATCGAGGGTGGATGTAGTTTTCGACCGTCCATAAGTCACCACCTGGTGCCTGTTCGCAGAGACCGAGGAGGTGTCAATTATAGTTCATTGGCCACCGATAGACACCACGGACACAAAAAAATCACCCTCGGTCGGAAATTGTCCGGTTACCGACCGTTCAGTTACCGACAGCAGAGCTGTCGGTAAGTTACCACGTACTGCACTCACTCGTTTCGACCGAGGAACTGTCAGTTACTGTTTATTGGCCGTCGATGAGTACGCAAAACGCTGCAGTTTAATCCGCGGCCGGCAATTGTTAAGTTACCGACTGCCCGGTTACCGATGCTGGGTTCGCCCGACCGTCGGTAATGCCTCCGTCTCAAAACCCGACTTCCGGGTTGTTGCTTGGTTTGTTTTAACCAACAATACCCTAAACTAACAACCAATATCGTGGCAATCGGTGTTTTTGCAAAATTACCAACCGCACGGTTATCGACCGCAGGTGGTGCCGCTGCTGTCGGTAATTCGAAATTTTTCAGTTCCCGCTGCGTTTATTTCAGTTATTATTTGTTGAAAACGCACTACACCTTCGTCAACGATCAATTTCGCACGGCTGGCAGGAAAAAACGGCGAGAAATTCCAATTCGTGCGACCGGAATGTTACCTACGACGGCGGCAAACTTTACCGACCGTGAGCTGTCAAACTCTTGCAAGAATTGATTTTTGACTTGTTTATTACCGCATGCACTGTTTCTACGTGTCCAATAAACAATTCTACGTCCACTCACTGGCACACGGTGCAACCTTGGTAGAGTTGCTGCAAAATTTTCACCTCCGTCAACTATGTTCCGTGGTGGCAGCACTACTCGGTTCCACTTCGCCAAAATTTACTGTTTTTTACTGTTTTTAACAGTTTTTCCGCCTCGTAATTGCACAAAATCAGTGTCTATTGTCACTTCACACCCGATTATGGCAATTTCCGCACCGAAAAAGGCCTATTTAAAATTCTTGATTTTTCGCCACGTGCACGTTTTCCCACACAAAGGAGTGACGTCACACGTCACTCCTATTTCACTTAAAATCGCTTATTTTCACTTTTTTAAGCGTTTTTTCACCACGAATAAGTTTATTTCTAGTGTCTGTGGTCACTTTACACATTCTCGTCGTAAATTCACACGCACAAACGGTCAATTTTCAAAGTTTATTGCCGTATATGACAACACGTGTTTTCACGCAGCAAAACAAAGTGTTACACTTTTTCACCGTTTTTCCACCTTTTCACTGAACTTCACTTCACTACACTTACCTAGCGGATCCTCTTCACCTCCTGGAACACCCTCAGCTCCGCTCAAACCCTGAAATTCGCGAAACGTGCCCCGAAGTGCGTACCGTACGGCAGCAAACGCGTCACCACGTGCAAATCGAACAAAGACGCGCACGTATTATGCTCGATTTGCCTCCTACTCGCGACTTTCACGTGAGATTTTCGTCTCAACGCGTAGTTTCGCGTACCCGTAACGTGCCAAAAACAAGTTTTGACACGAAACTCGCCATCTTCCTCGAAAATTAGAACGGATTTCAGAGAGCTATCGTACGCACGTCCGTCAGCTTACTCGTCCGCCATGCGAATCTCTCATAACGTTATACATCCTAACCTAAGGCAACCTAACATCTCGAATGTAGTGTTTTAGAACATTCCAGGCGGGTCGGCCCCTACTTCTCGGTGGGAACATTATATACGTCATTACCGTAATATAACCTAACCTAACCCATCTACACCCTCGGTGATAATGTTTTACAGAATCCCGGTCTTGTCGGCCCCCACATCTCGGTGGTAACATTATATACGTCTATAACGATATATATCCAAACCTAAGGGAACCTAACATCTCGGATGTAATATTTTACAACATTCCTGGCATGTCGGTCCCTACTTCTCGGTGGGAATATTATATACGTCTATAACGTTATATATCATAACCTAAGGCAACCTAACATCTCGGATGTAATAGTTGACAACATTCCTGGCGTGTAGGCCCGTACTTCTGGGTGGGAACATTGTATACGTCTATAACATTATATATCCTAGCCTAAGGCGACCTAACATGTCGAATGTAATATTTTACATCATTCCTGGCGTGTCGTCGCCTGCTTCTCGATGGGAACATTATATACGTCTATAACGTTGTGTATCCTAACCTAACGCAACCTAACATCTGGGATGTAATATTCCTGGCGTGTCGTCGCCTACTTCTGGATGGGGAGATTATATACGTCTATAACGTTATATATCCCAACCTAAGGCAACCTAACATCTCGGATGTAATAGTTGACAACATTCCTTGCGTGTCCGCCCGTACTTCTCGGTGGGAACATTATATACGTCTATAACGTTATATATCCTAGCCTAAGGCCACATAACATGTCGAATGTAATATTTTACAACATTCCTGGCGTGTCGTCGCCTGCTTCTCGATGGGGACATTATATACGTCTATATCGTTGTATATCCTAACCTAAAGCAACCTAACAGCTGGTATGTAATATTTTACAAGATTCCTGGCATGTCTGTCCCCAAGTCTCGGTACGAACATTATATACGTCTATAATGATATATATCCAAACCGAAGGGAACCTAACATCTCGGATGTAATATTTTACAACATTCCTGGCGTGTCGTCGCCTGCTTCTCGATGGGGACATTATATACGTCTATAACGTTGTATATCCTAACCTAACGCAACCTAACACCTGGGATGTAATATTTTACAACATTCCTGGCGTGTCGTCGCCTGCTTCTCGATGGGGACATAATATACGTCTATAACGTTGTATATCCTTACCTAACGCAACCTAACATCTGGGATGTAATATTTTACAACATTCCGGGAGTGTCGTCGCCTACTTCTGGATAGGGTCATTATATACATCTATAACCTTGTATATCCTAACCTAAGGCAACCTAACATCTCGGATGTAATATTTTATAACATTCCTGGCGTGTCATCGCCTGCTTCTCGATGGGGACATTATATACGTCTATAACGTTGTATATCCTAACCTAACGCAACCTAACATCTCGGATGTAATATTTTACAACATTCCTGGCATGTCGGTCCCTACATCTCGGTGGCAACATACTATACGTCTATAACGTTGTATATCCTAACCTAAGGGAACCTAACATCTCGGGTGTAATCTTTTACAACATTCCTGACGCGTCGGCCCCTATTTTTCGGTGGTAACATTACATACGTCTATAACGTTATATATCCTAGCCTAAGTCAACCTAACATGTCGAATGCAATATTTTACAACATTCCTGGCGTGTCGTCGCCTGCTTCTCGATGGGGACACTATATACGTATGTAACGATATATATCCTAACCTAAAGCAACCTAACATCTCGGGTGTAATATTTTACAACATTCCTGACGCGTCGGCCCCTATTTCTCGGTGGGAACATAATATACGTCTATAACATTATATATCCTAGCCTAAGGTAACCTAACATCTCGGATGTAATATTTTACAACATTCCTGGCGTGTCGTCGCCTGCTTCTCGATGGGGACATTATATACGTCTATATCGTTATATATCCTAACCTAACGCAACCTAACGTATGGGATGTAATATTTTACAACATTCCTGGCATGTCGGTCCCTACGTCTCGGTGGGAACATTATATACGCCTATAACGATATATGTCCTAACCTAAGGCAACCTAACATCTCGGAAGTAATAGTTGACAACTTTCCTGGCGTGTCCGCCCGTACTTCTCGGTGGGAACATTATATACATCTATAACGTTATATATCCTAGCCTAAGGCGACCTAACATGTCGAATATAATATTTTACAACATTCCTGGCGTGTCGTCTCCTGCTTCTCGATGGGGACATTATATACGTCTATAATGTTGCATATCCTAACCTAACGCAACCTAACATCTGGGATGTAATATTTTACAAGATTCCTGGCATGTCGGTCCCCAAGTCTCGGTAGGAACATTATATACGTCTACAACGATATGTATCCAAACCTAAGGGAACCTAACATCTCGGATGTAATATTTTACAACATTCCTGGCATGTCGGTCCCTACTTCTCGGTGGGAATATTATATACGTCTATAACGTTATATATAATAACCTAAGGCAACCTAACATCTCGGATGTAATATTTTACAACATTCCTGGCATGTCGGTGCCTACGTCTCGGTGGGAACATAATATACGTCTATAACGATATATATCCTAACCTAAGGCAACCTAACACCTCGGATGTAATAGTTGACAACATTCCTGGCGTGTAGGATCGTACTTCTCGGTGGGAACATTGTATACGTCTATAACGTTATATATTCTAGCCTAAGGCAACCTAACATGTCGAATGGAAAATTTTACAGCATTCCTGGCGTGTCGTCGCCTACTTCTCGGTGGGAACATTGTATACGTCTATAACGTTATATATCCTAGCCTAAGGCGACCTAACATATCGAATTTAATATTTTACATCATTCCTGTCGTGTCGTCGCCTGCTTCTCGATGGGAACATTATATACGTCTATAACGTTATATATCCTAGTCTAAGGCAACCTAACATGTCGAATGTAAAATTTTACAACATTCCTGGCGTGTCGTCGCCTACTTCTCGATGGGGACATTATATACATCTATAACATTGTATATCCTAACCTAAGGCAACCTAACATCTCGGATGTAATATTTTACAACATTCTGGCGTGTCGTCGACTGCTTCTCGATGGGGAGATTATATACGTCTAAAACGTTGTATATCCTAACCTAACGCAACCTAACATTTGGGATGTAATATTTTACAACATTCCTTGCATGTCGGTGCCTACGTCTCGGTGGGAACATTATATACGTCTATAACGAAATATATCCTAACCTAAGGCAACCTAACATATCGGATGTAATAGTTGACAACATTCCTGGCGTGTAGGCCCGATCTTCTCGGTGGGAACATTGTATACGTCTATAACGTTATATATCCTAGCCTAAGGCGACCTAACATGTCGAATGTAATATTTTACATCATTCCTGGCGTGTCGTCGCCTGCTTCTCCATGGGAACATTATATACGTCTATAACGTTGTGTATCCCAACCTAACGCAACCTAACATCTGAGATGTAATATTCCTGGCGTGTCGTCGCCTACTTCTGGATGGGGAGATTATATACGTCTATAACGTTATATATCCTAACCTAAGGCAACCTAACATCTCGGATGTAATAGTTGACAACATTCCTGGCGTGTCCGCCCGTACTTCTCGGTGGGAACATTATATACGTCTATAACGTTATATATCCTAGTCTAAGGCAACCTAACATGTCGAATGTAATACTTTACAACATTCCTGGCGAGTCGTCGCCTACTTCTCGATGGGGACATTATATACATCTATAACATTGTATATCCTAACCTAAGGCAGCCTAACATCTCGGATGTAATATTTTACAACACTCCTGGCGTGTCGTCGCCTACTTCTGGATGGGGTCATTATATACATCTATAACGTTGTATATCTTAACCTAAGGGAGCCTAACATCTCGGGTGTAATATTTTACAACATTCCTGACGCGTCGGACCCTATTTTTCGGTGGGAACATTATATACGTCTATAACGTTATATATCCTAGCCTAAGGCAACCTAACATGTCGAATGTAACATTTTACAACATTCCTGGCGTGTCGTCGCCTACTTCTCGATGGGGACATTATATACATCTATAACCTTGTATATCCTAACCTAAGGCAACCTAACATGTCGAATGTAAAATTTTACAACATTCCTGGCGTGTCGTCGCCTACTTCTCGATGGGGACATTATATACATCTATAACATTGTATATCCTAACCTAAGGCAACCTAACATCTCGGATGTAATATTTTACAACATTCTGGCGTGTCGTCGACTGCTTCTCGATGGGGAGATTATATACGTCTATAACGTTGTATATCCTAACCTAACGCAACCTAACATTTGGGATGTAATATTTTACAACATTCCTTGCATGTCGGTGCCTACGTCTCGGTGGGAACATTATATACGTCTATAACGAAATATATCCTAACCTAAGGCAACCTAACATATCGGATGTAATAGTTGACAACATTCCTGGCGTGTAGGCCCGAACTTCTCGGTGGGAACATTGTATACGTCTATAACGTTATATATCCTAGCCTAAGGCGACCTAACATGTCGAATGTAATATTTTACATCATTCCTGGCGTGTCGTCGCCTGCTTCTCCATGGGAACATTATATACGTCTATAACGTTGTGTATCCCAACCTAACGCAACCTAACATCTGGGATGTAATATTCCTGGCGTGTCGTCGCCTACTTCTGGATGGGGAGATTATATACGTCTATAACGTTATATATCCTAACCTAAGGCAACCTAACATCTCGGATGTATTAGTTGACAACATTCCTGGCGTGTCCGCCCGTACTTCTCGGTGGGAACATTATATACGTCTATAACGTTATATATCCTAGTCTAAGGCAACCTAACATGTCGAATGTAATACTTTACAACATTCCTGGCGAGTCGTCGCCTACTTCTCGATGGGGACATTATATACATCTATAACATTGTATATCCTAACCTAAGGCAGCCTAACATCTCGGATGTAATATTTTACAACACTCCTGGCGTGTCGTCGCCTACTTCTGGATGGGGTCATTATATACATCTATAACGTTGTATATCTTAACCTAAGGGAACCTAACATCTCGGGTGTAATATTTTACAACATTCCTGACGCGTCGGACCCTATTTTTCGGTGGGAACATTATATACGTCTATAACGTTATATATCCTAGCCTAAGGCAACCTAACATGTCGAATGTAACATTTTACAACATTCCTGGCGTGTCGTCGCCTACTTCTCGATGGGGACATTATATACGTCTATATCGTTGTATATCCTAACCTAAAGCAACCTAACATCTGGGATGTAATATTATACAAGATTCCAGGCATGTCGGTCCCCAAGTCGCGGTAGGAACATTATATACGTCTATAAAGATATATATCCAAACCGAAGAGAACCTAACATCTCGGATGTAATATTTTACAACATTTCTGGCTTGTCGTCGCCTGCTTCTCGATGGGGACATAATATACGTCTATAACGTTGTATATCCTAACCTAACGCAACCTAACATCTCGGATGTAATATTTTACAACATTCCTGGCATGTCGGTCCCTACATCTCGGTGGGAACATACTATACGTCTATAACTTTGTATATCCTAACCTAAGGGAACCTAACACCTCGGGTGTAATATTTTACAACATTCCTGACGCGTCGGCCCCTATTTTTCAGTGGGAACATTATATACGTCTATAACGTTATATATTCTAGCCTAAGGCAACCTAACATGTCGAATGTAAAATTTTACAACATTCCTGGCGTGTCGTCGCCTACTTCCCGATGGGGACATTATGTACATCTATAACATTGTATATCCTAACCTAAGGCAACCTAACATCGCGGATGTAATATTTTACAACATTCTGGCGTGTCGTCGACTGCTTCTCGATGGGGAGATTATATACGTCTATAACGTTGTATATCCTAACCTAACGCAACCTAACATTTGGGATGTAATATTTTACAACATTCCTGGCATGTCGGTCCCTACATCTCGGTGGGAATATACTATACGTCTATAACGTTGTATATACTAACCTAAGGGAACCTAACATCTCGGATGTAATAGTTGAAAACATTCCTGGCGTGTAGGCCCGTACTTCTTGGTGGGAACATTGTATACGTCTGTAACGTTATATATCCTAGCCTAAGGCGACCTAGCATGTCGAATGTAATATTTTACATCAGTCCTGGCGTGTCGTCGCCTACTTCTCGATGGGGACATTATATACATCTATAACATTGTACATCCTAACCTAAGGCAACCTAACATCTCGGATGTAATATTTTACAACATTCTGGCGTGTCGTCGACTGCTTCTCGATGGGGAGATTATATACGTCTATAACGTTGTATATCCTAACCTAACGCAACCTAACATTTGGGATGTAATATTTTACAACATTCCTTGCATGTCGCTGCCTACGTCTCGGTGGGAACATTATATACGTCTATAACGATATATATCCCATCCTAAGGCAACCTAACACCTCGGATGTAATAGTTGACAACATTCCTGGCGTGTAGGCCCGTACTTCTTGGTGGGAACATTGTATACGCCTATAACGTTATATATTCTAGCCTAAGGCGACCTAGCATGTCGAATGTAATATTTTACGACATTCCTGGCGTGTCGTCGCCTGCTTCTCGATGGGGACATTATATACGTCTATATCGTTGTATATCCTAACCTAAAGCAACCTAACATCTGGGATGTAATATTATACAAGATTCCAGGCATGTCGGTCCCCAAGTCGCGGTAGGAATATTATATACGTCTATAACGATATATATCCAAACCGAAGAGAACCTAACATCTCGGATGTAATATTTTACAACATTCCTGGCTTGTCGTCGCCTGCTTCTCGATGGGGACATAATATACGTCTATAACGTTGTATATCCTAACCTAACGCAACCTAACATTTGGGATGTAATATTTTACAACATTCCTGGAATGTCGGTCCCTACATCTCGGTGGGAATATACTATACGTCTATAACGTTGTATATACTAACCTAAGGGAACCTAACATCTCGGATGTAATAGTTGAAAACATTCCTGGCGTGTAGGCCCGTACTTCTTGGTGGGAACATTGTATACGTCTGTAACGTTATATATCCTAGCCTAAGGCGACCTAGCATGTCGAATGTAATATTTTACATCATTCCTGGCGTGTCGTCGCCTGCTTCTCGATGGGAACATTATATACGTCTATAACGTTGTGTATCCTAACCTAACGCAACCTAACATCTGGGATGTAATATTCCTGGCGTGTCGTCGCCTACTTCTGGATGGGGAGCTTATATACGTCTATAACGTTATATATACTAACCTAAGGCAACCTAGCATCTCGGATGTAATAGTTGACAACATTCCTGGCGTGTCCGCCCGTACTTCTCGGTGGGAACATTATATACGTCTATAACGTTATATATCCTAGCCTAAGGCCACATAACATGTCGAATGTAATATTTTACAGCATTCCGGGCGTGTCGTCGCCTGCTTCTCGATGGGGACATAATACACGTCTACAACGTTGTATATCCTAACATAACGCAACCTAACATCTGGGATGTAATATTTTACAACATTCCTGGCGTGTCGTCGCCTGCTTCTGGATGGGGACATAATATACGTCTATAACGTTGTATATCCATACCTAACGCAACCTAACATCTGGGATGTAATATTTTACAACATTCCTGGAGTGTCGTCGCCTACTTCTGGATAGGGTCATTATATACATCTATAACATTGTATATCCTAACCTAAGGCAACCTAACATCTCGGATGTAATAGTTGACAACATTCCTGGCGTGTAGGCCCGTACTTCTCGGTGGGAACATTGTATACGTCCATAACGTTATATATCCTAGCCTAAGGCGACCTAACATGTCGAATGTAATATTTTACTACATTCCTGGCGTGTCGTCGCCTACATCTCGATGGGAACATTATATACGTCTATAACGTTGTGTATCCTAACATAACGCAACCTAACATCTGGGATGTAATATTCCTGGCGTGTCGTCGCCTACTTCTGAATGGGGAGATTATATACGTCTATAACGTTATATATCCTAACCTAAGGCAACCTAACATCTCGGATGTAATAGTTGACAACATTCCTGGCGTGTCCGCCCGCACTTCTCGATGGGGACATTATATACATCTATAACCTTGTATATCCTAACCTAAGGCAGCCTAACATCTCGGATGTAATATTTTACAACATTCCTGGCATGTCGGTCCCTATATCTCGGTGGGAACATACTATACGTATATAACGTTGTATATCCTAACCTAAGGCAACCTAACATCTCGGATGTAATAGTTGACAACATTCCTGGCGTGTAGGCCCGTACTTCTCGGTGGGAACATTGTATACGTCTATAACGTTATATATCCTAGCCTAAGGCGACCTAGCATGTCGAATGTAATATTTTACAACATTCCTGGCGTGTCGTCGCCTGCTTCTCGATGGGAACATTATATACGTCTATAACGTTGTGTATCCTAACCTAACGCAACCTAACATCTGGGATGTAATATTCCTGGCGTGTCGTCGCCTACTTCTGGATGGGGAGCTTATATACGTCTATAACGTTATATATACTAACCTAAGGCAACCTAGCATCTCGGATGTAATAGTTGACAACATTTCTGGCGTGTCCGCCCGTACTTCCAGGTGGGAACATTATATACGTCTATAACGTTATATATCCTAGCCTAAGGCCACATAACATGTCGAATGTAATATTTTACAGCATTCCGGGCGTGTCGTCGCCTGCTTCTCGATGGGGAGATTATATACGTCTATAACGTTGTATATCCTAACCTAACGCAACCTAACATTTGGGATGTAATATTTTACAACATTCCTGGAATGTCGGTCCCTACATCTCGGTGGGAATATACTATACGTCTATAACGTTGTATATACTAACCTAAGGGAACCTAACATCTCGGATGTAATAGTTGAAAACATTCCTGGCGTGTAGGCCCGTACTTCTTGGTGGGAACATTGTATACGTCTGTAACGTTGTATATCCTAGCCTAAGGCGACCTAGCATGTCGAATGTAATATTTTACATCATTCCTGGCGTGTCGTCGCCTGCTTCTCGATGGGAACATTATATACGTCTATAACGTTGTGTATCCTAACCTAACGCAACCTAACATCTGGGATGTAATATTCCTGGCGTGTTGTCGCCTACTTCTGGATGGGGAGCTTATATACGTCTATAACGTTATATATACTAACCTAAGGCAACCTAGCATCTCGGATGTAATAGTTGACAACATTCCTGGCGTGTCCGCCCGTACTTCTCGGTGGGAACATTATATACGTCTATAACGTTATATATCCTAGCCTAAGGCCACATAACATGTCGAATGTAATATTTTACAGCATTCCAGGCGTGTCGTCGCCTGCTTCTCGATGGGGACATAATACACGTCTACAACGTTGTATATCCTAACATAACGCAACCTAACATCTGGGATGTAATATTTTACAACATTCCTGGCGTGTCGTCGCCTGCTTCTGGATGGGGACATAATATACGTCTATAACGTTGTATATCCATACGTAACGCAGCCTAACATCTGGGATGTAATATTTTACAACATTCCTGGAGTGTCGTCGCCTACTTCTGGATAGGGTCATTATATACATCTATAACATTGTATATCCTAACCTAAGGCAACCTAACATCTCGGATGTAATAGTTGACAACATTCCTGGCGTGTAGGCCCGTACTTCTCGGTGGGAACATTGTATACGTCCATAACGTTATATATCCTAGCCTAAGGCGACCTAACATGTCGAATGTAATATTTTACAACATTCCTGGCGTGTCGTCGCCTACATCTCGATGGGAACATTATATACGTCTATAACGTTGTGTATCCTAACATAACGCAACCTAACATCTGGGATGTAATATTCCTGGCGTGTCGTCGCCTACTTCTGAATGGGGAGATTATATACGTCTATAACGTTATATATCCTAACCTAAGGCAACCTAACATCTCGGATGTAATAGTTGACAACATTCCTGGCGTGTCCGCCCGCACTTCTCGATGGGGACATTATATACGTCTATAACGTTATATATCCTAGCCTAAGGCCACATAACATGTCGAATGTAATATTTTACAGCATTCCGGGCGTGTCGTCGCCTGCTCCTCGATGGGGACATAATACACGTCTACAACGTTGTATATCCTAACATAACGCAACCTAACATCTGGGATGTAATATTTTACAACATTCCTGGCGTGTCGTCGCCTGCTTCTGGATGGGGACATAATATACGTCTATAACGTTGTATATCCATACCTAACGCAACCTAACATCTGGGATGTAATATTTTACAACATTCCTGGAGTGTCGTCGCCTACTTCTGGATAGGGTCATTATATACATCTATAACATTGTATATCCTAACCTAAGGCAACCTAACATCTCGGATGTAATAGTTGACAACATTCCTGGCGTGTAGGCCCGTACTTCTCGGTGGGAACATTGTATACGTCCATAACGTTATATATCCTAGCCTAAGGCGACCTAACATGTCAAATGTAATATTTTACTACATTCCTGGCGTGTCGTCGCCTACATCTCGATGGGAACATTATATACGTCTATAACGTTGTGTATCCTAACATAACGCAACCTAACATCTGGGATGTAATATTCCTGGCGTGTCGTCGCCTACTTCTGAATGGGGAGATTATATACGTCTATAACGTTATATATCCTAACCTAAGGCAACCTAACATCTCGGATGTAATAGTTGACAACATTCCTGGCGTGTCCGCCCGCACTTCTCGATGGGGACATTATATACATCTATAACCTTGTATATCCTAACCTAAGGCAGCCTAACATCTCGGATGTAATATTTTACAACATTCCTGGCATGTCGGTCCCTATATCTCGGTGGGAACATACTATACGTATATAACGTTGTATATCCTAACCTAAGGCAACCTAACATCTCGGATGTAATAGTTGACAACATTCCTGGCGTGTAGGCCCGTACTTCTCGGTGGGAACATTGTATACGTCTATAACGTTATATATCCTAGCCTAAGGCGACCTAGCATGTCGAATGTAATATTTTACAACATTCCTGGCGTGTCGTCGCCTGCTTCTCGATGGGAACATTATATACGTCTATAACGTTGTGTATCCTAACCTAACGCAACCTAACATCTGGGATGTAATATTCCTGGCGTGTCGTCGCCTACTTCTGGATGGGGAGCTTATATACGTCTATAACGTTATATATACTAACCTAAGGCAACCTAGCATCTCGGATGTAATAGTTGACAACATTTCTGGCGTGTCCGCCCGTACTTCTCGGTGGGAACATTATATACGTCTATAACGTTATATATCCTAGCCTAAGGCCACATAACATGTCGAATGTAATATTTTACAGCATTCCGGGCGTGTCGTCGCCTGCTTCTCGATGGGGACATAATATACGTCTACAACGTTGTATATCCTAACATAACGCAACCTAACATCTGGGATGTAATATTTTACAACATTTCTGGCGTGTCGTCGCCTGCTTCTCGATGGGGACATTATATACGTCTATATCGTTGTATATCCTAACCTAAAGCAACCTAACATCTGGGATGTAATATTATACAAGATTCCAGGCATGTCGGTCCCCAAGTCGCGGTAGGAACATTATATACGTCTATAACGATATATATCCAAACCGAAGAGAACCTAACACCTCGGATGTAATATTTTACAACATTCCTGGCTTGTCGTCGCCTGCTTCTCGATGGGGACATAATATACGTCTATAACGTTGTATATCCTAACCTAACGCAACCTAACATCTCGGATGTAATATTTTACAACATTCCTGGCATGTCGGTCCCTACATCTCGGTGGGAACATACTATACGTCTATAACGTTGTATATCCTAACCTAAGGGAACCTAACATCTCGGGTGTAATATTTTACAACATTCCTGACGCGTCGGCCCCTATTTTTCAGTGGGAACATTATATACGTCTATAACGTTATATATCCTAGCCTAAGGCCACATAACATGTCGAATGTAATACTTTACAACATTCCTGGCGTGTCGTCGCCTACTTCTCGATGGGGACATAATATACATCTATAACCTTGTATATCCTAACCTAAGGCAGCCTAACATCTCGGATGTAATATTTTACAACATTCCTGGCATGTCGGTCCCTACATCTCGGTGGGAACATACTATACGTATATAACGTTGTATATCCTAACCTAAGGGAACCTAACATCTCGGATGTAATAGTTGACAACATTCCTGGCGTGTAGGCCCGTACTTCTCGGTGGGAACATTGTATACGTCTATAACGTTATATATCCTAGCCTAAGGCGACCTAGCATGTCGAATGTAATATTTTACAACATTCCTGGCGTGTCGTCGCCTGCTTCTCGATGGGGACATTATATACGTCTATATCGTTGTATATCCTAACTTAAAGCAACCTAACATCTGGGATGTAATATTATACAAGATTCCAGGCATGTCGGTCCCCAAGTCACGGTAGGAACATTATATACGTATATAACGATATATATCCAAACCGAAGAGAACCTAACATCTCGGATGTAATATTTTACAACATTCCTCGCGTGTCGTCGCCTGCTTCTCGATGGGGACATAATATACGTCTATAACGTTGTATATCCTAACCTAACGCAACTTAAAACCTGGGATGTAATATTTTACAACATTCCTGGAGTGTCGTCGCCTACTTCTGGATAGGGTCATTATATACATCTATAACCTTGTATATCCTAACCTAAGGCAACCTAACATCTCGGATGTAATATTTTATAACATTCCTGGCGTGTCGTCGTCTGCTTCTCCATGGGGACATTATATACGTCTATAACGTTGTATATCCTAACCTAACGCAACCTAACATCTCGGATGTAATATTTTACAACATTCCTGGCATGTCGGCCCCTATTTTTCAGTGGGAACATTATATACGTCTATAACGTTATATATTCTAGCCTAAGGCAACCTAACATGTCGAATGTAAAATTTTACAACATTCCTGGCGTGACGTCGCCTACTTCTGGATAGGGTCATTATATACATCTATAACATTGTATATCCTAACCTAAGGCAACCTATCATCTCGGATGTAATATTTTATAACATGCCTGGCATGTCGGTCCCTACTTCTCGGTGGAAACATTGTATATGTCTATAACGGTATATATCCTAACCTAAGGCAACCTAACATCTCGGATGTAATAGTTAACAACATTCCTGGCGTGTAGTCCCGTACTTCTCGGTGGGAACATTGTATACGTCCATAACGTTATATATCCTAGACTAAGGCGACCTAACATGTCGAATGTAATATTTTGCAACATTCCTGGCGTGTCGTCGCCTTCTTCTCGATGGGAAAATTATATACGTCTATAACGTTGTGTATCCTAACCTAACGCAACCTAACATCTGGGATGTAATATTCCTGGCGTGTCGTCGCCTACTTCTGGATGGGGAGATTATATACGTCTATAACGTTATATATCCTAACCTAAGGCAACCTAACATCTCGGATGTAATAGTTGACAACATTCCTGGCGTGTCCGCCCGCACTTCTCGGCGGGAACATTATATACGTCTATAACGTTATATATCCTAGCCTAAGGCCACATAACATGTCGAATGTAATACTTTACAACATTCCTGGCGTGTCGTCGCCTACTTCTCGATGGGGACATTATATATATCTATAACCTTGTATATCCTAACCTAAGGCAGCCTAACATCTCGGATGTAATATTTTACAACATTCCTGGCATGTCGGTCCCTATTTCTCGGTGGGAATATTATATACGTCTATAACGTTATATATCCTAGCCTAAGGCAACCTAACATCTCGGGTTTAATATTTTACAACATTCCTGTCGCGTCGGCCCCTATTTCTCGGTGGGAACATTATATACGTCTATAACGTTATATATCATAACCTAAGGCAACGTAAAATCTCTACCGTAACAGTTTAGAACATTCCTGGCGTGTCGGCTCGTACTTCTCGGTGCGAACATTATATACGTCTATAACGTTATATATCCTAACGTAAGGCAACGTAACATCTCGGATGTAATATTTTACAACATACCTGGCGTGTCGTCGCCTGCTTCTCGATGGGGACATTATATACGTCTATAACGTTGTATATCCTAACCTAACGCAATCTAACATCTGGGATGTAATATTTTCCAACATTCCTGGCAGGTCGGTCCCTACGTCTCGGAGGGAACGTTATATACGTCTATAACGATATATATCCAAACTTAAGGGAAACTAACATCTCGGGTGTCATATTTTACAACATTCCTGGCGCTTCGGCTCCTACTTTTCGGTGGGAACATTATATACGTCTATAACGTTACATATCCTTACGTAAGGCAACATAACATCTCGGATGTTATATTTTACAACATTCCTGGCAGGTGGTCGCCTGCTTCTCGATGGGGACAGTATATACGTCTATAACGTTGTATATCCTAGCCTAAGCAATCTAACATCTCGGATGTAATATTTTACAACATTCCTGGCATGTCGGTCCCTACGTCTCGGTGGGAACGTTATATACGTCTATAACGATATATATCGAAACTTAAGGGAAACTAACATCCCGGATGTCATATTTTACAACATTCCTGGCGCTTCGGCCCCTATTTCTCGGTGGAAACATTATATACGTCTATAACGTTATATATCATAACCTAAGGCAACCTAAAATCTCTACCGTAATAGTTTACAACATTCCTGGCGTGTCGGCTCGTACTTCTCGGTGCGAACATTATATGCGTCTATAACGTTATATATCCTAACGTAAGGCAACATAACATCTCGGATATAATATTTTACAACATTCCTGGCGTGTCGTCGCCTGCTTCTCGATGGGGACATTATATACGTCTATAACGTTGTATATCCTAACCTAACGCAACCTAACATCTGGGATGAAATATTTTACAACATTCCTGGCATGTCGGTCCCTACGTCTCGGTGGGAACGTTATATACGTCTATAACGATATATATCCAAACTTATGGGAAACTAACATCTCGGATATCATATTTTACAACATTCCTGGCGCTTCGGCCCCTATTTCTCGGTGGTAACATTATATACGTCTATAACGTTGTATATCATAACCTAAGGCAACCTAAAATCTCTACCGTAATAGTTTACAACAATCCTGGCGTGTCGGCTCGTACTTCTCGGTGCGAACATTATATACGTCTATAACGTTATATATCCTAACGTAAGGCAACATAACATCTCGGATATAATATTTTACAACATTCCTGACGCGTCGGCCCCTATTTCTCGGTGGGAACGTTATATACGTCTATAACGTTATATATCATAACCAAAGGCAACCTAAAATCTCTACCGTAATAGTTTACAACATTCCTGGCGTGTCGGCTCGTACTTCTCGGTGCGAACATTATATACGTCTATAACGTTATATATCCTAACGT
Organism: Xylocopa violacea; assembly: GCA_963969225.1. Classification (NCBI taxonomy): domain Eukaryota; kingdom Metazoa; phylum Arthropoda; class Insecta; order Hymenoptera; family Apidae; genus Xylocopa; species Xylocopa violacea. The sequence continues at coordinate 4,577,185 of CAXAJV010000678.1, forward strand.
AAGGCAACATAACATCTCGGATATAATATTTTACAACATTCCTGGCGTGTCGTCGCCTGCTTCTCGATGGGGACATTATATACGTCTATAACGTTGTATATCCTAACCTAACGTAACCTAACATCTAGTATGTAATATTTTACAACATTCCTGGCATGTCGGCCCCTATTTCTCGGTGGGAATATTATATACGTCTATAACGTTATATATCCTATCCTAAGGCAACCTAACATCTCGGGTTTAATATTTTACAACATTCTGGCTTGTCGGTCCCCACGTCTCGATCTGCACATTATATACGTCTATAACGATATATATCCAAACTTAAGGGAAACCTACATCTCGGATGTAATATTTTACACCATTCCTGGCGCTTCGGCTCCTACTTTTCGGTGGGAACATTATATACGTCTATAACGTTACATATCCTAACGTAATGCAACATAACATCTCGGATGTAATATTTTACAACATTCCTGGCGTGTCGTCGACTGCTTCTCGATGGGGACATTATATACGTCTATAACGTTGTATATCCTAACCTAACGCAACCTAACATCTGGGATGTAATATTTTACAACATTCCTGGCATGTCAGCCCCTATTTCTCGGTGGGAATATTATATACGTCTATAACGTTATGTATCCTAACGTAAGGCAACATAACATCTCGGATGTAATATTTTACAACATTCCTGGCGTGTCGTCGCCTGCTTCTCGATGGGGACATTATATACGTCTATAACATTGTATATCCTAACCTAACGCAACCTAACATCTGGGATGTAATATTTTACAACATTCCTGGCATGTCGGTCCCTACGTCTCGGTGGGAACGTTATATACGTCTATAACGATATATATCCAAACTTAAGGGAAACTAACATCTCGGATATCATATTTTACAACGTTCCTGGCGCTTCGGCCCCTATTTCTCGGTGGTAACATTATATACGTCTATAACGTTATATATCATAACCTAAGGCAACCTAAAATCCCTACCGTAATAGTTTACAACATTCCTGGCGTGTCGGCTCGTACTTCTCGGTGCGAACATTATATACGTCTATAACGTTGTATATCCTAACCTAAGGCAACCTAACATCTCGGATGTAATATTTTACAACATTCTGGCTTGTCGGTCCCCACGTCTCGATCTGCACATTATATACGTCTATAACGATATATATCCAAACTTAAGGGAAACCTACATCTCGGATGTAATATTTTACATCATTCCTGGCGCTTCGGCTCCTACTTTTCGGTGGGAACATTATATATGTCTATAACGTTACATATCCTAACGTAAGGCACAATAACATCTCGGATGTAATATTTTACAACATTCCTGGCGTGTCGTCGACTGCTTCTCGATGGGGACATTATATACGTCTATAACGTTGTATATCCTAACCTAACGCAACCTAACATCTGGGATGTAATATTTTACAACATTCCTGGCATGTCGGCCCCTATTTCTCGGTGGGAATATTATGTACGTCTATAACGTTATATATCCTAGCCTAAGGCAACCTAACATCTCGGGTTTAATATTTTACAACATTCCTGACGCGTCGGCCCCTATTTCTCGGTGGGAACATTATATACGTCTATAACGTTATATATCATAACCTAAGGCAACCTAAAATTTCTACCGTAATAGTTTACAACATTCCTGGCGTGTCGGTTCGTACTTCTCGGTGCGAACATTATATACGTCTATAACGTTATATATCCTAACGTAAGGCAACATAACATCTCGGATGTAATATTTTACAACATTCCTGGCGTGTCGTCGCCTGCTTCTCGATGGGGACATTATATACGTCTATATCGTTGTATATCCTAACCTAACGCAACCTAACATCTGGGATGAAATATTTTACAACATTCCTGGCATGTCGGTCCCTACGTCTCGGTGGGAACGTTATATACGTCTATAACGATATATATCCAAACTTAAGGCAAACTAACATCTCGGATATCATATTTTACAACATTTCTGGCGCTTCGGCCCCTATTTCTCGGTGGTAACATTATATACGTCTATAACGTTATATATCATAACCTAAGGCAACCTAAAATCTCTACCGTAATATTTTACAACATTCCTGGCGTGTCGGCTCGTACTTCTCGGTGCGAACATTATATACGTCTATAACGTTATATATCCTAACGTAAGGCAACATAACATCTCGGATATAATATTTTACAACATTCCTGGCGTGTCGTCGCCTGCTTCTCGATGGGGACATTATATACGTCTATAACGTTGTGTATCCTAACCTAACGCAACCTAACATCTGGGATGTAATATTTTACAACATTCCTGGCATGTCGGTCCCTACGTCTCGGTGGGAACGTCATATACGTCTATAACGACATATATCCAAACTTAAGGGAAACTAACATCTCGGATGTAATATTTTACAACATTCCTGGCGAGTCGGCTCCTACTTTTCGGTGGGAACATTATATACGTCTATAACGTTACATATACTAACGTAAGGCAACATAACATCTCGGATGTTATATTTTACAACATTCCTGGCGTGTCGTCGCCTGCTCCTCGATGGGGTCATTATATACGTCTATAACGTTGTATATCCTAACCTAAGGCAACCTAACATCGCGGGTTTAATATTTTACAACATTCCTGACGCGTCGGCCCCTATTTCTCGGTCGGAACATTATATACGTCTATAAAGTTATATATCATAACCTAAGGCAACCTAAAATCTCGGGTTTAATATTTTACAACATTCCTGACGCGTCGGCCCCTATTTCTCGGTGGGAACATTATATACCTCTATAACGTTGTATATCCTAACCTAACGCAACCTAACATCGCGGGTTTAATATTTTACAACATTCCTGACGCGTCGGCCCCTATTTCTCGGTCGGAACATTATATACGTCTATAAAGTTATATATCATAACCTAAGGCAACCTAAAATCTCTACCGTAATAGTTTACAACATTCCTGGCGTGTCGGCTCGTACTTCTCGGTGCGAACATTATATACGTCTATAACGTTATATATCCTAACGTAAGGCAACATAACATCTCGGATATAATATTTTACAACATTCCTGGCGTGTCGTCGCCTGCTTCTCGATGGGGACATTATATACGTCTATAACGTTGTATATCCTAACCTAACGTAACCTAACATCTGGTATGTAATATTTTACAACATTCCTGGCATGTCGGCCCCTATTTCTCGGTGGGAATATTATATACGTCTATAACGTTATATATCCTAGCCTAAGGCAACCTAACATCTCGGGTTTAATATTTTACAACATTGTTGACGCGTCGGCCCCTATTTCTCGGTGGGAACATTATATACGTCTATAACGTTATATATCATAACCTAAGGCAACCTAAAATTTCTACCGTAATAGTTTACAACATTCCTGGCGTGTCGGTTCGTACTTCTCGGTGCGAACATTATATACGTCTATAACGTTATATATCCTAACGTAAGGCAACATAACATCTCGGATGTAATATTTTACAACATTCCTGGCGTGTCGTCGCCTGCTTCTCGATGGGGACATTATATTCGTCTATAACGTTGTATATCCTAACCTAACGCAACCTAACATCTGGGATGTAATATTTTACAACATTCCTGGCATGTCGGTCCCTACGTCTCGGTGGGAACGTTATATACGTCTATAACGTTATATATCATAACCTAAGGCAACCTAAAATCTCTACCGTAATAGTTTATAACATTCCTGGCGCTTCGGCTCTAACTTTTCGGTGGGAACATTATATACGTCTATAACGTTACATATCCTAACGTAAGGCAACATAACATCTCGGATGTAATATTTTACAACATTCCTGGCGTGTCGTCGCCTGCTTCTCGATGGGGACATTATATACGTCTATAACGTTGTATATCCTAACCTAACGCAACCTAACATCTGGGATGTAATATTTTACAACATTCTGGCTTGTCGGTCCCCACGTCTCGATCTGCACATTATATACGTCTATAACGATATATATCCAAACTTAAGGGAAACTAACATCTCGGATGTAATATTTTAGAACATTCCTGGCGCTTCGGCTCCTACTTTTCGGTGGGAACATTATATACGTCTATAACGTTACATATCCTAACGTAAGGCAACATAACATCTCGGATGTAATATTTTACAACATTCCTGGCGTGTCGTCGACTGCTTCTCGATGGGGACATTATATACGTCTATAACGTTGTATATCCTAACCTAACGCAACCTAACATCTGGGATGTAATATTTTACAACATTCCTGGCATGTCGGCCCCTATTTCTCGGTGGGAATATTATGTACGTCTATAACGTTATATATCCTAGCCTAAGGCAACCTAACATCTCGGGTTTAATATTTTACAACATTGTTGACGCGTCGGCCCCTATTTCTCGGTGGGAACATTATATACGTCTATAACGTTATATATCATAACCTAAGGCAACCTAAAATTTCTACCGTAATAGTTTACAACATTCCTGGCGTGTCGGTTCGTACTTCTCGGTGCGAAAATTATATACGTCTATAACGATATATATCCTAACGTAAGGCAACATAACATCTCGGATGTAATATTTTACAACATTCCTGGCGTGTCGTCGCCTGCTTCTCGATGGGGACATTATATACGTCTATAACGTTGTATATCCTAACCTAACGCAACCTAACATCTGAGATGAAATATTTTACAACATTCCTGGCATGTCGGTCCCTACGTCTCGGTGGGAACGTTATATACGTCTATAACGATATATATCCAAACTTAAGGCAAACTAACATCTCGGATATCATATTTTACAACATTTCTGGCGCTTCGGCCCCTATTTCTCGGTGGTAACATTATATACGTCTATAACGTTATATATCATAACCTAAGGCAACCTAAAATCTCTACCGTAATATTTTACAACATTCCTGGCGTGTCGGCTCGTACTTCTCGGTGCGAACATTATATACGTCTATAACGTTATATATCCTAACGTAAGGCAACATAACATCTCGGATATAATATTTTACAACATTCCTGGCGTGTCGTCGCCTGCTTCTCGATGGGGACATTATATACGTCTATAACGTTGTGTATCCTAACCTAACGCAACCTAACATCTGGGATGTAATATTTTACAACATTCCTGGCATGTCGGTCCCTACGTCTCGGTGGGAACGTCATATACGTCTATAACGACATATATCCAAACTTAAGGGAAACTAACATCTCGGATGTAATATTTTACAACATTCCTGGCGAGTCGGCTCCTACTTTTCGGTGGGAACATTATATACGTCTATAACGTTACATATACTAACGTAAGGCAACATAACATCTCGGATGTTATATTTTACAACATTCCTGGCGTGTCGTCGCCTGCTCCTCGATGGGGTCATTATATACGTCTATAACGTTGTATATCCTAACCTAAGGCAACCTAACATCGCGGGTTTAATATTTTACAACATTCCTGACGCGTCGGCCCCTATTTCTCGGTCGGAACATTATATACGTCTATAAAGTTATATATCATAACCTAAGGCAACCTAAAATCTCGGGTTTAATATTTTACAACATTCCTGACGCGTCGGCCCCTATTTCTCGGTGGGAACATTATATACCTCTATAACGTTGTATATCCTAACCTAACGCAACCTAACATCGCGGGTTTAATATTTTACAACATTCCTGACGCGTCGGCCCCTATTTCTCGGTCGGAACATTATATACGTCTATAAAGTTATATATCATAACCTAAGGCAACCTAAAATCTCTACCGTAATAGTTTACAACATTCCTGGCGTGTCGGCTCGTACTTCTCGGTGCGAACATTATATACGTCTATAACGTTATATATCCTAACGTAAGGCAACATAACATCTCGGATATAATATTTTACAACATTCCTGGCGTGTCGTCGCCTGCTTCTCGATGGGGACATTATATACGTCTATAACGTTGTATATCCTAACCTAACGTAACCTAACATCTGGTATGTAATATTTTACAACATTCCTGGCATGTCGGCCCCTATTTCTCGGTGGGAATATTATATACGTCTATAACGTTATATATCCTAGCCTAAGGCAACCTAACATCTCGGGTTTAATATTTTACAACATTGTTGACGCGTCGGCCCCTATTTCTCGGTGGGAACATTATATACGTCTATAACGTTATATATCATAACCTAAGGCAACCTAAAATTTCTACCGTAATAGTTTACAACATTCCTGGCGTGTCGGTTCGTACTTCTCGGTGCGAACATTATATACGTCTATAACGTTATATATCCTAACGTAAGGCAACATAACATCTCGGATGTAATATTTTACAACATTCCTGGCGTGTCCTCGCCTGCTTCTCGATGGGGACATTATATTCGTCTATAACGTTGTATATCCTAACCTAACGCAACCTAACATCTGGGATGTAATATTTTACAACATTCCTGGCATGTCGGTCCCTACGTCTCGGTGGGAACGTTATATACGTCTATAACGTTATATATCATAACCTAAGGCAACCTAAAATCTCTACCGTAATAGTTTATAACATTCCTGGCGCTTCGGCTCTAACTTTTCGGTGGGAACATTATATACGTCTATAACGTTACATATCCTAACGTAAGGCAACATAACATCTCGGATGTAATATTTTACAACATTCCTGGCGTGTCGTCGCCTGCTTCTCGATGGGGACATTATATACGTCTATAACGTTGTATATCCTAACCTAACGCAACCTAACATCTGGGATGTAATATTTTACAACATTCTGGCTTGTCGGTCCCCACGTCTCGATCTGCACATTATATACGTCTATAACGATATATATCCAAACTTAAGGGAAACTAACATCTCGGATGTAATATTTTAGAACATTCCTGGCGCTTCGGCTCCTACTTTTCGGTGGGAACATTATATACGTCTATAACGTTACATATCCTAACGTAAGGCAACATAACATCTCGGATGTTATATTTTACAACATTCCTGGCGTGTCGTCGCCTGCTTCTCGATGGGGACATTATATACGTCTATAACGTTGTATATCCTAACCTAACGCAACCTAACATCGCGGGTTTAATATTTTACAACATTCCTGACGCGTCGGCCCCTATTTCTCGGTGGGAACATTATATACGTCTATAACGTTATATATCATAACCTAAGGCAACCTAAAACCTCTACCGTAATAGTTTACAACATTCCTGGCGTGTCGGCTCGTACTTCTCGGTGGGAACATTATATACGTCTATAACGTTATATATCCTAACGTAACGCAACATAACATCTCGGATATAATATTTTACAACATTCCTGGCGTGTCGTCGCCTGCTTCTCGATGGGGACATTATATACGTCTATAACGTTGTATATCCTAACCTAACGCAACCTAACATCTGGGATTTAATATTTTACAACATTCCTGGCATGTCGGCCCCTATTTCTCGGTGGGAATATTATATACGTCTATAACGTTATATATCCTAGCCTAAGGCAACCTAACATCTCGGGTTTAATATTTTACAACATTCCTAACGCGTCGGCCCCTATTTCTCGGTGGGAACATTATATACGTCTATAACGTTGTATATCCTAACCTAACGCAACCTAACATCGCGGGTTTAATATTTTACAACATTCCTGACGCGTCGGCCCCTATTTCTCGGTGGGAACATTATATACGTCTATAAAGTTATATATCATAACCTAAGGCAACCTAAAATCTCTACCGTAATAGTTTACAACATTCCTGGCGTGTCGGCTCGTACTTCTCGGTGCGAACATTATATACGTCTATAACGTTATATATCCTAACGTAAGGCAACATAACATCTCGGATATAATATTTTACAACATTCCTGGCGTGTCGTCGCCTGCTTCTCGATGGGGACATTATATATATCTATAACCTTGTATATCCTAACCTAAGGCAGCCTAACATCTCGGATGTAATATTTTACAACATTCCTGGCATGTCGGTCCCTATTTCTCGGTGGGAATATTATATACGTCTATAACGTTATATATCCTAGCCTAAGGCAACCTAACATCTCGGGTTTAATATTTTACAACATTCCTGTCGCGTCGGCCCCTATTTCTCGGTGGGAACATTATATACGTCTATAACGTTATATATCATAACCTAAGGCAACCTAAAATCTCTACCGTAACAGTTTAGAACATTCCTGGCGTGTCGGCTCGTACTTCTCGGTGCGAACATTATATACGTCTATAACGTTATATATCCTAACGTAAGGCAACGTAACATCTCGGATGTAATATTTTACAACATACCTGGCGTGTCGTCGCCTGCTTCTCGATGGGGACATTATATACGTCTATAACGTTGTATATCCTAACCTAACGCAATCTAACATCTGGGATGTAATATTTTCCAACATTCCTGGCAGGTCGGTCCCTACGTCTCGGAGGGAACGTTATATACGTCTATAACGATATATATCCAAACTTAAGGGAAACTAACATCTCGGGTGTCATATTTTACAACATTCCTGGCGCTTCGGCTCCTACTTTTCGGTGGGAACATTATATACGTCTATAACGTTACATATCCTTACGTAAGGCAACATAACATCTCGGATGTTATATTTTACAACATTCCTGGCAGGTGGTCGCCTGCTTCTCGATGGGGACAGTATATACGTCTATAACGTTGTATATCCTAGCCTAAGCAATCTAACATCTCGGATGTAATATTTTACAACATTCCTGGCATGTCGGTCCCTACGTCTCGGTGGGAACGTTATATACGTCTATAACGATATATATCGAAACTTAAGGGAAACTAACATCCCGGATGTCATATTTTACAACATTCCTGGCGCTTCGGCCCCTATTTCTCGGTGGAAACATTATATACGTCTATAACGTTATATATCATAACCTAAGGCAACCTAAAATCTCTACCGTAATAGTTTACAACATTCCTGGCGTGTCGGCTCGTACTTCTCGGTGCGAACATTATATGCGTCTATAACGTTATATATCCTAACGTAAGGCAACATAACATCTCGGATATAATATTTTACAACATTCCTGGCGTGTCGTCGCCTGCTTCTCGATGGGGACATTATATACGTCTATAACGTTGTATATCCTAACCTAACGCAACCTAACATCTGGGATGAAATATTTTACAACATTCCTGGCATGTCGGTCCCTACGTCTCGGTGGGAACGTTATATACGTCTATAACGATATATATCCAAACTTATGGGAAACTAACATCTCGGATATCATATTTTACAACATTCCTGGCGCTTCGGCCCCTATTTCTCGGTGGTAACATTATATACGTCTATAACGTTGTATATCATAACCTAAGGCAACCTAAAATCTCTACCGTAATAGTTTACAACAATCCTGGCGTGTCGGCTCGTACTTCTCGGTGCGAACATTATATACGTCTATAACGTTATATATCCTAACGTAAGGCAACATAACATCTCGGATATAATATTTTACAACATTCCTGACGCGTCGGCCCCTATTTCTCGGTGGGAACGTTATATACGTCTATAACGTTATATATCATAACCAAAGGCAACCTAAAATCTCTACCGTAATAGTTTACAACATTCCTGGCGTGTCGGCTCGTACTTCTCGGTGCGAACATTATATACGTCTATAACGTTATATATCCTAACGTAAGGCAACATAACATCTCGGATATAATATTTTACAACATTCCTGGCGTGTCGTCGCCTGCTTCTCGATGGGGACATTATATACGTCTATAACGTTGTATATCCTAACCTAACGTAACCTAACATCTAGTATGTAATATTTTACAACATTCCTGGCATGTCGGCCCCTATTTCTCGGTGGGAATATTATATACGTCTATAACGTTATATATCCTATCCTAAGGCAACCTAACATCTCGGGTTTAATATTTTACAACATTCTGGCTTGTCGGTCCCCACGTCTCGATCTGCACATTATATACGTCTATAACGATATATATCCAAACTTAAGGGAAACCTACATCTCGGATGTAATATTTTACACCATTCCTGGCGCTTCGGCTCCTACTTTTCGGTGGGAACATTATATACGTCTATAACGTTACATATCCTAACGTAATGCAACATAACATCTCGGATGTAATATTTTACAACATTCCTGGCGTGTCGTCGACTGCTTCTCGATGGGGACATTATATACGTCTATAACGTTGTATATCCTAACCTAACGCAACCTAACATCTGGGATGTAATATTTTACAACATTCCTGGCATGTCAGCCCCTATTTCTCGGTGGGAATATTATATACGTCTATAACGTTATGTATCCTAACGTAAGGCAACATAACATCTCGGATGTAATATTTTACAACATTCCTGGCGTGTCGTCGCCTGCTTCTCGATGGGGACATTATATACGTCTATAACATTGTATATCCTAACCTAACGCAACCTAACATCTGGGATGTAATATTTTACAACATTCCTGGCATGTCGGTCCCTACGTCTCGGTGGGAACGTTATATACGTCTATAACGATATATATCCAAACTTAAGGGAAACTAACATCTCGGATATCATATTTTACAACGTTCCTGGCGCTTCGGCCCCTATTTCTCGGTGGTAACATTATATACGTCTATAACGTTATATATCATAACCTAAGGCAACCTAAAATCCCTACCGTAATAGTTTACAACATTCCTGGCGTGTCGGCTCGTACTTCTCGGTGCGAACATTATATACGTCTATAACGTTGTATATCCTAACCTAAGGCAACCTAACATCTCGGATGTAATATTTTACAACATTCTGGCTTGTCGGTCCCCACGTCTCGATCTGCACATTATATACGTCTATAACGATATATATCCAAACTTAAGGGAAACCTACATCTCGGATGTAATATTTTACATCATTCCTGGCGCTTCGGCTCCTACTTTTCGGTGGGAACATTATATACGTCTATAACGTTACATATCCTAACGTAAGGCACAATAACATCTCGGATGTAATATTTTACAACATTCCTGGCGTGTCGTCGACTGCTTCTCGATGGGGACATTATATACGTCTATAACGTTGTATATCCTAACCTAACGCAACCTAACATCTGGGATGTAATATTTTACAACATTCCTGGCATGTCGGCCCCTATTTCTCGGTGGGAATATTATGTACGTCTATAACGTTATATATCCTAGCCTAAGGCAACCTAACATCTCGGGTTTAATATTTTACAACATTCCTGACGCGTCGGCCCCTATTTCTCGGTGGGAACATTATATACGTCTATAACGTTATATATCATAACCTAAGGCAACCTAAAATTTCTACCGTAATAGTTTACAACATTCCTGGCGTGTCGGTTCGTACTTCTCGGTGCGAACATTATATACGTCTATAACGTTATATATCCTAACGTAAGGCAACATAACATCTCGGATGTAATATTTTACAACATTCCTGGCGTGTCGTCGCCTGCTTCTCGATGGGGACATTATATACGTCTATAACGTTGTATATCCTAACCTAACGCAACCTAACATCTGGGATGAAATATTTTACAACATTCCTGGCATGTCGGTCCCTACGTCTCGGTGGGAACGTTATATACGTCTATAACGATATATATCCAAACTTAAGGCAAACTAACATCTCGGATATCATATTTTACAACATTTCTGGCGCTTCGGCCCCTATTTCTCGGTGGTAACATTATATACGTCTATAACGTTATATATCATAACCTAAGGCAACCTAAAATCTCTACCGTAATATTTTACAACATTCCTGGCGTGTCGGCTCGTACTTCTCGGTGCGAACATTATATACGTCTATAACGTTATATATCCTAACGTAAGGCAACATAACATCTCGGATATAATATTTTACAACATTCCTGGCGTGTCGTCGCCTGCTTCTCGATGGGGACATTATATACGTCTATAACGTTGTGTATCCTAACCTAACGCAACCTAACATCTGGGATGTAATATTTTACAACATTCCTGGCATGTCGGTCCCTACGTCTCGGTGGGAACGTCATATACGTCTATAACGACATATATCCAAACTTAAGGGAAACTAACATCTCGGATGTAATATTTTACAACATTCCTGGCGAGTCGGCTCCTACTTTTCGGTGGGAACATTATATACGTCTATAACGTTACATATACTAACGTAAGGCAACATAACATCTCGGATGTTATATTTTACAACATTCCTGGCGTGTCGTCGCCTGCTCCTCGATGGGGTCATTATATACGTCTATAACGTTGTATATCCTAACCTAAGGCAACCTAACATCGCGGGTTTAATATTTTACAACATTCCTGACGCGTCGGCCCCTATTTCTCGGTCGGAACATTATATACGTCTATAAAGTTATATATCATAACCTAAGGCAACCTAAAATCTCGGGTTTAATATTTTACAACATTCCTGACGCGTCGGCCCCTATTTCTCGGTGGGAACATTATATACCTCTATAACGTTGTATATCCTAACCTAACGCAACCTAACATCGCGGGTTTAATATTTTACAACATTCCTGACGCGTCGGCCCCTATTTCTCGGTCGGAACATTATATACGTCTATAAAGTTATATATCATAACCTAAGGCAACCTAAAATCTCTACCGTAATAGTTTACAACATTCCTGGCGTGTCGGCTCGTACTTCTCGGTGCGAACATTATATACGTCTATAACGTTATATATCCTAACGTAAGGCAACATAACATCTCGGATATAATATTTTACAACATTCCTGGCGTGTCGTCGCCTGCTTCTCGATGGGGACATTATATACGTCTATAACGTTGTATATCCTAACCTAACGTAACCTAACATCTGGTATGTAATATTTTACAACATTCCTGGCATGTCGGCCCCTATTTCTCGGTGGGAATATTATATACGTCTATAACGTTATATATCCTAGCCTAAGGCAACCTAACATCTCGGGTTTAATATTTTACAACATTGTTGACGCGTCGGCCCCTATTTCTCGGTGGGAACATTATATACGTCTATAACGTTATATATCATAACCTAAGGCAACCTAAAATTTCTACCGTAATAGTTTACAACATTCCTGGCGTGTCGGTTCGTACTTCTCGGTGCGAACATTATATACGTCTATAACGTTATATATCCTAACGTAAGGCAACATAACATCTCGGATGTAATATTTTACAACATTCCTGGCGTGTCGTCGCCTGCTTCTCGATGGGGACATTATATTCGTCTATAACGTTGTATATCCTAACCTAACGCAACCTAACATCTGGGATGTAATATTTTACAACATTCCTGGCATGTCGGTCCCTACGTCTCGGTGGGAACGTTATATACGTCTATAACGTTATATATCATAACCTAAGGCAACCTAAAATCTCTACCGTAATAGTTTATAACATTCCTGGCGCTTCGGCTCTAACTTTTCGGTGGGAACATTATATACGTCTATAACGTTACATATCCTAACGTAAGGCAACATAACATCTCGGATGTAATATTTTACAACATTCCTGGCGTGTCGTCGCCTGCTTCTCGATGGGGACATTATATACGTCTATAACGTTGTATATCCTAACCTAACGCAACCTAACATCTGGGATGTAATATTTTACAACATTCTGGCTTGTCGGTCCCCACGTCTCGATCTGCACATTATATACGTCTATAACGATATATATCCAAACTTAAGGGAAACTAACATCTCGGATGTAATATTTTAGAACATTCCTGGCGCTTCGGCTCCTACTTTTCGGTGGGAACATTATATACGTCTATAACGTTACATATCCTAACGTAAGGCAACATAACATCTCGGATGTAATATTTTACAACATTCCTGGCGTGTCGTCGACTGCTTCTCGATGGGGACATTATATACGTCTATAACGTTGTATATCCTAACCTAACGCAACCTAACATCTGGGATGTAATATTTTACAACATTCCTGGCATGTCGGCCCCTATTTCTCGGTGGGAATATTATGTACGTCTATAACGTTATATATCCTAGCCTAAGGCAACCTAACATCTCGGGTTTAATATTTTACAACATTGTTGACGCGTCGGCCCCTATTTCTCGGTGGGAACATTATATACGTCTATAACGTTATATATCATAACCTAAGGCAACCTAAAATTTCTACCGTAATAGTTTACAACATTCCTGGCGTGTCGGTTCGTACTTTTCGGTGGGAACATTATATACGTCTATAACGTTACATATCCTAACGTAAGGCAACATAACATCTCGGATGTTATATTTTACAACATTCCTGGCGTGTCGTCGCCTGCTTCTCGATGGGGACATTATATACGTCTATAACGTTGTATATCCTAACCTAACGCAACCTAACATCGCGGGTTTAATATTTTACAACATTCCTGACGCGTCGGCCCCTATTTCTCGGTGGGAACATTATATACGTCTATAACGTTATATATCATAACCTAAGGCAACCTAAAACCTCTACCGTAATAGTTTACAACATTCCTGGCGTGTCGGCTCGTACTTCTCGGTGGGAACATTATATACGTCTATAACGTTATATATCCTAACGTAACGCAACATAACATCTCGGATATAATATTTTACAACATTCCTGGCGTGTCGTCGCCTGCTTCTCGATGGGGACATTATATACGTCTATAACGTTGTATATCCTAACCTAACGCAACCTAACATCTGGGATTTAATATTTTACAACATTCCTGGCATGTCGGCCCCTATTTCTCGGTGGGAATATTATATACGTCTATAACGTTATATATCCTAGCCTAAGGCAACCTAACATCTCGGGTTTAATATTTTACAACATTCCTAACGCGTCGGCCCCTATTTCTCGGTGGGAACATTATATACGTCTATAACGTTGTATATCCTAACCTAACGCAACCTAACATCGCGGGTTTAATATTTTACAACATTCCTGACGCGTCGGCCCCTATTTCTCGGTGGGAACATTATATACGTCTATAAAGTTATATATCATAACCTAAGGCAACCTAAAATCTCTACCGTAATAGTTTACAACATTCCTGGCGTGTCGGCTCGTACTTCTCGGTGCGAACATTATATACGTCTATAACGTTATATATCCTAACGTAAGGCAACATAACATCTCGGATATAATATTTTACAACATTCCTGGCGTGTCGTCGCCTGCTTCTCGATGGGGACATTATATACGTCTATAACGTTGTATATCCTAACCTAACGTAACCTAACATCTGGTATGTAATATTTTACAACATTCCTGGCATGTCGGCCCCTATTTCTCGGTGGGAATATTATATACGTCTATAACGTTATATATCCTAGCCTAAGGCAACCTAACATCTCGGGTTTAATATTTTACAACATTGTTGACGCGTCGGCCCCTATTTCTCGGTGGGAACATTATATACGTCTATAACGTTATATATCATAACCTAAGGCAACCTAAAATTTCTACCGTAATAGTTTACAACATTCCTGGCGTGTCGGTTCGTACTTCTCGGTGCGAACATTATATACGTCTATAACGTTATATATCCGAACGTAAGGCAACATAACATCTCGGATGTAATATTTTACAACATTCCTGGCGTGTCGTCGCCTGCTTCTCGATGGGGACATTATATACGTCTATAACGTTGTATATCCTAACCTAACGCAACCTAACATCTGGGATGTAATATTTTACAACATTCTGGCTTGTCGGTCCCCACGTCTCGATCTGCACATTATATACGTCTATAACGATATATATCCAAACTTAAGGGAAACTAACATCTCGGATGTAATATTTTAGAACATTCCTGGCGCTTCGGCTCCTACTTTTCGGTGGGAACATTATATACGTCTATAACGTTACATATCCTAACGTAAGGCAACATAACATCTCGGATGTTATATTTTACAACATTCCTGGCGTGTCGTCGCCTGCTTCTCGATGGGGACATTATATACGTCTATAACGTTGTATATCCTAACCTAACGCAACCTAACATCGCGGGTTTAATATTTTACAACATTCCTGACGCGTCGGCCCCTATTTCTCGGTGGGAACATTATATACGTCTATAAAGTTATATATCATAACCTAAGGCAACCTAAAATCTCTACCGTAATAGTTTACAACATTCCTGGCGTGTCGGCTCGTACTTCTCGGTGCGAACATTATATACGTCTATAACGTTATATATCCTAACGTAAGGCAACATAACATCTCGGATATAATATTTTACAACATTCCTGGCGTGTCGTCGCCTGCTTCTCGATGGGGACATTATATACGTCTATAACGTTGTATATCCTAACCTAACGTAACCTAACATCTGGTATGTAATATTTTACAACATTCCTGGCATGTCGGCCCCTATTTCTCGGTGGGAATATAGTATACGTCTATAACGTTATATATCCTAGCCTAAGGCAACCTAACATCTCGGGTTTAATATTTTACAACATTGTTGACGCGTCGGCCCCTATTTCTCGGTGGGAACATTATATACGTCTATAACGTTATATATCATAACCTAAGGCAACCTAAAATTTCTACCGTAATAGTTTACAACATTCCTGGCGTGTCGGTTCGTACTTCTCGGTGCGAACATTATATACGTCTATAACGTTATATATCCGAACGGAAGGCAACATAACATCTCGGATGTAATATTTTACAACATTCCTGGCGTGTCGTCGCCTGCTTCTTGAGGGGGACATTATATTCGTCTATAACGTTGTATATCCTAACTAAACGCAACCTAACATCTGGGATGTAATATTTTACAACATTCCTGGCATGTCGGTCCCTACGTCTCGGTGGGAACGTTATATACGTCTATAACGTTATATATCATAACCTAAGGCAACCTAAAATCTCTACCGTAATAGTTTATAACATTCCTGGCGCTTCGGCTCGTACTTCTCGGTGCGAACATTATATACGTCTATAACGTTATATATCCTAACGTAAGGCAACATAACATCTCGGATATAATATTTTTCATCATTCCTGGCGTGTCGTCGCCTGCTTCTCGATGGGGACATTATATACGTCTATAACGTTGTATATCCTAACCTAACGCAACCTAACATCTCGGATGTAATATTTTACAACATTCCTGGCGCTTCGGCTCCTACTTTTCGGTGGGAACACTATATACGTCTATAACGTTACATATCCTAACGTAAGGCAACACAACATCTCGGATGTAATATTTTACAACATTCCTGGCGTGTCGTCGCCTGCTTCTCGAGGGGGACATTATATACGTCCATAACGTTGTATATCCGAACCTAACGCAACCTAACGTCTGGGATGTAATATTTTACAACATTCCTGGCGTGTCGTCGCCTGCTTCTCGATGGGGACATTATATACGTCTATAACGTTGTATATCCTAACCTAACGCAACCTAACATCTGGGATGTAATATCTTACAACATTCCTGGCATGTCGGTCCCTACGTCTCGGTGGGAACGTTATATACGTCTATAACGATATATATCCACACTTAAGGGAAACTAACTTCTCGGGTGTCATATTTTACAACATTCCTGGCGCTTCGGCTCCTACTTTTCGGTGGGAACATTATATACGTCTATAACGTTACATATTCTAACGTAAGGCAACATAACATCTCGGATGTTATATTTTACAACATTCCTGTCGTGTGGTCGCCTGCTTCTCGATGGGGTCATTATATACGTCTATAACATTGTATATCCTAACCAAAGGCAATCGAACATCTCGGATATAATATTTTACAACATTCTGGCTTGTCAGTCCCCACGTCTCGATCTGGACATTATATACATTTATAACGATATATATCCACACTTAAGGGAAACTAACATCTCGGATGTAATATTTTGCAACATTCCTGGCGCTTCTGCTCCTACTTTTCGGTGGGAACATTATATACGTCTATAACGTTACATATCCTAACGTAAGGCAACATAACATCTCGGATGTTATATTTTACAACATTCCTGGCGTGTCGTCGCCTGCTTCTCGATGGGGACATTATATACGTCTATAACGTTGTATATCCTAGCCTAAGCAATCTAACATCTCGGATGTAATATTTTACAACATTCCTGGCGTGTCGTCGCCTGCTTCTCGATGGGGACATTATATACGTCTATAACGTTGTATATCCTAACCTAACGCAACCTAACATCTCGGATGTAATATTTTACAACATTCTGGCTTGTCGGTCCCGACGTCTCGATCTGGACATTATATACGTCTATAACGATATATATCCAAACTTAAGGGAAACTAACATCTCGGATGTAATATTTTATAACATTCCTGGCGCTTCGGCACCTACTTTTCGGTGGGAACATTATATACGTCTATAACGTTGTATATCCTAACCTAACGCAACCTAACATGTGGGATGTAATATTTTACAACATTCCTGGCATGTCGGCCCCTATTTCTCGGTGGGAATATTATATACGTCTATAACGTTATATATCCTAGCCTAAGGCAACCTAACATCTCGAGTTTAATATTTTACAACATTCCTGACGCGTCGGCCCCTATTTCTCGGTGGGAACATTATATACGTCCATAACGTTATATATCATAACCTAAGGCAACCTAAAATCTCTACCGTAACAGTTTACAACATTCCTGGCGTGTCGGCTCGTACTTCTCGGTGCGAACATTATATACGTCTATAACGTTATATATCCTAACGTAAGGCAACATAACATCTCGGATGTAATATTTTACAACATACCTAGCGTGTCGTCGCCTGCTTCTCGATGGGGACATTATATACGTCTATAACGTTGTATATCCTAACCTAACGCAATCTAACATCTGGGATGTAATATTTTCCAACATTCCTGGCATGTCGGTCCCTACGTCTCGGAGGGAACGTTATATACGTCTATAACGATATATATCCAAACTTAAGGGAAACTAACATCTCGGGTGTCATATTTTACAACATTCCTGGCGCTTCGGCTCCTACTTTTCGGTGGGAACATTATATACGTCTATAACGTTACATATCCAAACGTAAGGCAACATAACATCTCGGATGTAATATTTTACAACATTCCTGGCGTGTCGTCGCCTGCTTCTCGATGGGGACATTATATTCGTCTATAACGTTGTATATCCTAACCAAACGCAACCTAACATCTGGGATGTAATATTTTACAACATTCCTGGCATGTCGGTCCCTACGTCTCGGTGGGAACGTTATATACGTCTATAACGTTATATATCATAACCTAAGGCAACCTAAAATCTCTACCGTAATAGTTTATAACATTCCTGGCGCTTCGGCTCTAACTTTTCGGTGGGAACATTATTTACGTCTATAACGTTACATATCCTAACGTAAGGCAACATAACATCTCGGATGTAATATTTTACAACATTCCTGGCGTGTCGTCGCCTGCTTCTCGATGGGGACATTATATTCGTCTATAACGTTGTATATCCTAACCTAACGCAACCTAACATCTGAGATGTAATATTTTACAACATTCCTGGCATGTCGGTCCCTACGTCTCGTTGGGAACGTTATATACGTCTATAACGACATATATCCAAACTTAAGGGAAACTAACATCTCGGATGTAATATTTTAGAACATTCCTGGCGCTTCGGCTCCTACTTTTCGGTGGGAACATTATATACGTCTATAACGTTACATATCCTAACGTAAGGCAACATAACATCTCGGATGTTATATTTTACAACATTCCTGGCGTGTCGTCGCCTGCTTCTCGATGGGGACATTATATACGTCTATAACGTTGTATATCCTAACCTAACGCAACCTAACATCGCGGGTTTAATATTTTACAACATTCCTGACGCGTCGGCCCCTATTTCTCGGTGGGAACATTATATACGTCTATAACGTTATATATCATAACCTAAGGCAACCTAAAACCTCTACCGTAATAGTTTACAACATTCCTGGCGTGTCGGCTCGTACTTCTCGGTGGGAACATTATATACGTCTATAACGTTATATATCCTAACGTAACGCAACATAACATCTCGGATATAATATTTTACAACATTCCTGGCGTGTCGTCGCCTGCTTCTCGATGGGGACATTATATACGTCTATAACGTTGTATATCCTAACCTAACGCAACCTAACATCTGGGATTTAATATTTTACAACATTCCTTTCATGTCGGCCCCTATTTCTCGGTGGGAATATTATATACGTCTATAACGTTATATATCCTAGCCTAAGGCAACCTAACATCTCGGGTTTAATATTTTACAACATTCCTAACGCGTCGGCCCCTATTTCTCGGTGGGAACATTATATACGTCTATAACGTTGTATATCCTAACCTAACGCAACCTAACATCGCGGGTTTAATATTTTACAACATTCCTGACGCGTCGGCCCCTATTTCTCGGTGGGAACATTATATACGTCTATAAAGTTATATATCATAACCTAAGGCAACCTAAAATCTCTACCGTAATAGTTTACAACATTCCTGGCGTGTCGGCTCGTACTTCTCGGTGCGAACATTATATACGTCTATAACGTTATATATCCTAACGTAAGGCAACATAACATCTCGGATATAATATTTTACAACATTCCTGGCGTGTCGTCGCCTGCTTCTCGATGGGGACATTATATACGTCTATAACGTTGTATATCCTAACCTAACGTAACCTAACATCTGGTATGTAATATTTTACAACATTCCTGGCATGTCGGCCCCTATTTCTCGGTGGGAATATTATATACGTCTATAACGTTATATATCCTAGCCTAAGGCAACCTAACATCTCGGGTTTAATATTTTACAACATTGTTGACGCGTCGGCCCCTATTTCTCGGTGGGAACATTATATACGTCTATAACGTTATATATCATAACCTAAGGCAACCTAAAATTTCTACCGTAATAGTTTACAACATTCCTGGCGTGTCGGTTCGTACTTCTCGGTGCGAACATTATATACGTCTATAACGTTATATATCCGAACGTAAGGCAACATAACATCTCGGATGTAATATTTTACAACATTCCTGGCGTGTCGTCGCCTGCTTCTTGAGGGGGACATTATATTCGTCTATAACGTTGTATATCCTAACTAAACGCAACCTAACATCTGGGATGTAATATTTTACAACATTCCTGGCATGTCGGTCCCTACGTCTCGGTGGGAACGTTATATACGTCTATAACGTTATATATCATAACCTAAGGCAACCTAAAATCTCTACCGTAATAGTTTATAACATTCCTGGCGCTTCGGCTCGTACTTCTCGGTGCGAACATTATATACGTCTATAACGTTATATATCCTAACGTAAGGCAACATAACATCTCGGATATAATATTTTTCATCATTCCTGGCGTGTCGTCGCCTGCTTCTCGATGGGGACATTATATACGTCTATAACGTTGTATATCCTAACCTAACGCAACCTAACATCTCGGATGTAATATTTTACAACATTCCTGGCGCTTCGGCTCCTACTTTTCGGTGGGAACACTATATACGTCTATAACGTTACATATCCTAACGTAAGGCAACACAACATCTCGGATGTAATATTTTACAACATTCCTGGCGTGTCGTCGCCTGCTTCTCGATGGGGACATTATATACGTCCATAACGTTGTATATCCGAACCTAACGCAACCTAACATCTGGGATGTAATATTTTACAACATTCCTGGCGTGTCGTCGCCTGCTTCTCGATGGGGACATTATATACGTCTATAACGTTGTATATCCTAACCTAACGCAACCTAACATCTGGGATGTAATATCTTACAACATTCCTGGCATGTCGGTCCCTACGTCTCGGCGGGAACGTTATATACGTCTATAACGATATATATCCACACTTAAGGGAAACTAACTTCTCGGGTGTCATATTTTACAACATTCCTGGCGCTTCGGCTCCTACTTTTCGGTGGGAACATTATATACGTCTATAACGTTACATATTCTAACGTAATGCAACATAACATCTCGGATGTTATATTTTACAACATTCCTGTCGTGTGGTCGCCTGCTTCTCGATGGGGTCATTATATACGTCTATAACATTGTATATCCTAACAAAAGGCAACCTAACATCTCGGATGTAATATTTTACAACATTCTGGCTTGTCAGTCCCCACGTCTCGATCTGGACATTATATACATTTATAACGATATATATCCACACTTAAGGGAAACTAACATCTCGGATGTAATATTTTGCAACATTCCTGGCGCTTCGGCTCCTACTTTTCGGTGGGAACGTTATATACGTCTATAACGTTACATATCCTAACGTAAGGCAACATAACATCTCGGATGTTATATTTTACAACATTCCTGGCGTGTCGTCGCCTGCTTCTCGATGGGGACATTATATACGTCTATAACGTTGTATATCCTAGCCTAAGCAATCTAACATCTCGGATGTAATATTTTACAACATTCCTGGTGTGTCGTCGCCTGCTTCTCGATGGGGACATTATATACGTCTATAACGTTGTATATCCTAACCTAACGCAACCTAACATCTCGGATGTAATATTTTACAACATTCTGGCTTGTCGGTCCCGACGTCTCGATCTGGACATTATATACGTCTATAACGATATATATCCAAACTTAAAGGAAACTAACATCTCGGATGTAATATTTTATAACATTCCTGGCGCTTCGGCACCTACTTTTCGGTGGGAACATTATATACGTCTATAACGTTGTATATCCTAACCTAACGCAACCTAACATGTGGGATGTAATATTTTACAACATTCCTGGCACGTCGGCCCCTATTTCTCGGTGGGAATATTATATACGTCTATAACGTTACATATCCAAACGTAAGGCAACATAACATCTCGGATGTAATATTTTACAACATTCCTGGCGTGTCGTCGCCTGCTTCTCGATGGGGACATTATATTCGTCTATAACGTTGTATATCCTAACCTAACGCAACCTAACATCTCGGATGTAATATTTTACAACATTCCTGGCGCTTCGGCTCCTACTTTTCGGTGGGAACACTATATACGTCTATAACGTTACATATCCTAACGTAAGGCAACATAACATCTCGGATGTAATATTTTACAACATTCCTGGCGTGTCGTCGCCTGCTTCTCGATGGGGACATTATATACGTCCATAACGTTGTATATCCGAACCTAACGCAACCTAACATCTGGGATGTAATATTTTACAACATTCCTGGCGTGTCGTCGCCTGCTTCTCGATGGGGACATTATATACGTCTATAACGTTGTATATCCTAACCTAACGCAACCTAACATCTGGGATGTAATATCTTACAACATTCCTGGCATGTCGGTCCCTACGTCTCGGTGGGAACGTTATATACGTCTATAACGATATATATCCACACTTAAGGGAAACTAACTTCTCGGGTGTCATATTTTACAACATTCCTGGCGCTTCGGCTCCTACTTTTCGGTGGGAACATTATATACGTCTATAACGTTACATATTCTAACGTAAGGCAACATAACATCTCGGATGTTATATTTTACAACATTCCTGTCGTGTGGTCGCCTGCTTCTCGATGGGGTCATTATATACGTCTATAACATTGTATATCCTAACCAAAGGCAACCTAACATCTCGGATGTAATATTTTACAACATTCTGGCTTGTCAGTCCCCACGTCTCGATCTGGACATTATATACATTTATAACGATATATATCCACACTTAAGGGAAACTAACATCTCGGATGTAATATTTTGCAACATTCCTGGCGCTTCGGCTCCTACTTTTCGGTGGGAACATTATATACGTCTATAACGTTACATATCCTAACATAAGGCAACATAACATCTCGGATGTTATATTTTACAACATTCCTGGCGTGTCGTCGCCTGCTTCTCGATGGGGACATTATATACGTCTATAACGTTGTATATCCTAGCCTAAGCAATCTAACATCTCGGATGTAATATTTTACAACATTCCTGGCGTGTCGTCGCCTGCTTCTCGATGGGGACATTATATACGTCTATAACGTTGTATATCCTAACCTAACGCAACCTAACATCTCGGATGTAATATTTTACAACATTCTGGCTTGTCGGTCCCGACGTCTCGATCTGGACATTATATACGTCTATAACGATATATATCCAAACTTAAGGGAAACTAACATCTCGGATGTAATATTTTATAACATTCCTGGCGCTTCGGCACCTACTTTTCGGTGGGAACATTATATACGTCTATAACGTTGTATATCCTAACCTAACGCAACCTAACATGTGGGATGTAATATTTTACAACATTCCTGGCATGTCGGCCCCTATTTCTCGGTGGGAATATGATATACGTCTATAACGTTATATATCCTAGCCTAAGGCAACCTAACATCTCGAGTTTAATATTTTACAACATTCCTGACGCGTCGGCCCCTATTTCTCGGTGGGAACATTATATACGTCCATAACGTTATATATCATAACCTAAGGCAACCTAAAATCTCTACCGTAACAGTTTACAACATTCCTGGCGTGTCGGCTCGTACTTCTCGGTGCGAACATTATATACGTCTATAACGTTATATATCCTAACGTAAGGCAACATAACATCTCGGATGTAATATTTTACAACATACCTGGCGTGTCGTCGCCTGCTTCTCGATGGGGACATTATATACGTCTATAACGTTGTATATCCTAACATAACGCAATCTAACATCTGGGATGTAATATTTTCCAACATTCCTGGCATGTCGGTCCCTACGTCTCGGAGGGAACGTTATATACGTCTATAACGATATATATCCAAACTTAAGGGAAACTAACATCTCGGGTGTCATATTTTACAACATTCCTGGCGCTTCGGCTCCTACTTTTCGGTGGGAACATTATATACGTCTATAACGTTGTATATCCTAACCTAACGCAACCTAACATGTGGGATGTAATATTTTACAACATTCCTGGCATGTCGGCCCCTATTTCTCGGTGGGAATATGATATACGTCTATAACGTTATATATCCTAGCCTAAGGCAACCTAACATCTCGAGTTTAATATTTTACAACATTCCTGACGCGTCGGCCCCTATTTCTCGGTGGGAACATTATATACGTCCATAACGTTATATATCATAACCTAAGGCAACCTAAAATCTCTACCGTAACAGTTTACAACATTCCTGGCGTGTCGGCTCGTACTTCTCGGTGCGAACATTATATACGTCTATAACGTTATATATCCTAACGTAAGGCAACATAACATCTCGGATGTAATATTTTACAACATACCTGGCGTGTCGTCGCCTGCTTCTCGATGGGGACATTATATACGTCTATAACGTTGTATATCCTAACATAACGCAATCTAACATCTGGGATGTAATATTTTCCAACATTCCTGGCATGTCGGTCCCTACGTCTCGGAGGGAACGTTATATACGTCTATAACGATATATATCCAAACTTAAGGGAAACTAACATCTCGGGTGTCATATTTTACAACATTCCTGGCGCTTCGGCTCCTACTTTTCGGTGGGAACATTATATACGTCTATAACGTTACATATCCAAACGTAAGGCAACATAACATCTCGGATGTAATATTTTACAACATTCCTGGCGTGTCGTCGCCTGCTTCTCGATGGGGACATTATATACGTCTATAACGTTGTATATCCTAACCTAAGGCAACCTAACATCTGGGATGTAATATTTTACAACATTCCTGGCATGTCGTCCCCTATTTCTCGGTGGGAATATTATATACGTCTATAACGTTATATATCCTAGCCTAAGGCAACCTAACATCTCGGGTTTAATATTTTACAACATTCTTGACGCGTCGGCCCCTATTTCTCGGTGGAAACATTATATACGTCAATAACGTTATATATCATAACCTAAGGCAACCTAAAATCTCTACCGTAATAGTTTACAACATTCCTGGCGTGTCGGCTCGTACTTCTCGGTGCGAACATTATATACGTCTATAACGTTATATATCCTAACGAAAGGCAACATAACATCTCGGATATAATATTTTTCATCATTCCTGGCATGTCGTCGCCTGCTTCTCGATGGGGACATTATATACGTCTATAACGTTGTATATCCTAACCTAACGCAACCTAACATCTGGGATGTAATATTTTACAACATTCCTGGCATGTCGGCCCCTATTACTCTGTGGGAATATTATATACGTCTATAACGTTATATATCCTAGCCTAAGGCAACCTAACATCTCGGGTTTAATATTTTACAACATTCCTGACGCGTCGGCCTCTATTTCTCGGTGGGAACATTATATACGTCTATAACGTTGTATATCCTAACCTAACGCAACCTAACATCGCGGGTTTAATATTTTACAACATTCCTGACGCGTCGGCCCCTATTTCTCCGTGGGAACATTATATACGTCTATAAAGTTATATATCATAACCTAAGGCAACCTAAAATCTCTACCGTAATAGTTTACAACATTCCTGGCGTGTCGGCTCGTACTTCTCGGTGCGAACATTGTATACGTCTATAACGTTATATATCCTAACGTAAGGCAACATAACATCTCGGATATAATATTTTACAACATTCCTGGCGTGTCGTCGCCTGCTTCTCGATGGGGACATTATATACGTCTATAACGTTGTATATCCTAACCTAACGTAACCTAACATCTGGTATGTAATATTTTACAACATTCCTGGCATGTCGGCCCCTATTTCTCGGTGGGAATATTATATACGTCTATAACGTTATATATCCTAGCCTAAGGCAACCTAACATCTCGGGTTTAATATTTTACAACATTGTTGACGCGTCGGCCCCTATTTCTCGGTGGGAACATTATATACGTCTATAACGTTATATATCATAACCTAAGGCAACCTAAAATTTCTACCGTAATAGTTTACAACATTCCTGGCGTGTCGGTTCGTACTTCTCGGTGCGAACATTATATACGTCTATAACGTTATATATCCGAACGTAAGGCAACATAACATCTCGGATGTAATATTTTACAACATTCCTGGCGTGTCGTCGCCTGCTTCTCGATGGGGACATTATATTCGTCTATAACGTTGTATATCCTAACCAAACACAACCTAACATCTGGGATGTAATATTTTACAACATTCCTGGCATGTCGGTCCCTACGTCTCGGTGGGAACGTTATATACGTCTATAACGTTATATATCATAACCTAAGGCAACCTAAAATCTCTACCGTAATAGTTTATAACATTCCTGGCGCTTCGGCTCTAACTTTTCGGTGGGAACATTATATACGTCTATAACGTTACATATCCTAACGTAAGGCAGCATAACATCTCGGATGTAATATTTTACAACATTCCTGGCGTGTCGTCGCCTGCTTCTCGATGGGGACATTATATTCGTCTATAACGTTGTATATCCTAACCTAACGCAACCTAACATCTGGGATGTAATATTTTGCAACATTCCTGGCATGTCGGTCCCTACGTCTCGTTGGGAACGTTATATACGTCTATAACGACATATATCCAAACTTAAGGGAAACTAACATCTCGGATGTAATATTTTACAACATTCCTGGCGCTTCGGGTCCTACTTTTCGGTGGGAACATTATATACGTCTATAACGTTACATATCCTAACGTAAGG
Organism: Xylocopa violacea; assembly: GCA_963969225.1. Lineage (NCBI taxonomy): Eukaryota > Metazoa > Arthropoda > Insecta > Hymenoptera > Apidae > Xylocopa > Xylocopa violacea. The sequence continues at coordinate 4,604,857 of CAXAJV010000678.1, forward strand.
CAACATAACATCTCGGATGTAATATTTTACAACATTCCTGGCGTGTCGTCGCCTGCTTCTCAATGGGGACATTATATACGTCCATAACGTTGTATATCCGAACCTAACGCAACCTAACATCTGGGATGTAATATTTTACAACATTCCTGGCGTGTCGTCGCCTGCTTCTCGATGGGGACATTATATACGTCTATAACGTTGTATATCCTAACCTAACGCAACCTAGCATCTGGGATGTAATATCTTACAACATTCCTGGCATGTCGGTCCCTACGTCTCGGTGGGAACGTTATATACGTCTATAACGATATATATCCACACTTAAGGGAAACTAACTTCTCGGGTGTTATATTTTACAACATTCCTGGCGCTTCGGCTCCTACTTTTCGGTGGGAACATTATATATGTCTATAACGTTACATATTCTAACGTAAGGCAACACAACATCTCGGATGTTATATTTTACAACATTCCTGTCGTGTGGTCGCCTGCTTCTCGATGGGGTCATTATATACGTCTATAACATTGTATATCCTAACCTAAGGCAACCTAACATCTCGGATGTAATATTTTACAACATTCTGGCTTGTCAGTCCCCACATCTCGATCTGGACATTATATACATTTATAACGATATATATCCAAACTTAAGGGAAACTAACATCTCGGATGTAATATTTTGCAACATTCCTGGCGCTTCGGCTCCTACTTTTCGGTGGGAACATTATATACGTCTATAACGTTACATATCCTAACGTAAGGCAACATAACATCTCGGATGTTATATTTTACAACATTCCTGGCGTGTCGTCGCCTGCTTCTCGATGGGGACATTATATACGTCTATAACGTTGTATATCGTAGCCTAAGCAATCTAACATCTCGGATGTAATATTTTACAACATTCCTGGCGTGTCGTCGCCTGCTTCTCGATGGGGACATTATATACGTCTATAACGTTGTATATCCTAACCTAACGCAACCTAACATCTCGGATGTAATATTTTACAACATTCTGGCTTGTCGGTCCCGACGTCTCGATCTGGACATTATATACGTCTATAACGATATATATCCAAACTTAAGGGAAACTAACATCTCGGATGTAATATTTTATAACATTCCTGGCGCTTCGGCACCTACTTTTCGGTGGGAACATTATATACGTCTATAACGTTGTATATCCTAACCTAACGCAACCTAACATCTGGGATGTAATATCTTACAACATTCCTGGCATGTCGGTCCCTACGTCTCGGTGGGAACGTTATATACGTCTATAACGATATATATCCACACTTAAGGGAAACTAACTTCTCGGGTGTCATATTTTACAACATTCCTGGCGCTTCGGCTCCTACTTTTCGGTGGGAACATTATATACGTCTATAACGTTACATATTCTAACGTAAGGCAACATAACATCTCGGATGTTATATTTTACAACATTCCTGTCGTGTGGTCGCCTGCTTCTCGATGGGGTCATTATATACGTCTATAACATTGTATATCCTAACCAAAGGCAACCTAACATCTCGGATGTAATATTTTACAACATTCTGGCTTGTCAGTCCCCACGTCTCGATCTGGACATTATATACATTTATAACGATATATATCCACACTTAAGGGAAACTAACATCTCGGATGTAATATTTTGCAACATTCCTGGCGCTTCGGCTCCTACTTTTCGGTGGGAACATTATATACGTCTATAACGTTACATATCCTAACATAAGGCAACATAACATCTCGGATGTTATATTTTACAACATTCCTGGCGTGTCGTCGCCTGCTTCTCGATGGGGACATTATATACGTCTATAACGTTGTATATCCTAGCCTAAGCAATCTAACATCTCGGATGTAATATTTTACAACATTCCTGGCGTGTCGTCGCCTGCTTCTCGATGGGGACATTATATACGTCTATAACGTTGTATATCCTAACCTAACGCAACCTAACATCTCGGATGTAATATTTTACAACATTCTGGCTTGTCGGTCCCGACGTCTCGATCTGGACATTATATACGTCTATAACGATATATATCCAAACTTAAGGGAAACTAACATCTCGGATGTAATATTTTATAACATTCCTGGCGCTTCGGCACCTACTTTTCGGTGGGAACATTATATACGTCTATAACGTTGTATATCCTAACCTAACGCAACCTAACATGTGGGATGTAATATTTTACAACATTCCTGGCATGTCGGCCCCTATTTCTCGGTGGGAATATGATATACGTCTATAACGTTATATATCCTAGCCTAAGGCAACCTAACATCTCGAGTTTAATATTTTACAACATTCCTGACGCGTCGGCCCCTATTTCTCGGTGGGAACATTATATACGTCCATAACGTTATATATCATAACCTAAGGCAACCTAAAATCTCTACCGTAACAGTTTACAACATTCCTGGCGTGTCGGCTCGTACTTCTCGGTGCGAACATTATATACGTCTATAACGTTATATATCCTAACGTAAGGCAACATAACATCTCGGATGTAATATTTTACAACATACCTGGCGTGTCGTCGCCTGCTTCTCGATGGGGACATTATATACGTCTATAACGTTGTATATCCTAACCTAACGCAATCTAACATCTGGGATGTAATATTTTCCAACATTCCTGGCATGTCGGTCCCTACGTCTCGGAGGGAACGTTATATACGTCTATAACGATATATATCCAAACTTAAGGGAAACTAACATCTCGGGTGTCATATTTTACAACATTCCTGGCGCTTCGGCTCCTACTTTTCGGTGGGAACATTATATACGTCTATAACGTTACATATCCAAACGTAAGGCAACATAACATCTCGGATGTAATATTTTACAACATTCCTGGCGTGTCGTCGCCTGCTTCTCGATGGGGACATTATATTCGTCTATAACGTTGTATATCCTAACCAAACGCAACCTAACATCTGGGATGTAATATTTTACAACATTCCTGGCATGTCGGTCCCTACGTCTCGGTGGGAACGTTATATACGTCTATAACGTTATATATCATAACCTAAGGCAACCTAAAATCTCTACCGTAATAGTATATAACATTCCTGGCGCTTCGGCTCTAAATTTTCGGTGGGAACATTATTTACGTCTATAACGTTACATATCCTAACGTAAGGCAACATAACATCTCGGATGTAATATTTTACAACATTCCTGGCGTGTCGTCGGCTGCTTCTCGATGGGGACATTATATTCGTCTATAACGTTGTATATCCTAACCTAACGCAACCTAACATCTGAGATGTAATATTTTACAACATTCCTGGCATGTCGGTCCCTACGTATCGTTGGGAACGTTATATACGTCTATAACGACATATATCCAAACTTAAGGGAAACTAACATCTCGGATGTAATATCTTACAACATTCCTGGCGCTTCGGCTCCTACTTTTCGGTGGGAACATTATATACGTCTATAACGTTACATATCCTAACGTAAGGCAACATAACATCTCGGATGTAATATTTTACAACATTCCTGGCGTGTCGTCGCCTGCTTCTCGATGGGGACATTATATACGTCTATAACGTTGTATATCCTAACCTAAGGCAACCTAACATCTGGGATGTAATATTTTACAACATTCCTGGCATGTCGGCCCCTATTTCTCGGTGGGAATATTATATACGTCTATAACGTTATATATCCTAGCCTAAGGCAACCTAACATCTCGGGTTTAATATTTTACAACATTCTTGACGCGTCGGCCCCTATTTCTCGGTGGAAACATTATATACGTCAATAACGTTATATATCATAACCTAAGGCAACCTAAAATCTCTACCGTAATAGTTTACAACATTCCTGGCGTGTCGGCTCGTACTTCTCGGTGCGAACATTATATACGTCTATAACGTTATATATCCTAACGTAAGGCAACATAACATCTCGGATATAATATTTTTCATCATTCCTGGCATGTCGTCGCCTGCTTCTCGATGGGGACATTATATACGTCTATAACGTTGTATATCCTAACCTAACGCAACCTAACATCTGGGATGTAATATTTTACAACATTCCTGGCATGTCGGCCCCTATTACTCTGTGGGAATATTATATACGTCTATAACGTTATATATCCTAGCCTAAGGCAACCTAACATCTCGGGTTTAATATTTTACAACATTCCTGACGCGTCGGCCTCTATTTCTCGGTGGGAACATTATATACGTCTATAACGTTGTATATCCTAACCTAACGCAACCTAACATCGCGGGTTTAATATTTTACAACATTCCTGACGCGTCGGCCCCTATTTCTCGGTGGGAACATTATATACGTCTATAAAGTTATATATCATAACCTAAGGCAACCTAAAATCTCTACCGTAATAGTTTACAACATTCCTGGCGTGTCGGCTCGTACTTCTCGGTGCGAACATTGTATACGTCTATAACGTTATATATCCTAACGTAAGGCAACATAACATCTCGGATATAATATTTTACAACATTCCTGGCGTGTCGTCGCCTGCTTCTCGATGGGGACATTATATACGTCTATAACGTTGTATATCCTAACCTAACGTAACCTAACATCTGGTATGTAATATTTTACAACATTCCTGGCATGTCGGCCCCTATTTCTCGGTGGGAATATTATATACGTCTATAACGTTATATATCCTAGCCTAAGGCAACCTAACATCTCGGGTTTAATATTTTACAACATTGTTGACGCGTCGGCCCCTATTTCTCGGTGGGAACATTATATACGTCTATAACGTTATATATCATAACCTAAGGCAACCTAAAATTTCTACCGTAATAGTTTACAACATTCCTGGCGTGTCGGTTCGTACTTCTCGGTGCGAACATTATATACGTCTATAACGTTATATATCCGAACGTAAGGCAACATAACATCTCGGATGTAATATTTTACAACATTCCTGGCGTGTCGTCGCCTGCTTCTCAATGGGGACATTATATACGTCCATAACGTTGTATATCCGAACCTAACGCAACCTAACATCTGGGATGTAATATTTTACAACATTCCTGGCGTGTCGTCGCCTGCTTCTCGATGGGGACATTATATACGTCTATAACGTTGTATATCCTAACCTAACGCAACCTAACATCTGGGATGTAATATCTTACAACATTCCTGGCATGTCGGTCCCTACGTCTCGGTGGGAACGTTATATACGTCTATAACGATATATATCCACACTTAAGGGAAACTAACTTCTCGGGTGTTATATTTTACAACATTCCTGGCGCTTCGGCTCCTACTTTTCGGTGGGAACATTATATATGTCTATAACGTTACATATTCTAACGTAAGGCAACACAACATCTCGGATGTTATATTTTACAACATTCCTGTCGTGTGGTCGCCTGCTTCTCGATGGGGTCATTATATACGTCTATAACATTGTATATCCTAACCTAAGGCAACCTAACATCTCGGATGTAATATTTTACAACATTCTGGCTTGTCAGTCCCCACATCTCGATCTGGACATTATATACATTTATAACGATATATATCCAAACTTAAGGGAAACTAACATCTCGGATGTAATATTTTGCAACATTCCTGGCGCTTCGGCTCCTACTTTTCGGTGGGAACATTATATACGTCTATAACGTTACATATCCTAACGTAAGGCAACATAACATCTCGGATGTTATATTTTACAACATTCCTGGCGTGTCGTCGCCTGCTTCTCGATGGGGACATTATATACGTCTATAACGTTGTATATCGTAGCCTAAGCAATCTAACATCTCGGATGTAATATTTTACAACATTCCTGGCGTGTCGTCGCCTGCTTCTCGATGGGGACATTATATACGTCTATAACGTTGTATATCCTAACCTAACGCAACCTAACATCTCGGATGTAATATTTTACAACATTCTGGCTTGTCGGTCCCGACGTCTCGATCTGGACATTATATACGTCTATAACGATATATATCCAAACTTAAGGGAAACTAACATCTCGGATGTAATATTTTATAACATTCCTGGCGCTTCGGCACCTACTTTTCGGTGGGAACATTATATACGTCTATAACGTTGTATATCCTAACCTAACGCAACCTAACATCTGGGATGTAATATTTTACAACATTCCTGGCATGTCGGCCCCTATTTCTCGGTGGGAATATTATATACGTCTATAACGTTATATATATTAGCCTAAGGCAACCTAACATCTCGAGTTTAATATTTTAGAACATTCCTGACGCGTCGGCCCCTATTTCTCGGTGGGAACATTATATACGTCCATAACGTTATATATCATAACCTAAGGCAACCTAAAATGTCTACCGTAACAGTTTACAACATTCCTGGCGTGTCGGCTCGTACTTCTCGGTGCGAACATTATATACGTCTATAACGTTATATATCCTAACGTAAGGCAACATAACATCTCGGATGTAATATTTTACAACATACCTGGCGTGTCGTCGCCTGCTTCTCGATGGGGACATTATATACGTCTATAACGTTGTATATCCTAACCTAACGCAATCTAACATCTGGGATGTAATATTTTCCAACATTCCTGGCATGTCGGTCCCTACGTCTCGGAGGGAACGTTATATACGTCTATAACGATATATATCCAAACTTAAGGGAAACTAACATCTCGGGTGTCATATTTTACAACATTCCTGGCGCTTCGGCTCCTACTTTTCGGTGCGAACATTATATACGTCTATAACGTTACATATCCTAACGTAAGGCAACATAACATCTCGGATGTTATATTTTACAACATTCCTGGCGTGTGGTCGCCTGCTTCTCGATGGGGTCATTATATACGTCTATAACATTGTATATCCTAACCTAAGGCAACCTAACATCTCGGATGTAATATTTTACAACATTCCTGGCATGTCGGCCCCTATTTCTCGGTGGGAATATTATATACGTCTATAACGTTATATATCCTAGCCTAAGGCAACCTAACATCTCGGGTTTAATATTTTACAACATTCCTGACGCGTCGACCCCTATTTCTCGGTGGGAACATTATATACGTCAATAACGTTATATATCATAACCTAAGGCAACCTGAAATCTCTACCGTAATAATTTACAACATTCCTGGCGTGTCGGCTCGTACTTCTCGGTGCGAACATTATATACGTCTATAACGTTATATATCCTAACGTAAGGCAACATAACATCTCGGATATAATATTTTTCATCATTCCTGGCGTGTCGTCGCCTGCTTCTCGATGGGGACATTATATACGTCTATAACGTTGTATATCCTAACCTAACGCAACCTAACATCTCGGATGTAATATTTTACAACATTCCTGGCGCTTCGGCTCCTACTTTTCGGTGGGAACACTATATACGTCTATAACGTTACATATCCTAACGTAAGGCAACATAACATCTCGGATGTAATATTTTACAACATTCCTGGCGTGTCGTCGCCTGCTTCTCGATGGGGACATTATATTCGTCTATAACGTTGTATATCCTAACCTAACGCAACCTAACATCTGAGATGTAATATTTTACAACATTCCTGGCATGTCGGTCCCTACGTCTCGTTGGGAACGTTATATACGTCTATAACGACATATATCCAAACTTAAGGGAAACTAACATCTCGGATGTAATATCTTACAACATTCCTGGCGCTTCGGCTCCTACTTTTCGGTGGGAACATTATATACGTCTATAACGTTACATATCCTAACGTAAGGCAACATAACATCTCGGATGTAATATTTTACAACATTCCTGGCGTGTCGTCGCCTGCTTCTCGATGGGGACATTATATACGTCTATAACGTTGTATATCCTAACCTAAGGCAACCTAACATCTGGGATGTAATATTTTACAACATTCCTGGCATGTCGGCCCCTATTTCTCGGTGGGAATATTATATACGTCTATAACGTTATATATCCTAGCCTAAGGCAACCTAACATCTCGGGTTTAATATTTTACAACATTCCTGACGCGTCGGCCCCTATTTCTCGGTGGGAACATTATATACGTCTATAACGTTGTATATCCTAACCTAACGCAACCTAACATCGCGGGTTTAATATTTTACAACATTCCTGACGCGTCGGCCCTATTTCTCGGTGGGAACATTATATACGTCTATAAAGTTATATATCATAACCTAAGGCAACCTAAAATCTCTACCGTAATAGTTTACAACATTCCTGGCGTGTCGGCTCGTACTTCTCGGTGCGAACATTATATACGTCTATAACGTTATATATCCTAACGTAAGGCAACATAACATCTCGGATATAATATTTTACAACATTCCTGGCGTGTCGTCGCCTGCTTCTCGATGGGGACATTATATACGTCTATAACGTTGTATATCCTAACCTAACGTAACCTAACATCTGGTATGTAATATTTTACAACATTCGTGGCATGTCGGTCCCTACGTCTCGGTGGGAACGTTATATACGTCTATAACGTTATATATCATAACCTAAGGCAACCTAAAATCTCTACCGTAATAGTTTATAACATTCCTGGCGCTTCGGCTCTAACTTTTCGGTGGGAACATTATATACGTCTATAACGTTACATATCCTAACGTAAGGCAGCATAACATCTCGGATGTAATATTTTACAACATTCCTGGCGTGTCGTCGCCTGCTTCTCGATGGGGACATTATATTCGTCTATAACGTTGTATATCCTAACCTAACGCAACCTAACATCTGGGATGTAATATTTTGCAACATTCCTGGCATGTCGGTCCCTACGTCTCGTTGGGAACGTTATATACGTCTATAACGACATATATCCAAACTTAAGGGAAACTAACATCTCGGATGTAATATTTTACAACATTCCTGGCGCTTCGGGTCCTACTTTTCGGTGGGAACATTATATACGTCTATAACGTTACATATCCTAACGTAAGGCAACATAACATCTCGGATGTAATATTTTACAACATTCCTGGCGTGTCGTCGCCTGCTTCTCAATGGGGACATTATATACGTCCATAACGTTGTATATCCGAACCTAACGCAACCTAACATCTGGGATGTAATATTTTACAACATTCCTGGCGTGTCGTCGCCTGCTTCTCGATGGGGACATTATATACGTCTATAACGTTGTATATCCTAACCTAACGCAACCTAACATGTGGGATGTAATATCTTACAACATTCCTGGCATGTCGGTCCCTACGTCTCGGTGGGAACGTTATATACGTCTATAACGATATATATCCACACTTAAGGGAAACTAACTTCTCGGGTGTTATATTTTACAACATTCCTGGCGCTTCGGCTCCTACTTTTCGGTGGGAACATTATATATGTCTATAACGTTACATATTCTAACGTAAGGCAACACAACATCTCGGATGTTATATTTTACAACATTCCTGTCGTGTGGTCGCCTGCTTCTCGATGGGTTCATTATATACGTCTATAACATTGTATATCCTAACCTAAGGCAACCTAACATCTCGGATGTAATATTTTACAACATTCTGGCTTGTCAGTCCCCACATCTCGATCTGGACATTATATACATTTATAACGATATATATCCAAACTTAAGGGAAACTAACATCTCGGATGTAATATTTTGCAACATTCCTGGCGCTTCGGCTCCTACTTTTCGGTGGGAACATTATATACGTCTATAACGTTACATATCCTAACGTAAGGCAACATAACATCTCGGATGTTATATTTTACAACATTCCTGGCGTGTCGTCGCCTGCTTCTCGATGGGGACATTATATACGTCTATAACGTTGTATATCGTAGCCTAAGCAATCTAACATCTCGGATGTAATATTTTACAACATTCCTGGCGTGTCGTCGCCTGCTTCTCGATGGGGACATTATATACGTCTATAACGTTGTATATCCTAACCTAACGCAACCTAACATCTCGGATGTAATATTTTACAACATTCTGGCTTGTCGGTCCCGACGTCTCGATCTGGACATTATATACGTCTATAACGATATATATCCAAACTTAAGGGAAACTAACATCTCGGATGTAATATTTTATAACATTCCTGGCGCTTCGGCACCTACTTTTCGGTGGGAACATTATATACGTCTATAACGTTGTATATCCTAACCTAACGCAACCTAACATCTGGGATGTAATATTTTACAACATTCCTGGCATGTCGGCCCCTATTTCTCGGTGGGAATATTATATACGTCTATAACGTTATATATATTAGCCTAAGGCAACCTAACATCTCGAGTTTAATATTTTAGAACATTCCTGACGCGTCGGCCCCTATTTCTCGGTGGGAACATTATATACGTCCATAACGTTATATATCATAACCTAAGGCAACCTAAAATGTCTACCGTAACAGTTTACAACATTCCTGGCGTGTCGGCTCGTACTTCTCGGTGCGAACATTATATACGTCTATAACGTTATATATCCTAACGTAAGGCAACATAACATCTCGGATGTAATATTTTACAACATACCTGGCGTGTCGTCGCCTGCTTCTCGATGGGGACATTATATACGTCTATAACGTTGTATATCCTAACCTAACGCAATCTAACATCTGGGATGTAATATTTTCCAACATTCCTGGCATGTCGGTCCCTACGTCTCGGAGGGAACGTTATATACGTCTATAACGATATATATCCAAACTTAAGGGAAACTAACATCTCGGGTGTCATATTTTACAACATTCCTGGCGCTTCGGCTCCTACTTTTCGGTGCGAACATTATATACGTCTATAACGTTACATATCCTAACGTAAGGCAACATAACATCTCGGATGTTATATTTTACAACATTCCTGGCGTGTGGTCGCCTGCTTCTCGATGGGGTCATTATATACGTCTATAACATTGTATATCCTAACCTAAGGCAACCTAACATCTCGGATGTAATATTTTACAACATTCCTGGCATGTCGGCCCCTATTTCTCGGTGGGAATATTATATACGTCTATAACGTTATATATCCTAGCCTAAGGCAACCTAACATCTCGGGTTTAATATTTTACAACATTCCTGACGCGTCGACCCCTATTTCTCGGTGGGAACATTATATACGTCAATAACGTTATATATCATAACCTAAGGCAACCTGAAATCTCTACCGTAATAATTTACAACATTCCTGGCGTGTCGGCTCGTACTTCTCGGTGCGAACATTATATACGTCTATAACGTTATATATCCTAACGTAAGGCAACATAACATCTCGGATATAATATTTTTCATCATTCCTGGCGTGTCGTCGCCTGCTTCTCGATGGGGACATTATATACGTCTATAACGTTGTATATCCTAACCTAACGCAACCTAACATCTCGGATGTAATATTTTACAACATTCCTGGCGCTTCGGCTCCTACTTTTCGGTGGGAACACTATATACGTCTATAACGTTACATATCCTAACGTAAGGCAACATAACATCTCGGATGTAATATTTTACAACATTCCTGGCGTGTCGTCGCCTGCTTCTCGATGGGGACATTATATTCGTCTATAACGTTGTATATCCTAACCTAACGCAACCTAACATCTGAGATGTAATATTTTACAACATTCCTGGCATGTCGGTCCCTACGTCTCGTTGGGAACGTTATATACGTCTATAACGACATATATCCAAACTTAAGGGAAAGTAACATCTCGGATGTAATATCTTACAACATTCCTGGCGCTTCGGCTCCTACTTTTCGGTGGGAACATTATATACGTCTATAACGTTACATATCCTAACGTAAGGCAACATAACATCTCGGATGTAATATTTTACAACATTCCTGGCGTGTCGTCGCCTGCTTCTCGATGGGGACAATATATACGTCTATAACGTTGTATATCCTAACCTAAGGCAACCTAACATCTGGGATGTAATATTTTACAACATTCCTGGCATGTCGGCCCCTATTTCTCGGTGGGAATATTATATACGTCTATAACGTTATATATCCTAGCCTAAGGCAACCTAACATCTCGGGTTTAATATTTTACAACATTCCTGACGCGTCGGCCCCTATTTCTCGGTGGGAACATTATATACGTCTATAACGTTGTATATCCTAACCTAACGCAACCTAACATCGCGGGTTTAATATTTTACAACATTCCTGACGCGTCGGCCCTATTTCTCGGTGGGAACATTATATACGTCTATAAAGTTATATATCATAACCTAAGGCAACCTAAAATCTCTACCGTAATAGTTTACAACATTCCTGCCGTGTCGGCTCGTACTTCTCGGTGCGAACATTATATACGTCTATAACGTTATATATCCTAACGTAAGGCAACATAACATCTCGGATATAATATTTTACAACATTCCTGGCGTGTCGTCGCCTGCTTCTCGATGGGGACATTATATACGTCTATAACGTTGTATATCCTAACCTAACGTAACCTAACATCTGGTATGTAATATTTTACAACATTCGTGGCATGTCGGCCCCTATTTCTCGGTGGGAATATTATATACGTCTATAACGTTATATATCCTAGCCTAAGGCAACCTAACATCTCGGGTTTAATATTTTACAACATTCCTGACGCGTCGGCCCTTATTTCTCGGTGGGAACATTATATACGTCTATAAAGTTATATATCATAACCTAAGGCAACCTAAAATCTCTACCGTAATAGTTTACAACATTCCTGGCTTGTTGGCTCGTACTTCTCGGTGCGAACATTATATACGTCTATAACGTTATATATCCTAACGTAAGGCAACATAACATCTCGGATATAATATTTTACAACATTCCTGGCGTGTCGTCGCCTGCTTCTCGATGGGGACATTATATACGTCTATAACGTTGTATATCCTAACCTAACGTAACCTAACATCTGGTATGTAATATTTTACAACATTCCTGGCATGTCGGCCCCTATTTCTCGGTGGGAATATTATATACGTCTATAACGTTATATATCCTAGCCTAAGGCAACCTAACATCTCGGGTTTAATATTTTACAACATTGTTGACGCGTCGGCCCCTATTTCTCGGTGGGAACATTATATACGTCTATAACGTTATATATCATAACCTAAGGCAACCTAAAATTTCTACCGTAATAGTTTACAACATTCCTGGCGTGTCGGTTCGTACTTCTCGGTGCGAACATTATATACGTCTATAACGTTATATATCCGAACGTAAGGCAACATAACATCTCGGATGTAATATTTTACAACATTCCTGGCGTGTCGTCGCCTGCTTCTCGATGGGGACATTATATTCGTCTATAACGTTGTATATCCTAACCAAACACAACCTAACATCTGGGATGTAATATTTTACAACATTCCTGGCATGTCGGTCCCTACGTCTCGGTGGGAACGTTATATACGTCTATAACGTTATATATCATAACCTAAGGCAACCTAAAATCTCTACCGTAATAGTTTATAACATTCCTGGCGCTTCGGCTCTAACTTTTCGGTGGGAACATTATATACGTCTATAACGTTACATATTCTAACGTAAGGCAACATAACATCTCGGATGTAATATTTTACAACATTCCTGGCGTGTCGTCGCCTGCTTCTCGATGGGGACATTATATTCGTCTATAACGTTGTATATCCTAACCTAACGCAACCTAACATCTGGGATGTAATATTTTACAACATTCCTGGCATGTCGGTCCCTACGTCTCGTTGGGAACGTTATATACGTCTATAACGACATATATCCAAACTTAAGGGAAACTAACATCTCGGATGTAATATTTTACAACATTCCTGGCGCTTCGGCTCCTACTTTTCGGTGGGAACATTATATACGTCTATAACGTTACATATCCTAACGTAAGGCAACATAACATCTCGGATGTAATATTTTACAACATTCCTGGCGTGTCGTCGCCTGCTTCTCGATGGGGACATTATATACGTCTATAACCTTGTATATCCTAACCTAAGGCAACCTAACATCTGGGATGTAATATTTTACAACATTCCTGGCATGTCGGCCCCTATTTCTCGGTGGGAATATTATATACGTCTATAACGTTATATATCCTAGCCTAAGGCAACCTAACATCTCGGGTTTAATATTTTACAACATTCCTGACGCGTCGACCCCCATTTCTCGGTGGGAACATTATATACGTCAATAACGTTATATATCATAACCTAAGGCAACCTAAAATCTCTACCGTAATAGTTTACAACATTCCTGGCGTGTCGGCTCGTACTTCTCGGTGCGAACATTATATACGTCTATAACGTTATATATCCTAACGTAAGGCAACATAACATCTCGGATATAATATTTTTCATCATTCCTGGCGTGTCGTCGCCTGCTTCTCGATGGGGACATTATATACGTCTATAACGTTGTATATCCTAACCTAACGCAACCTAACATCTCGGATGTAATATTTTACAACATTCCTGGCGCTTCGGCTCCTACTTTTCGGTGGGAACACTATATACGTCTATAACGTTACATATCCTAACGTAAGGCAACATAACATCTCGGATGTGATATTTTACAACATTCCTGGCGTGTCGTCGCCTGCTTCTCGATGGGGACATTATATACGTCCATAACGTTGTATATCCGAACCTAACGCAACCTAACATCTGGGATGTAATATTTTACAACATTCCTGGCGTGTCGTCGCCTGCTTCTCGATGGGGACATTATATACGTCTATAACGTTGTATATCCTAACCTAACGCAACCTAACATGTGGGATGTAATATCTTACAACATTCCTGGCATGTCGGTCCCTACGTCTCGGTGGGAACGTTATATACGTCTATAACGATATATATCCACACTTAAGGGAAACTAACTTCTCGGGTGTTATATTTTACAACATTCCTGGCGCTTCGGCTCCTACTTTTCGGTGGGAACATTATATATGTCTATAACGTTACATACTCTAACGTAAGGCAACACAACATCTCGGATGTTATATTTTACAACATTCCTGTCGTGTGGTCGCCTGCTTCTCGATGGGGTCATTATATACGTCTATAACATTGTATATCCTAACCTAAGGCAACCTAACATCTCGGATGTAATATTTTACAACATTCTGGCTTGTCAGTCCCCACATCTCGATCTGGACAATATATACATTTATAACGATATATATCCAAACTTAAGGGAAACTAACATCTCGTATGTAATATTTTGCAACATTCCTGGCGCTTCGGCTCCTACTTTTCGGTGGGAACATTATATACGTCTATAACGTTACATATCCTAACGTAAGGCAACATAACATCTCGGATGTTATATTTTACAACATTCCTGGCGTGTCGTCGCCTGCTTCTCGATGGGGACATTATATACGTCTATAACGTTGTATATTGTAGCCTAAGCAATCTAACATCTCGGATGTAATATTTTACAACATTCCTGGCGTGTCGTCGCCTGCTTCTCGATGGGGACATTATATACGTCTATAACGTTGTATATCCTAACCTAACGCAACCTAACATCTCGGATGTAATATTTTACAACATTCTGGCTTGTCGGTCCCGACGTCTCGATCTGGACATTATATACGTCTATAACGATATATATCCAAACTTAAGGGAAACTAACATCTCGGATGTAATATTTTATAACATTCCTGGCGCTTCGGCACCTACTTTTCGGTGGGAACATTATATACGTCTATAACGTTGTATATCCTAACCTAACGCAACCTAACATCTGGGATGTAATATTTTACAACATTCCTGGCATGTCGGCCCCTATTTCTCGGTGGGAATATTATATACGTCTATAACGTTATATATCCTAGCCTAAGGCAACCTAACATCTCGAGTTTAATATTTTACAACATTCCTGACGCGTCGGCCCCTATTTCTCGGTGGGAACATTATATACGTCCATAACGTTATATATCATAACCTAAGGCAACCTAAAATCTCTACCGTAACAGTTTACAACATTCCTGGCGTGTCGGCTCGTACTTCTCGGTGCGAACATTATATACGTCTGTAACGTTATATATCCTAACGTAAGGCAACATAACATCTCGGATGTAATATTTTACAACATACCTGGCGTGTCGTCGCCTGCTTCTCGATGGGGACATTATATACGTCTATAACGTTGTATATCCTAACCTAACGCAATCTAACATCTGGGATGTAATATTTTCCAACATTCCTGGCATGTCGGTCCCTACGTCTCGGAGGGAACGTTATATACGTCTATAACGATATATATCCAAACTTAAGGGAAACTAACATCTCGGGTGACATATTTTACAACATTCCTGGCGCTTCGGCTCCGACTTTTCGGTGGGAACATTATATACGTCTATAACGTTACATATCCTAACGTAAGGCAACATAACATCTCGGATGTTATATTTTACAACATTCCTGGCGTGTGGTCGCCTGCTTCTCGATGGGGTCATTATATACGTCTATAACATTGTATATCCTAACCTAAGGCAACCTAACATCTCGGATGTAATATTTTACAATATTCTGGCTTGTCAGTCCCCACGTCTCGATCTGGACATTATATACATTTATAACGATATATATCCAAACTTAAGGGAAACTAACATCTCGGATATAATATTTTACAACATTCCTGGTGCTTCGGCTCCTACTTTTCGGTGGGAACATTATATACGTCTATAACGTTACATATCCTAACGTAAGGCAACATAACATCTCGGATGTTATATTTTACAACATTCCTGGCGTGTCGTCGCCTGCTTCTCGATGGGGACATTATATACGTCTATAACGTTGTATATCCTAACCTAACGCAACCTAACATCTCGGATGTATTATTTTACAACATTCTGGCTTGTCGGTCCCGACGTCTCGATCTGCACATTATATACGTCTATAACGATATATATCCAAACTTAAGGGAAACTAACATCTCGGATGTAATATTTTGCAACATTCCTGGCGCTTCGGCTCCTACTTTTCGGTGGGAACATTATATACGTCTATAACGTTACATATCCTAACGTAAGGCAACATAACATCTCGGATGTTATATTTTACAACATTCCTGGCGTGTCGTTGCCTGCTTCTCGATGGGGACATTATATACGTCTATAACGTTGTATATCCTAACCTAACGCAACCTAACATCTCGGATGTATTATTTTACAACATTCTGGCTTGTCGGTCCCGACGTCTCGATCTGCACATTATATACGTCTATAACGATATATATCCAAACTTAAGGGAAACTAACATCTCGGATGTAATATTTTACAACATTCCTGGCGCTTCGGCTCCTACTTTTCGGTGGGAACATTATATACGTCTATAACGTTACATATCCTAACGTAAGGCAACATAATATCTCGGATGTTATATTTTACAACATTCCTGGCGTGTCGTCGCCTGCTTCTCGATGGGGACATTATATACGTCGATAACGTTGTATATCCTAGCCTAAGCAATCTAACATCTCGGATGTAATATTTTACAACATTCCTGGCGTGTCGTCGATGCTTCTCGATGGGGACATTATATACGTCTATAACGTTGTATATCCTAACCTAACGCAACCTAACATCGCTGGTTTAATATTTTACAACATTCCTGACGCGTCGGCCCCTATTTCTCGGTGGGAACATTATATACGTCTATAACGTTATATATCATAACCTAAGGCAACCTAAAACCTCTACCGTAATAGTTTACAACATTCCTGGCGTGTCGGCTCGTACTTCTCGGTGCGAACATTATATACGCCTATAACGTTATATATCCTAACGTAACGCAACATAACATCTCGGATATAATATTTTACAACATTCCTGGCGTGTCGTCGCCTGCTTCTCGATGGGGACATTATATACGTCTATAACGTTGTATATCCTAACCTAACGCAACCTAACATCTGGGATGTAATATTTTACAACATTCCTGGCATGTCGGTCCCTACGTCTCGTTGGGAACGTTATATACGTCTATAACGACATATATCCAAACTTAAGGGAAACTAACATCTCGGATGTAATATTTTACAACATTCCTGGCGTTTCGGCTCCTACTTTTCGGTGGGAACATTATATACGTCTATAACGTTACATATCCTAACGTAAGGCAACATAACATCTCGGATGTTATATTTTACAACATTCCTGGCGTGTCGTCGCCTGCTTCTCGATGGGGACATTATATACGTCTATAACGTTGTATATCCTAGCCTAAGCAATCTAACATCTCGGATGTAATATTTTACAACATTCCTGGCGTGTCGTCGCCTGCTTCTCGATGGGGACATTATATACGTCTATAACGTTGTATAACCCAACCTAACGCAACCTAACATCTGGGATGTAATATTTTACAACATTCCTGGCATGTCGGCTCCTATTTCTCGGTGGGAATATTATATACGTCTATAACGTTATATATCCTATCCTAAGGCAACCTAACATCTCGGGTTTAATATTTTACATCATTCCTGACGCGTCGGCCCCTATTTCTCGGTGGGAACATTATATACGTCTATAACGTTATATATCATAACCTAAGGCAACCTAAAATCTCTACCGTAATAGTTTACAACATTCCTGGCGTGTCGGATCGTACTTCTCGGTGCGAACATTATATACGTCTATAACGTTATATATCCTAACGTAAGGCAACATAACATCTCGGATATAATATTTTACAACATTCCTGGCGTGTCGTCGCCTGTTTCTCGATGGGGACATTATATACGTCTATAACGTTGTATATCCTAATCTAACGCAACCTAACATCTCGGATGTAATATTTTACAACATTCTGGCTTGTCGGTCCCCACGTCTCGATCTGCACATTATATACGTCTATAACGATATATATCCAAACTTAAGGGAAACTAACATCTCGGATGTAATATTTTACAACATTCCTGGCGCTTCGGCTGCTACTTTTCGGTGGGAACATTATATACGTCTATAACGTTACATATCCTAACGTAAGGCAACATAACATCTCGGATGTTATATTTTACAACATTCCTGGCGTGTCGTCGCCTGCTTCTCGATGGGGACATTATATACGTCTATAACGTTGTATATCCTAGCCTAAGCAATCTAACATCGCGGGTTTAATATTTTACAACATTCCTGACGCGTCGGCCCCTATTTCTCGGTGGGAACAATATATACGTCTACAACGTTATATATCATAACCTAAGGCAACCTAAAACCTCTACCGTAATAGTTTACAACATTCCTGGCGTGTCGGCTCGTACTTCTCGGTGGGAACATTATATACGTCTATAACGTTATATATCATAACCTAAGGCAACCTAAAATTTCTACCGTAATAGTTTACAACATTCCTGGCGTGTCGGTTCGTACTTCTCGGTGCGAACATTATATACGTCTATAACGTTATATATCCTAACGTAAGGCAACATAACATCTGGGATGTAATATTTTACAACATTCCTGGCATGTCGGTCCCTACGTCTCGTTGGGAACGTTATATACGTCTATAACGACATATATCCAAACTTAAGGGAAACTAACATCTCGGATGTAATATTTTACAACATTCCTGGCGCTTCGGCTCCTACTTTTCGGTGGGAACATTATATACGTCTATAACGTTACATATCCTAACGTAAGGCAACATAACATCTCGGATGTTATATTTTACAACATTCCTGGCGTGTCGCCGCCTGCTCCTCGATGGGGTCATTATATACGTCTATAACGTTACATATCCTAACGTAAGGAAACATAACATCTCGGATGTTATATTTTACAACATTCCTGACGTGTGGTCGCCTGCTTCTCGATGGGGTCATTATATACGTCTATAACATTGTATATCCTAACCTAAGGCAACCTAACATCTCGGATGTAATATTTTACAACATTCTGGCTCGTCGGTCCCCACGTCTCGATCTGCACATTATATACGTCTATAACGATATATATCCAAACTTAAGGGAAACTAACATCTCGGATGTAATATTTTACAACATTCCTGGCGCTTCGGCTCCTACTTTTCGGTGGGAACATTATATACGTCTATAACGTTACATATCCTAACGTAAGGCAACATAACATCTCGGATGTTATATTTTACAACATTCCTGGCGTGTCGTCGCCTGCTTCTCGATGGGGACATTATATACGTCTATAACGTTGTATATCCTAGCCTAAGCAATCTAACATCTCGGATGTAATATTTTGCAACATTCCTGGCGTGTCGTCGCCTGCTTCTCGATGGGGACATTATATACGTCTATAACGTTGTATATCCTAACCTAACGCAACCTAACATCGCGGGTTTAATATTTTACAACATTCCTGACGCGTCGGCCCCTATTTCTCGGTGGGAACATTATATACGTCTATAACGTTATATATCATAACCTAAGGCAACCTAAAACCTCTACCGTAATAGTTTACAACATTCCTGGCGTGTCGGCTCGTACTTCTCGGTGGGAACATTATATACGTCTATAACGTTATATATCCTAATGTAACGCAACATAACATCTCGGATATAATATTTTACAACATTCCTGGCGTGTCGTCGCCTGCTTCTCGATGGGGACATTATATACGTCTATAACGTTGTATATCCTAACCTAACGCAACCTAACATCTGGGATGTAATATTTTACAACATTCCTGGCATGTCGGTCCCTACGTCT
The DNA here is from genome assembly GCA_963969225.1 of Xylocopa violacea. NCBI lineage: Eukaryota > Metazoa > Arthropoda > Insecta > Hymenoptera > Apidae > Xylocopa > Xylocopa violacea. The sequence continues at coordinate 4,625,491 of CAXAJV010000678.1, forward strand.
CGTTGGGAACGTTATATACGTCTATAACGACATATATCCAAACTTAAGGGAAACTAACATCTCGGATGTAATATTTTACAACATTCCTGGCGCTTCGGCTCCTACTTTTCGGTGGGAACATTATATACGTCTATAACGTTACATATCCTAACGTAAGGCAACATAACATCTCGGATGTTATATTTTACAACATTCCTGGCGTGTCGTCGCCTGCTTCTCGATGGGGACATTATATACGTCTATAACGTTGTATATCCTAACCTAACGCAACCTAACATCTGGGATGTAATATTTTACAACATTCCTGGCATGTCGGTCCCTACGTCTCGGTGGGAACGTTATATACGTCTCTAACGAGATATATCCAAACTTAAGGGAAACTAACATCTCGGATGTAATATTTTACAACATTCCTGGCGATTCGGCTCCCACTTTTCGGTGGGAACATTATATACGTCTATAACGTTACATATCCTAACGTAAGGCAACATAACATCTCGGATGTTATATTTTACAACATTCCTGGCGTGTCGTCGCCTGCTCCTCGATGGGGTCATTATATACGTCTATAACGTTGTATATCCTAACCTAAGGCAACCTAACATCTCGGATGTAATATTCTACAACATTCTGGCTTGTCGGTCCCCACGTCTCGATCTGCACATTATATACGTCTATAACGATATATATCCAAACTTAAGGGAAACCTACATCTCGGATGTAATATTTTACATCATTCCTGGCGCTTCGGCTCCTACTTTTCGGTGGGAACATTATATACGTCTATAACGTTACATATCCTAACGTAAGGCAACATAACATCTCGGATGTAATATTTTACAACATTCCTGGCGTGTCGTCGCCTGCTTCTCGATGGGGACATTATATACGTCTATAACGTTGTATATCCTAACCTAACGCATCCTAACATCTGGGATGTAATATTTTACAACATTCCTGGCATGTCGGCCCCTATTTCTCGGTGGGAATATTATATACGTCTATAACGTTATAGATCCTAGCCTAAGGCAACCTAACATCTCGAGTTTAATATTTTACAACATTCCTGACGCGTCGGCCCCTATTTCTCGGTGGGAACATTATATACGTCAATAACGTTATATATCATAACCTAAGGCAACCTAAAATCTCTACCGTAATAGTTTACAACATTCCTGGCGTGTCGGCTCGTACTTCTCGGTGCGAACATTATATTCGTCTATAACGTTATATATCCTAACGTAAGGCAACATAACATCTCGGATATAATATTTTACAACATTCCTGGCGTGTCGTCGCCTGCTTCTCGATGGGGACATTATATACGTCTATAACGTTGTATATCCTAACATAACGCAACCTAACATCTCGGATGTAATATTTTACAACATTCCTGGCGCTTCGGCTCCTACTTTTCGGTGGGAACATTATATACGTCTATAACGTTACATATCCTAACGTAAGGCAACATAACATCTCGGATGTTATATTTTACAACATTCCTGGCGTGTCGTCGCCTGCTTCTCGATGGGGACATTATATACGTCTATAACGTTGTATATCCTAGCCTAAGCAATCTAACATCTCGGATGTAATATTTTACAACATTCCTGGCGTGTCGTCGCCTGCTTCTTGATGGGGACATTATATACGTCTATAACGTTGTATATCCTAACCTAACGCAATCTAACATCTGGGATGTAATATTTTCTAACATTCCTGGCGCTTCGGCTCCTACTTTTCGGTGGGAACATTATATACGTCTATAACGTTACATATCCTAACGTAAGGCAACATAACATCTCGGATGTAATATTTTACAACATTCCTGGCGTGTCGTCGCCTGCTTCTCGATGGGGACATTATATACGTCTATAACGTTTTATATCCTAGCCTAAGGCAACCTAACATCTCGGGTTTAATATTTTACAACATTCCTGACGCGTCGGCCCCTATTTCTCGGTGGGAACATTATATACGTCAATAACGTTATACATCATAACCTAAGGCAACCTAAAATCTCTACCGTAATAGTTTACAACATTCCTGGCGTGTCGGCTCGTACTTCTCAGTGCGAACATTATATACGTCTATAACGTTATATATCCTAACGTAAGGCAACATAACATCTCGGATGTTATATTTTACAACATTCCTGTCGTGTGGTCGCCTGCTTCTCGATGGGGTCATTATATACGTCTATAACATTGTATATCCTAACCTAAGGCAACCTAACATCTCGGATGTAATATTTTACAACATTCTGGCTTGTCAGTCCCCACATCTCGATCTGGACATTATATACATTTATAACGATATATATCCAAACTTAAGGGAAACTAACATCTCGGATGTAATATTTTGCAACATTCCTGGCGCTTCGGCTCCTACTTTTCGGTGGGAACATTATATACGTCTGTAACGTTACATATCCTAACGTAAGGCAACATAACATCTCGGATGTTATATTTTACAACATTCCTGGCGTGTCGTCGCCTGCTTCTCGATGGGGACATTATATACGTCTATAACGTTGTATATCCTAGCCTAAGCAACCTAACATCTCGGATGTAATATTTTACAACATTCCTGGCGTGTCGTCGCCTGCTTCTTGATGGGGACATTATATACGTCTATAACGTTGTATATCCTAACCTAACGCAATCTAACATCTGGGATGTAATATTTTCTAACATTCCTGGCATGTCGGTCCCTACGTCTCGGAGGGAACGTTATATACGTCTATAACGATATATATCCAAACTTAAGGGAAACTAACATCTCGGATGTAATATTTTACAACATTCCTGGCGCTTCGGCTCCTACTTTTCGGTGGGAACATTATATACGTCTATAACGTTACATATCCTAACGTAAGGCAACATAACATCTCGGATGTTATATTTTACAACATTCCTGGCGCTTCGGCTCCTACTTTTCGGTGGGAACATTATATACGTCTATAACGTTACATATCCTAACGTAAGGCAACATAACATCTCGGATGTAATATTTTACAACATTCCTGGCGTGTCCTCGCCTGCTTCTCCATGGGGACATTATATACGTCTATAAAGTTGTATATCCTAACCTAACGCAACCTAACATCTGGGATGTAATATCTTACAACATTCCTGGCATGTCGGTCCCTACGTCTCGGTGGGAACGTTATATACGTCTATAACGATATATATCCAAACTTAAGGGAAACTAACACCTCGGATATCATATTTTACAACATTCCTGGCCCTTCGCCTCCTACTTTTCGGTGGGAACATTATATACGTCTATAACGTTACATATCCTAACGTAAGGCAACATAACATCTCGGATGTAATATTTTACAACATTCCTGTCGTGTCGTCGCCTGCTTCTCGATGGGGACGTTATATACGTCTATAACGTTGTATATCCTAACCTAACGCAGCCTAACATCTGGGATGTAATATTTTACAACATTCCTGGCATGTCGGCCCATATTTCTCGGTGGGAATATGATATACGTCTATAACGTTATATATCCTAGCCTAAGGCAACCTAACATCTCGGGTTTAATATTTTACAACATTCCTGACGCGTCGGCCCCTATCTCTCGGTGGGAACATTATATACGTCTATAACGTTATATATCATAACCTAAGGCAACCTAAAATCTCTACCGCAATAGTTTACGACGTTCCTGGCGTGTCGGCTCGTACTTCTCGGTGCGAACATTATATACGTCTATAACGTTATATATCCTAACGTAAGGCAACATAACATCTCGGATGTAATATTTTACAACATTCCTGGCGTGTCGTCGCCAGCTTCTCGATGGGGACATTATATACGTCTATAACGTTGTATATCCTAACCTAACGCAACCTAACATCTGGGATGTAATATTTTACAACATTCCTGGCATGTCGGTCCCTACGTCTCGGTGGGAATGTTATATACGTCTATAACGATATATATCCAAACTTAAGGGAAACTAACATCTCGGATGTCATATTTTACAACATTCCTGGCGCTTCGGCCCCTATTTCTCGGTGGTAACATTATATACGTCTATAACGTTATATATCATAACCTAAGGCAACCTAAAATCTCTACCGTAATAGTTTACAACATTCCTGGCGTGTCGGCTCGTACTTCTCGGTGCGAACATTATATACGTCCATAACGTTATATATCCTAACGTAAGGCAACATAACATCTCGGATGTAATATTTTACAACATTCCTGGCCTGTCGTCGCCTGCTTCTCGATGGGGACATTACATACGTCTATAACGTTGTATATCCTAACCTAACGCAACCTAACATCTGGGATATAATATTGTACAACATTCCTGGTATGTCGGTCCCTACGTCTCGGTGGGAACGTTATATACGTCTATAACGACATATATCCAAACTTAAGGGAAACTAACATCTCGGATGTAATATTTTACAACATTCCTGGCGATTCGGCTACTACTTTTCGGTGGGAACATTATATACGTCTATAACGTTACATATCCTAACGTAAGGCAACATAACATCTCGGATGTAATATTTTACAACATTCCTGGCGTGTCGTCGCCTGCTTCTCGATGGGGACATTATATACGTCTATAGCGTTGTATATCCTAACCTAACGCAACCTAACATCTCGGATGTAATATTTTACAACATTCCTGGCATGTCGTCGCCTGCTTCTCGATGGGGACATTACATAAATCTATATCGTTGTATATCCTAACCTAACGCAACCTAACATCTGGGATGTAATATTTTACAACATTCCTGGCATGTCGGTCCCTACGTCTCGGTGGTAACATTACATACGTCTATAACGTTATATATCCTAGCCTAAGGCGGCCTAACATGTCGAATGTAATATTTTACATCATTCCTGGCGTGTCGGCCCGTAGTTCTCGGTGGTAACAATATATTCGTCTATAACGTTATGTATCCTAGCCTAAGGCAACCTAACGTGCCGAATGTAATATTTTACAACATTCCTGGCGTGTCGTCGCCTACTTCTCGATGGGGACATTATATACGTCTATATCGTTGTATATCCTAACCTAACGCAACCTAACTTCTGGGATGTAATATTTTACAACATTCCTGGCATGTCGGTCCCTACGTATCGGTGGTAACATTACATACGTCTATAACGTTATATATCCTAGCCTAAGGCGGCCTAACATGTCGAATGTAATATTTTACATCATTCCTGGCGTGTCGGCCCGTAGTTCTCGGTGGTAACAATATATTCGTCTATAACGTTATGTATCCTAGCCTAAGGCAACCTAACATGCCGAATGTAATATTTTACAACATTCCTGGCGTGTCGTCGCCTACTTCTCGATGGGGACATTATATACGTCTATAACGTTGTATATCCTAACCTAACGCAACCTAACATCTGGGATGTATTATTTTACAACATTCCTGACTCGTCTGTTCCTACTTTTCGGTGGGAACATTATATACGTCTATAACGTTGTATATCCTAGTCCAAGGCAACCTAACATGTCGAATGTAATATTTTACAACATTCCTGGCGTGTCGTCGCCTACTTCTCGATGGGGACATTATATACATCTATAACCTTGTATATCCTAACCTAAGGCAACCTAACATCTCGGATGTAATATTTTACAACATTCTGGCGTGTCGTCGCCTGCTTCTCGATGGGGACATTATATACGTCTATAACGTTGTATATCCTAACCTAACGCAACCTAACATTTGGGATGCAATATTTTACAACATTCCTGGCATGTCGGTGCCTACGTCTCGGTGGGAACATTATATACGTCTATAACGATATATGTCCCAACCTAAGGCAACCTAACACCTCGGATGTAATAGTTGACAACATTCCTGGCGTCTAGGCCCGTACTTCTCGGTGGGAACATTGTATACGTCTATAACGTTATATATCCTAGCCTAAGGCCACATAACATGTCGAATGTAATATTTTACAACATTCCTGGCGTGTCGTCGCCTGCATCTCGATGGGGACATTATATACGTCTATAACGTTGTGTATCCTAACCTAACGCAACCTAACATCTGGGATGTAATATTCCTGGCGTGTCGTCGCCTACTTCTGGATGGGGAGATTATATACGTCTATAACGTTATATATCCTAACCTAAGGCAACCTAACATCTCGGATGTAATAGTTGACAACATTCCTGGCGTGTCCGCCCGTACTTCTCGGTGGGAACATTATATACGTCTATAACGTTATATATCCTAGCCTAAGGCCACATAACATGTCGAATGTAATATTTTACAACATTCCTGGCGTGTCGTCGCCTGCTTCTCGATGGGGACATTATATACGTCTTTAACGTTGTATATCCTAACCTAAAGCAACCTAACATCTGGGATGTAATATTTTACAAGATTCCTGGCATGTCGGTCCCCAAGTCTCGGTAGGAACATTATATACGTCTATAACGATATATATCCAAACCGAAGGGAACCTAACATCTCGGATGTAATATTTTACAACATTCCTGGCGTGTCGTCGCCTGCTTCTCGATGGAGACATTATATACGTCTATAACGTTGTATATCCTAACCTAACGCAACCTAACATCTCGGATGTACTATTTTACAAAATTCCTGGCATGTCGGTCCCCATTTTTAGGTGGGAACATTATATACGTCTATAACGCTATATATCCTAGCCTAAGGCAACCTAAGATGTCGAATGTAATATTTTACAACATTCTGGCGTGTCGTCGCCTGCTTCTCGATGGGAACATTATATACGTCTATAACGTAGTGTATCCTAACCTAACGCAACCTAACATCTGGGATGTAATATTCCTGGCGTGTCGTCGCCTACTTCTGGATGGGGAGATTATATACGTCTATAACGTTATATATCCTAACCTAAGGCAACCTAACATCTCGGATGTAATATTTTACAATATTCCTGGCTCTTCGGCTCCTACTTTTCGGTGGGAACATTATATACGTCTATAACGTTACATATCCTAACGTAAGGCAACATAACATCTCGGATGTTATATTTTACAACATTCCTGGCGTGTCGTCGCCTGCTCCTCGATGGGGTCATTATATACGTCTATAACGTTGTATATCCTAACCTAACGCAACCTGACATCTCGGATGTAATATTTTACAACATTCTGGCTTGTCGGTCCACACGTCTCGATCTGGACATTATATACGTCTATAACGATATATATCCAAACTTAAGGGAAACTAACATCTCGGATGTAATATTTTATAACATTCCTGGCGTGTCGGTCCCTACTTCTCGGTGGGAATATTATATACGTCTATAACGTTATATATCATAACCTAAGGCAACCTAACTTCTCGGATGTAATATTTTACAACATTTCTGGCATGTCGGTCCCTACTTCTCGGTGGGAATATTATATACGTCTATAACGTTGTGTATCCTAACCTAACGCAACCTAACATCTGGGATGTAATATTCCTGGCGTGTCGTCGCCTACTTCTGGATGGGGAGATTATATACGTCTATAACGTTATATATCCTAACCTAAGGCAGCCTAACATCTCGGATGTAATAGTTGACAACATTTCTGGCGTGTCCGCCCGTACTTCTCGGTGGGAACATTATATACGTCTATAACGTTATATATCCTAGCCTAAGGCCACATAACATGTCGAATGTAATATTTTACAACATTCCTGGCGTGTCGTCGCCTGCTTCTCGATGGGGACATTATATACGTCTATAACGTTGTATATCCTAACCTAAAGCAACCTAACATCTGGGATGTAATATTTTACAAGATTCCTGGCATGTCGGTCCCCAAGACTCGGTAGGAACATTATATACGTCTATAACGATATATGTCCCAACCTAAGGCAACCTAACACCTCGGATGTAATAGTTGACAACATTCCTGGCGTCTAGGCCCGTACTTCTCGGTGGGAACATTGTATACGTCTATAACGTTATATATCCTAGCCTAAGGCGACCTAACATGTCGAATGTAATATTTTACATCATTCCTGGCGTGTCGTCGCCTGCTTCTCGATGGGAACATTATATACGTCTATAACGTTGTGTATCCTAACCTAACGCAACCTAACATCTGGGATGTAATATTCCTGGCGTGTCGTCGCCTACTTCTGGATGGGGAGATTATATACGTCTATTACGTTATATATCCTAAGCTAAGGCAACCTAACATCTCGGATGTAATAGTTGACAACATTCCTGGCGTGTCCGCCCGTACTTCTCGGTGGGAACATTATATACGTCTATAACGTTATATATCCTAGCCTAAGGCCACGTAACATGTCGAATGTAATATTTTACAACATTCCTGGCGTGTCGTCGCCTGCTTCTCGATGGGGACATTATATACGTCTATAACGTTGTATATCCTAACCTAAAGCAACCTAACATCTGGGATGTAATATTTTACAAGATTCCTGGCATGTCGGTCCCCAAGTCTCGGTAGGAACATTATATACGTCTATAACGATATATATCCAAGCCGAAGGGAACCTAACATCTCGGATGTAATATTTTACAACATTCCTGGCGTGTCGTCGCCTGCTTCTCGATGGGGACATTATATACGTCTATAACGTTGTATATCCTAACCTAACGCAACCTAACATCTCGGATGTAATATTTTACAACATTCCTGGCATGTCGGTCCCTACATCTCGGTGGGAACATACTAAACGTCTATAAAGTTGTATATCCTAACCTAAGGGAACCTAACATCTCGGGTGTAATATTTTACAACATTCCTGACGCGTCGGCCCCTATTCCTCGCTGAGAACATTATATATGTCTATAACGTTATATATCATAACCTAAGGCAACCTAACATCTCTACCGTAATATTTTACAACATTCCTGTCGTGACGGCCCCTACTTCCCGATGGGGATATTATATACGTCCATAACGTTGTATACTCTAACCTAAGGCTATCTAACATCTCGGATGTAATAGTTGATAACATTCCTGGCGTGTCGGCCCGAACTTCTCGGTGGGAACATTATATACGTCTATAACGATACATATCCTAACGTAAGGCAACATGACATCTTGGATGTAATATTTTACAACATTCCTGGCGTATCGTCGCCTGCTTCTCGATGGGGACACTATATACGTCTATAACGATATATATCCTAACCTAAAGCAACCTAACATCTCGGGTGTAATATTTTACAACATTCCTGACGCGTCGGCCCCTATTTCTCGGTGGGAACATAATACACGTCTATAACGTTATATATCCTAGCCTAAGGTAACCTAACATCTCGGATGTAATATTTTACAAAATTTCTGGCGTGTCGTCGCCTGCTTCTCGATGGGGACATTATATTCGTCTATATCGATGTATATCCTAACCTAACGCAACCTAACGTCTGGGATGTAATATTTTACAACATTCCTGGCATGTCGGTCCCTCCGTCTCGGTGGGAACATTATATACGTCTATAACGACATATGTCCTAACCTAAGGCAACCTAACATCTCGGAAGTAATAGTTGACAACTTTCCTGGCGTGTCCGCCCTTACTTCTCGGTGGGAACATTATGTACGTCTATAACGTGATATATCCTAGCCTAAGGCCACATAACATGTCGAATGTAATATTTTACAACATTCCTGGCGTGTCGTCGCCTGCTTCTCGATGGGGACATTGTATACATCTATAACATTGTATATCCTAACCTAAGGCAACCTAACACCTCGGATGTAATATTTTACAACATTCTGGCGTGTCGTCGCCTGCTTCTCGATGGGGAGATTATATACGTCTATAACGTTGTATATCATAACCTAACGCAACCTAACATTTGGGATGTAATATTTTACAACATTCCTGGCATGTCGGTGCCTACGTCTCGGTGGGAACATTATATACGTCTATAACGATATATATCCTAACCTAAGGCAACCTAACATCTCGGATGTAATAGTTGAAAACATTCCTGGCGTGTCCACCCGTACTTCTCGGTGGGAACATTATATACGTCTATAACGTGATATATCCTAGCCTAAGGCGACCTAACATATCGAATGAAATATTTTACATCATTCCTGGCGTGTCGTCGCCTGCTTCTCGATGGGAACATTATATACGTCTATAACGTTGTGTATCCTAACCTAACGCAACCTAACATCTGGGATGTAATATTCCTGGCGTGTCGTCGCCTACTTCTGGACGGGGACATTTTATAAGTCTATAACGTTATATATCCTAACCTAAGGCAACGTAACATCTCGGATGTAATAGTTGACAACATTCCTGGCGTGTCCACCCGTACTTCTCGGTGGGAACATTATATACGTCTATAACGTGATATATCCTAGCCTAAGGCAACCACACATCTCGGATGTAATATTTTAAATCATTCCTGGCGTGTCGTCGCCTGCTTCTCGATGGGAACATTATATACGTCTATAACGTTGTGTATCCTAACCTAACGCAACCTAACATCTGGGATGTAATATTCCTGGCGTGTCGTCGCCTGCTTCTCGATGGGGACATAATATACGTCTATAACGTTGTATATCCTAACGTAACGCAACCTAACATATGGAATGTAATATTTTACAACATTCCTGGCGTGTCGTCGCCTGCTTCCCGATGGGGACATAATATACGTCTATAACGTTGTATATCCTTACCTAACGCAACCTAACATCTGGGATGTAATATTTTACAACATTCCTGGCATGTCGTTCCCTACGACTCGGTGGGAACATTATATACGTCTATAACGATATATATCCTAAGCTAAGGCTACCTAACACCTCGGCTGTAATAGTTGTCAACATTCCTGGCGTGTAGGCCCGTACTTCTTGTTGGGAACATTGTATACGTCTATAACGTTATATATCCTAGCCTAAGGCGACCTAACATGTCGAATGTAATATTTTACATCATTCCTGGCGTGTCGTCACCTGCTTCTCGATGGGAACATTATATACGGCTATAACGATATATATCCTAACCTAAGGCAGCCTAACATCTCGGATGTAATATTTTACAACATTCCTGGCGTGTCGTCGCCTACTTCTGGATGGGACATTATATACATCTATAACGTTGTATATCCTAACCTAAGGGAACCTAACATCTCGGGTGTAATATTTTACAACATTCCTGACGCGTCGGCCCCTATTTTTCGGTGGGAATATTATATACGTCTATAACGTTATATATCCTAACCTAAAGCAACCTAACCTCTGGGATGTAATATTTTACAAGATTCCTGGCATGTCGGTCCCCAAGTCTCGGTAGGAACATTATATACGTCTATAACGATATATATCCAAACCTAAGGGAACCTAACATCTCGGATGTAATATTTTACAACATTCCTGGCGTGTCGTCGCCTGCTTCTTGATGGGGACAGAATATGCGCCTATAACGTTGTATATCCTAACCTAACGCAACCTAACATCTGGAATGTAATATTTTACAACATTCCTGGCGTGTCGTCGCCTGCTTCCAGATGGGGACGTAATATACGTCTATAACGTTGTATATCCTAACCTAAGGCAACCTAACATCTCGGATGTAATATTTTATAACATTCCTGGCATCTCGTCGCCTGCTTCTCGATGGGGACATTATATACGTCTATAACGTTATATATCCTAACCTAAGGCAACCTAACATCTCGGATGTAATATTTTACAACATTCTGGCGTGTCGTCGCCTGCTTCTCGATGGGGAGATTATATACGTCTATAACGTTGTATATCCTAACCTAACGCAACCTAACATTTGGGATGTAATATTTTACAACATTCGTTGCATGTCGGTGCCTACGTCTCGGTGGGAACATTATATACGTCTATAACGATATATATCCTAACCTAAGGCAACCTAAACCTCGGATGTAATAGTTGACATCATTCCTGGCGTGTAGGCCCGTACTTCTCGGTGGGAACATTGTATACGTCTATAACGTTATATATCCTAGCCTAAGGCGACCTAACATATCGAATGTAATATTTTACATCATTCCTGGCTTGTCGTCGCCTGCTTCTCGATGGGAACATTATATACGTCTATAACGTTGTGTATCCTAACCTAACGCAACCTAGCATCTGGGATGTAATATTCCTGGCGTGTCGTCGCCTACTTCTGGATGGGGACATTATATACGTCTATAACGTTATATATCCGAACCTAAGGCAACCTAACATCTCGGATGTAATAGTTGACAACATTCCTGGCGTGTGCGCCCGTACTTCTCGGTGGGAACCTTATATACGTCTATAACGTTATATATCCTAGCCTAAGGCCACCTAACATGTCGAATGTAATATTTTACAGCATTCCTGACGCGTCGGCCCCTATTTTTCAGTGGGAACATTATATACGTCTATAACGTTATATATCCTAGTCTAAGGCATCCTAACATGTCGAATGTAATATTTTACAACATTCCTGTCGTGACGGCCCCTACTTCCCGATGGGGATATTATATACGTCCATAACGTTGTATACTCTAACCTAAGGCTATCTAACATCTCGGATGTAATAGTTGATAACATTCCTGGCGTGTCGGCCCGAACTTCTCGGTGGGAACATTATATACGTCTATAACGATACATATCCTAACGTAAGGCAACATGACATCTTGGATGTAATATTTTACAACATTCCTGGCGTATCGTCGCCTGCTTCTCGATGGGGACACTATATACGTCTATAACGATATATATCCTAACCTAAAGCAACCTAACATCTCGGGTGTAATATTTTACAACATTCCTGACGCGTCGGCCCCTATTTCTCGGTGGGAACATAATACACGTCTATAACGTTATATATCCTAGCCTAAGGTAACCTAACATCTCGGATGTAATATTTTACAAAATTTCTGGCGTGTCGTCGCCTGCTTCTCGATGGGGACATTATATTCGTCTATAACGTTGTATATCCTAATCTAACGCAACCGAACATTTGGGATGTAATATTTTACAAGATTCCTGGCATGTCGGTCCCCAAGTCTCGGTAGGAACATTATATACGTCTATAACGATATATATCCAAACCTAAGGGAACCTAACATCTCGGATGTAATATTTTACAACATTCCTGGCGTGTCGTCGCCTGCTTCTCGATGGGGACATTATATACGTCTATAACGTTGTATATCCTAACCTAACGCAACCTAACATCTCGGATGTAATATTTTACAACATTCCTGGCATGTCGGTCCCTACATCTCGGTGGGAACATACTAAACGTCTATAAAGTTGTATATCC